>CM068830.1:77524463-77869463 GCA_028554795.2 Sinohyriopsis cumingii
TGCAATTACTAGCGCAAACTATTGTGTTCAATCTACATCAGTGATAATCACATTGTATGGTTGTAAGTTGCACAAGGACATGACTATTTGTGTAATTATTGGACAAATGTTTGATAAAGAAAATATTGTTGATTCGGTATTTCAGTAAGCTTTATTGTTCAAGCTACAGGAAGATGCCTGGTCAATTTTGTTGAGCTTATTCTAAACACTTTAGTCTTTTGTTCCTCATAGTTGATAGCACCCTCTTACTGTAACAGAAACTGTTGGTTTTGTACACATCCATAATATAAAGCGACAGATTAGCCCTTTCTTTTGATCTGGCAAATAGATGAAACAGTATGCAAGACAGGTCTGAGGTTTATTTTTGTCTGATACCTTTTTTTTTGTACAGGATCTTTGAATGTAATGCCTGGGATTTTTGTCAATATAGGCATGTGGTGCCCTCCCCCCCCCACCAACAATGGTGTTATTGCCAAGTTCTGAGCTTGAATGCTGTCCAGATTTTTTCTGTATAGCCTGCTAAATATTAAAATGTGTATAGATTCAAGCTTGTAAATGTTGCTGAAAAACTGCAAATTCTAACAATGGTGGTAAGAATATTGACATGTCATGGTACTTAAAAATGTGGCTTACTATTTTACCCCTGCTTTCATGTCATCACATTAAGAAGCAGTGTAAGTTAGGTTGAAATGCTATTAAATGTAATTTGCTGGGAAGAATTTACTTTGACAGATTTCTTTCTTGCAAAGTGGAACTGCTGTTTTTGTTTGAATTTATGGTTATTTAGTTTTTAAATGCATGGCTTGTATTTCCAATAGGTTGCCTAGATATGTATACCCTAACGATAAATGCTATAAACAATACAATGGGTGTCAGTAATGTGACCCCATCACTACTTGGATGTATTTTAGTACAGATGTACAATTAATTAACAAAACCAAGTAAAGTTAAGTTTTACAGGATATTTCTGTGTTGATTGTCTTTCAAATAATATGTTATACCCTGCCATCAGAAGTTACTTGGTATTATAAATTACATACATTTTGGTTTCCCGACAGTAACTTAAGTTCTAGTGAACAGATTTTAATTTTTATTTTAACTTTGACCTTTTAACTATGTACCCCTTTGCGCAAGAAATAACCCTATTGATTTTAGGACCAGTATCTCCAATGTCAAGGTCACTATTTCATCCCACCCCAGTTTGTTTCTTCATGCATTTGATTTCTGGATGATGACATTTGTGAACAGATTTTAATGCAGTGTGTTTCCATTTGCCTATGGAATAACCCTGTTGATGATAGTCTCGGTTGCTGAAAGTTCAAGGTCACTATTTGTAGATCTAGACTTTGCCTTCACATTTCACTTTCAATTTTCAGTTATTCTAAACATTTCCAGTCATCAGATGTTTTTTTAAAAGACAATGAAGAAAAATAATGTTCATGTTTAGGACTGACTCTAGGGGTTATTTTCCCCATACTTAAAAATAAGTGATTGAATGGAGAACAGACAGCTGACACATTCTAGAGCTTGTGATTACTCATTGTGATTTAACCATGGACTTGATGTAGACCATTCACATTCTTTTTCATATGGATTTACTTGCATGATATATAGTGTGTAAACATATCTGTGGACTATTATCATTGTTTCCCATTCCAGTAAGCTAGGCTTGGTTGACATTTGTGATAAAGTAGTCAACATTCCCAACACAGGAGTTTCACAAGTTCTTGTTGCAGTTTTGTTCAATGGCAGATTTTTCCTTGTTAACCTATTAATTGGATATTAGTCTGTCAGTTTTCATGCCTATTGTTATATCATAAATGGTTATATTCTGTAATTAAATTCCTGAAATAGCCTATCTGATTATCTAGGGCAATAATTACCATATCTGGAGTCATAGTGTCTAGATGGCTACAAGAGAGCATTTATAGGAAATGAATCGCCCTCAAAACATGAAATGCTATTGATGAAAGAAAACAGATTAAGAAATGCCTACAAGAGGCCAAATCATCCAGGCTGAAAGATGGGATTTCACAAGAGTATTCTTTAGAAGATATAGAAGTGAAAAACAGCAAGAAGTGACAAGTAGCACTGCATTGAAAAGCTCGCTGCAGAAGCCAAAGAAGCAGCAGAGACGCAGAATATGAAGACTGTGCAAGATTACAAAGAACCGTAAAGAAGACTATGGGACAGGTCAGAACTAATTTCTGAAGAGTGCAGCTCTGATGAGAGGGAGGAAATGGCATGATGGAGGAACACTTTCAAAAGGTACTAAACAGATAAGACCCACCAGTTAAACCTTGATCCCAGAAGCCAGAGAGGACCTCAACATCTGTCCGAAGACATCACTGAAACTGATATCAGAAAAGCCACCAAAGCCCTAAAAAATGAGAAAACTTCTAGTGAGGACATCATCTGCCCAGAAATGCTTAAGTCAGATTTGAAAATGCCAAAGATATTCATGAAAATATTCCGAAAGATATAGAATATAGTAGAAAGCCCAACAGTGGAAAATTGGAATCATTGTCAAGCTACCAAAAGAGGGTGACCTTGGGACTGTAACAACTGGAAAGGCATCACCCTGCTATCCCTCACCAGCAAGGTCTTCAGAAGAATCATTCATAAGAGGATCAACATCACAGCTATGACCTCATGAGAAATGTACATGCTGGTTATAGGAAAGGAAAATCCTGTATTAACCAGACCAAATTTTACACTCTGACAGAGATTAAAGCAGTTAACTTCGTAGAATATGAAAAGACTTTCAGAAGTCTTCACCATGACTTCCTCAGGAAAATACTCCAGTTCTATCCAATATAGATTCTAAACATCATCAAAATAAGACTTCCAATGTAAAGTCATCTGTGATAACCTTCTCACAGACTGCTTCAGCATCAACACTGGTTTGAAACAAGGCTGCATCCTTGCATTTTTCCTCTTCACCCTTGCCATTGACTGCCTGATGATGGGGACAACAGTGGACAGCAAAAGAAGAATTTGATGGACCCTCACTTCATCCCAGGGAGACCTCAACTGCATCAGAATCATTAAGTTTTCAAGTGGGCATATACATATGCAAGAAAATACAGATAAAACTCGGTGAGGCAGGTATAAAGATAGGACTGAAAGTGAGCCACAAGAAACCAAATTAAAGAGGAAGAACTGTAAAACCAACAATTATATCACTGTGAATAATGAACCAATAAAAGAGGTAGAGGAATTTACATACCTTGGAAGCAGAGTGTCCACAGATGGAGATTTGGAGAGAAGCAGCAGCAACCAGACTTAGCAAAGCAAATTGAAACTTCTGTATGCTGAAACACACATGTACGTGTAATCAATTCAGACTCAAGACCAAGCTGAAACACACATGTAAGTGTAATCAATTCAGACTCAAGACCAAGCTGAAAAACACATGTAAGTGTAATTAATTCAGACTCAAGACCAAGCTGAGACACACATGTAAGTGCAATCAATTCAAGCTGAGACACACATGTAAGTGTAATCAATTCAGACTCAAGACCAAGCTGAAACACACATGTAAGTGGTATTAATTCAGACTCAAGACCAAGCTGAGACGCACATGTAAGTGTAATCAATTCAGACTCGAGACCAAGCTGAGACACACATGTAAGTGTAATCAATTCAGACTCCAGACCAAGCTGAGAATATACAGAAGCAGTATCATCAGGTGCTACTCTGTGACTCGAAAAGTTGGAAGCTAACATCAAGATTAATAAAAGCTTGAAATCTTCCAAAGAAAGTGTTTGAGGAAAATTCTTGGCATGTTCTGGCCAAATTGGATCCAAAATGAAGACCTTCATTAAAAGACAGAATCACCATCTCTTCTCCCAATTCAGAATCACCATCTTTTTTCCTGTTTGTGAAGAAAAGATGATGGTGATGGCATGTATGTTGAATGTCACTAGTTGTACTACCAAGTACAGCCCTCCTCTGGACCCCAGATGGGAGACTAAGGATGGGAAGGCCCAAATAGACTTGGAGGAGTACTATAGAGAAAGATGAAGAAATGTGACCTGACATGGAACACCATCTCACTTAGGGCTGCAGACTCTTCGCATTGGCACTCTTGTTGAAACCTTACTTGTATCACTTTGGGAGATAGGATCTTGAAGTTCAAGTTCTCTCTGGACAACTTCTCTATGAATGGTTTGGGACCATGTTTCCCATTTGCCCCCTATTGATTTCAGAATGGGTAAGTTTAAAGGTCATTCACTGTTACTAACATTAAATTGTGTTCCTTGCATTTCTTTTCTGGAAAAAGTCTGTGTTTTCCCTTGTGTTGGCAGGGTATCTTGTATTGTTACTGAAATTTTCTTCTTCTGTTCTTCTGGTCCTGCCACCATCAAACAATGGAGTCATTATACCAAATATACTTGGAACAAAATGCAAGTTTGTAATTCCTACAGTAACTGGAACAAAAGCTGTTCTAAAAAAAAAAGCAACCCTGTTTATTCATTGTTGTTTTAAGTAAGTTTCAGATCAGAATCCACTTTTCATGTGCTTTTAACAAAGCAAAGAGATTTTCTGGCTTGTGAATAACAATAATATGCACTTTCTCAAGATTTTAATTAACACATGCCCAATTTGGAGATGAGATCAATCACCAGGCCTAAAAGCCAAAATGCAGTTGGCTAAGAAATCTCGAGTCATTAGGCTGCTTTCTGAAAATTTTCCAATGGTCTTGATAGCATGCCATATGAAAACAACTCTTTCAAGGTTTCTCCATTTTCAGCATCATGATCCACATTTGATGGCACATCAGCATTGAAAGGCCGTTGTATGATGATGCTTTTTCGACCAAACTTTATGGAGCAGTTTTTATGACATGGAGTTGTTTACATTTCTTAATTTATATAGACTTGAAAGGCCTATGATCTAGGACCCTTCCTATCAAATTTGGTAAACTTCTTGTAGTCTTCGAGAAGTGGTGTAAAGGTTTTACATTGTTTCAGTGACAGCAGATTAGCGTTATTGTAAAAAATTAAAAGACCTTCATGCCACGATGACATCTGTAAAATTTGGTCAGTGCCTGTAAATCAGTTTTTGACAAAAAAAATTCATTTAAAATAATTGTTTTTTAGTAATGGTGGCCATAATTGAGATGGATCAGCATCATTTGAAAGCCCTTCATTCCAGGATGCTTTTTGTTAAATTCTGCTTAGCATTTTTTGAGAAGTATTTAAATTTTTGGTTATGGCAGCCATATTGAATTGAAGATTTTTCATAATTGATACAATAGACTTATAAAAAGGTACTAACAGCTGCCTTGTTAGCCATTAAACATTAAGAGGTTAGTGTTAGGACTGGTTGGCCTGGTGTCAGGATAAATGTGACAGGGTGGGACATCATGCTATATGTCAGCGGCATGATTCCCCAGTGCTAGACATCACTATGAACTGCCACACTGCAGATATCGTAGCAATATGACTGATCTGTAAAAAAAGCTACTTTAAAAATCAAAATCACACACACACTCTTTGTTGGTACTTAATTGAAAAATCTTTATACGGATGCTGTCTGTTAATTTTGGTCAAATTCTGTTTGATAGCTTTGAGAAGGTAATGTTTTAATGTATTTCTATTAGCTACAGTGGCTCTGTTTAGCATGCTGGACTTTTTGTCAAAAGGGGTCTCATTTCAAATCATAACATTGGACCTGCCAGGTCAGCAACTGAGTCATTTTTTTGGTTTTGGCACTATACTTCAATTGCCTTGACACATAATAACCAATTTGTATTGCTGTACAGTAAAGCATCAAACCAAACGAAACTAATTTTAGTAACAGTTGCCATATTTTGTCAATATTTGCATAATTTATACTAATTCGAAAGGACTTCATGCAAAAATGCTAAATTTTGGTCAAACTCTGTGTGAATATTAGTTTTTTTTACAGTTTTTTTTATTTATATTTTTTATATCAGTAGCTATATTTGATTTTGGATCAGAATGATTTGTACAAAATTGAAACCCCTACTTGCCAGAATCCTTGCTGCTAATCTTGGCTGAAATCCATTCTTTTTTTATATGCTTGCCACAATGCTTAACTCATGTTATTATGTCAGACTGTTCATAGTCCAATCATCCATCTGTTTACCATATGATTTTCACACAATAACTTGATTTTCCACAATCTAGCATTATGAAACTTTTGCAGTAGTTTGCACATAGGGCAAGGAAGAAGCAGATCAAAGGTTAAGATCACTCGGACTGAAAGAAGGAGACAGTTGCCATGCAACAACATGACATATATGCCATATGCGTTAACCAAATCTTTTAAATGGATTGCATTTGAGTTATAAAAAAAAGAAATGTATTTCTTGGTCAATAGGTCATATGTGAAGGCTGCTGTGATAGAAAGAAACAAATGGATTCCAGTGAATGATAATAGTTTACATTTCAGACCTGAACAAAGCTGTTTGGATGAATTGCACTTGAGATGGGGATGAACCCTATTGTTTTGGGGGTCAAGGTCATTGTGACAAAAGGAAAATAGTTTCTGCACAATACCATTAGTTGAGTGCCTTAGACCAACTAGCCACCTAAGGCCTTGGCTGAAAATTGAAAACTGATTTCTGCATAAAAATTTCATTTTTCAAGCGTAAAGTTTGTGGATAGCTTACACTTTGGGTAAGAATGATGCCTATTGATTTGAATGTTCAAGTTTATTTTTAAAAAAGGGTGGGGAGATTGCATCATTACTTTAGTTCTAGACTGTACCTGGACCAAATTTCTTTGAAGACTTGCACATACGGTAGGGAAGAGGCATATTGTGTTGGCAGTGAACATGGTGAAGGCCAAGAACTGTGAATTGAAGAAAAATGGGTTTTGCTTAATAACTTTTAGAGCCAGTTCCTTGACCAGATTATGTGAGAGAATGTGTACTGGAGGCAACTGTTGTGTTATTCATTATATGTCCCTCCTGGACAAGTTTTGTAGTCATATACTGTGAGTGTGAATTGGGTTGATTCACCTTAGAGGTAAATGGAATATGACATCAAATTGGAACTAAAGATGTGAGTTGACAAAATACTTCAGCTTACAGAACATATGAAACTTTACTGCACCTTAGATCTCAAGAGAACATTTTCACTATGCTTACATGTTGAATTACTTCCGAAGGTCATAGCCTTTCATTTTGACCTTGTGGCACACCATAGTGTTAAATTCAGCCAAATAATTGAAATGATTCAGCAATATAATGGTAAATTTGACACAATAAACCTGTGCCAACAACCCTCCCAATTTATCATAAGAAAGAACAAGGAATCTTGTCCTTGGTTTGGTCAAATGCTCTAGAGATGGCTACCTTCAAGGATTGATAGACTTGTGCAGATGGGCTTTTGCTAAAATGCCTTTAAAATGTCATATCCAGACCTGTGACATTTATATTGAAATAATTAAATGCTTTTATATATATATATATATATATATATATATATATATATATATATATATATATATATATATATATATATGCATGAACATAAAGAAAAATGAGTCCTACAAAAATTACAGTTCTGTTGAGTATGTTTTCTGACATGGAAATGATTGAGAAGTAAAATTTAAAGAGAATTATCACTAAAAGATTTGAGATTTATTTCAGAGAAATTTCAATGATCTGAGATTTTTGGACAGTTAAGAGTCAAGATTTATATGAATTTCTCAATGGCACTGAACTGTATCTGGGAAGATCATCAGTCATAAAATTGATCAAAACTTAGGAAATGACCCACCCAGGAGGGAGAGGGAATGGTGTGTACATTTATAAAAATTGCAAGAGAAGGTTGAGATTTAAATTGATAATTAATAATCTGATTGAACTTTATTTGGCATTTTACATGCCAAATTTTAACAGAGTAAGCAAAGTACAACATGGAATCCTCCTTGAAGATTACATTTTGTCATAAAATGTTCTAAAGTTGATATTAAAAGACTAAACTAAAAATTTGGTTAGAGAACATACATTTTACCAATGCAACTGCAATGAACAATATGTCTACAGCTATAGTTGAGTCTGGTAACTGAGATTTGCACACATGCCTTCGACTGCAGTATTGTGTTTTTAATCAGAGTATCAGACTTTTAAAGAGGACTCATGAAATTTGTTATTTTCTCCTTAAACTCTCCTAGAAAACTCCAGGAAGACAAAAATTATTTTGGTGCAGGAACCCTGTTTTATGGTTTGGAATCTGCACTAAATGCACAAAATAATTATGTTGATATCAAACAGATCAAATTTAGATAGTCACTGGTTTAAATTATGTGGAGTAAAATGTTTGGATATTAAAAGAATCAAAAGTTTCTTTATAAGTATTTAAATGTGTATGAAATACTGGAAGGAAGAGATATATGTACATCTGAGAGCAACTACATCAATCCTTAATCATTTCCCATGGTCACATGATATGAGGAGACTAATGTAGACGTCCTGTTTAGTGTTGACCTCCCCTACTGTATTTTGACTATTATAAGTCCCATGACCAACATTAGGCGTTGATGAAGGCAATGTGATATTGCTGAAAATGTCAAACTCTTTGAATGTGTATGCTCAGAGTATGGGAAATTACTAATGATCATGATTTATCCAGAGCAAGGAGGCAACCTTTTCAGTTGTACGTCAATCCTGTTAGAATGACTGGGGGATAAAAAAATACATATTGACATGTTAATTATATTCTGTATGGTGAACCTAATGACTAAAATGATGGAAGGTACCATAATGCTGAAATAATTTTTTTATCAAAAACTGTTGTCCTCACAAAAACAGATCTCCAAGAGAAATATATCTGCCAAAAAAACCAGTCTAGGCTTGATTATTTCAATTACGCAGAAAAATCGCCACAATAGAAAAGAGATATATATATAAACAATCAACACCAATTTAGAACTTCATAGGTTGCTTGTTCTGATTTTGAAATTAAAACGTTTTGAAAGATCATCTGTTTCCCCACCACCACCACTATGATCTCATAACAATTCAACAAAGATATTACATATCTAGTACAATCATTCATACCCAAGGCATCATGTACCCAAGGAATCATGTACCAAAGGCATCATACACCCAAGGCAATGTACCAAAGGCATCATGTAATTGTACCCAAGGCATCATGTACCTGTACCAGAGGCATCATGTACCCAAGGTACAGTAATCAAAAGATATATGACCAAGATAACTTAATTCAAGAAATATATTCTGTTTGAGAGAAATCATATCAAATGCATAATTTAAAGGAGGTGTGCATTAGCATACAAAGTGTTTCATACAAGAAGTAAACATATAGTTTTTAATAGTGAAGTGCAGACACACACTTGGTGCAAGACAAAATGATATTGCTCATAAATTCATGGCCACAGTTACTTAGTGGACAAGTACAGAGGTCCAGTATATATTTATTCACTTTGATCTCCAAAAGTAGCCAATATAAATCCATTGTTCATTCATTATTTGTCTTGTTATGATAGACATCAGTTCGTTAAGACACTGATTAAAAATTATCCAGATGAAATAGTAAACCTTGTACCGAGCAACATTGAGAAATATATTTCATTCTGCTAGGCTTTTATGATTGATAAGTTCATGATAAAAGGAAAACAAACAAAAGGACGAACAGCTTAATAAAAATTTAATTTATGAAAAATTTGTTGAGACAGACATTTTATAGACCTAACACCTTCATATCATTTTCCCGTATGAATAATGGATATGTGACAACTTTAATGAAACGTCTATACTACTAACAGAAAATGGAAACGTTTAACTCATTCTTTAACAATTAAAATACATCAAATGACCAGGATATCATGGAATATTTCTACTGAAAACATATCTACTTGACCATTATATAAAGAAATATGCATTTACGTTATATGACATATTTTAGTAATTTATGAACTGACCAATATGGAGGGGGGGGGGGGGAATCTGGGCAGTTGCGATTTTCTTTTGAGCCAAGCTATTTTGTTCGCTTTTTCAAGAGGATTATTTTTTTCTCAAGTCATAGATACGACATGGATTTGTTTTTGTTGCTATAATTCCCAGCAAGAGAATCAGGATATTTTCAAGGCTATCTGAGAGCCTGAATTTTGTTTTAAATCCCACTCCCATCAAAAATAAAATGTTTTGTCCTTTATCAATGAATTTAAAACTACAAACTAGACCAGCCCACTATTATAGTGCTCCAGATATGCCCATGATGCAAGGTTAAAAATGTCAGATGTAGAATAAAAGCTGTTTACAGATTATGACGTGTTCTAATGATAAAGAGTAATAGGAGGTGGAGCTAGCATCACATCATATAATTAAATAATCCTCCTTGCCTAAAGAAGTAAATCGTGTTTAGAAGTGGGCAAAGCCAGCAGAACCTAAATTGTTACATACACTGAAACAAAGAGATGGAGGCCATTCATGATATAAATCTAAAGTTTGAGACAAAAAGCAACATGATTTAAAAACAAAGAAACAAGCAGAGAGAGAGAGAGCAACTAATCTTCAGACTAATAGTGCATTCGGTAAACAGGAAAATCTGAGAAAAAGAAACAACTGTATATACAGATGAAGATGACGTATTTAAATGTCAGAAAGAAATAATTTGCCAGAAGTACAATTGTTAACAATGACTTGGTATTATTCCGTTTAAAAATCAAATCAAATTTTTAAAAAATGTGGATTTACATTGTTAGAATTGTCAAATTGGTTGATGCACAAATTAAACTACAATTTGACAAACAAATATAGTGATAATGAAATTGTTAACTACTGTTTGTCATTGCTGTTGTAGGGTTTAACGCCATTTTTCAGCACACAATAGGCTAAACATGGCGGCCAGTATTAATGGTGGAGGAAGAACCTGGGAAAACAAAAAAAGTTTGTCTTTTACATAATAAAATAATCACACCTTCTTAGTTTTTAAATGCAGTTATTAAAACATTGTTCTCTTCTAGGAAAGATGTGATGTGCACATTTATTTGCACTGTAAAAATTGGGTTCATCTGTTTTAATAACTAATGATTAAGCAACACGTTAACTGTTTACCTCATATCCAGTAAAATAAAACCACTACTCGAGACCACAAAAATATACAAACTAACAATAATTGTGTATTAGCATCATGTTTTTATATGAACAATATATTTCTGGGAATTGTGTATTGTGTGTAACTTGTATTTAGCAAACCTAGTTAAATCCATAGCTGTTTGCAAATGCCAAGAGTATAGTTTTCCACTGAAAAATGTTGCGCAACTCTTTTGCTTTATGGTAATTGGATTTAAAATAAATATGGGACATTTGTCTTTAACGATTAAAATTTTATCCCTTCATACTCAGTTTCATACCATCAGGGTACTCATGACTTTGTCGAATGGGAAATCGTAAAGCAATTAGATCAACAAGAATAGCCCCGCTTTTTTTTCTGAATGACTGCATGATCATTTGAACTTTAATGGGAAAGATAAAGAATAATGTTATGTATGAAAACATGAAAAAAAATTAACTTAATGTTGCTCTGTTATTGGTTGTTTAAATTTTTATTCTATCTCTCTCTCTTTAAAAAAAAATTAAACTATTTCAAAACCATGTTCTACCTGACCATTTTTGGGGCAAGTTCTATTTCCCAAGGGCAAGTTAAATTTTCCAGTCACCATGGCAAGCAGACTTTTGGAAAATTTGTAAATCCCTTTATAGATATATATTAGAAAAGGAAAATTAAGGATTTGTTAGAAAGGGAAACAAGAAAAAGAACAAAATGAAGTAAACAATTCTGATAAAAACATAAAATACTAGAATGTTTAAGTATTTTTGCCTTCGTAGCAAATTCAGTTCATGAACTACATTAAGTATAATGAAAGCTAGACCCTTTGTAATGATTAATTTTTAGACTTGGAACTGAAAGATTTGTTAACAATGATTTTATCAATATACTTAACAGTTATCATCCCATCACCTTGAAATCAATGAAATGCATCAAATATTTGATAAGCTGACTTTTGAGATTGGGAACACTTACTTATCCATTTAATTGTTTGCCAAATAGTATCAACTTATTGGTCTCCTGTTAACTGCTACATAAACAACAATTATAGACAGAGTCTGAGTTTTACATTTTCAGTTCCATTGATCACGCTTTGAATGAAATCATGGTGGTTAATCATTAGTGATGAGTTCCTTTTATTTCCAAACACACCTGTCAGTGAAATCTCACAAGTATTGATAATGAATGACTTGTACACCTAAAGACAGCAACATACATCAACATAATACTCGGCCAGCTAAGAAACTGCCCATGGCTAAGTAAGGCACCTGAACATCGTCTTATCCTGCATACAAATATTATGATTAAACTGGCAAGTTAGAATAGCAATATTTATTTCTTATGTGTCAAAACTGGCTTCAATTAGTAAATTGAACACCAATAAACCCCAAGTGAATATGCCAATGTGTGATTCCATGTATAGAAATAAATTTGTACATTGAATCGAATATCAATTATGTTCATCCTCCATTCCTTTCACATCATCATCATGGATGCTCATCCGGTAGATTCATGTCATTAAATAAAAGATGGACATCCAGAAATGATGGACATGTCTGATATCCTGTTAAATTTACAAATATATAATTGAAATTATTTAAATCAAAATATGAGATTTTAAAGAAATAAAAAAATAGATTGGTCCTGGTTTTCTGTGGTTAACTGCTGAGATGGTCATACATGTTATTGGCTGAGCTTATTGCCACTTTAATGACCAAAAACACAACACAAAAACAATTAACCCCTCTACAAACCATGAATTTAAATGCCGATGAATGCATACATTTTTGAAAAAACATGAAAGTTGATGGCCACTAAAACAGACAAATATACAGTATTTGCATTTCAAGTTACACAGTAAATATTTTTGTTACAAAACCAGACTACCTTAAACAAGACAGCAATTCCAGTAAAGCATGCAACATTGGGAAGGCACTTTTGATTTGAATGATCCATTATAGATGTAATTTCATGCACATCACAAAAGAGTTTAAAAGGCTGTCTACCATAAATATTGTTTTATAGTTGAAATCTACTGTTTTTGAAAATCAAAAAAGTTTTGAAAAAATTGAGAAAAAGTGAAAAAATTGTATTTTCACATTCTATCTTTGTATTACAGAAACCCATGAGAAGCAGTCTATTGGGCACTAGAAATTTCATAGGACAATGACTGGTGCAAATGATACATGGCTGAGTAAATTAATTCAGTAGACTAATATGTGTACACAAAAACTGATTTCCTCACCATATCAGTAGAGTTTTGGTCAATTCCAAGACGTTTTATAAACAATAAAAGGATCCAAGATGATTCATGATAGCTTTCAAATCTCTGAATAAAAACTGACAGACTTTGGCAGAGATGAGGTAAAAAGGAGTCCAAACAAAATATGACCGCAAAAACACTGATGTTTATTTTGATTGTTTGTCTTTTTTTATTGTTATTGGGTTGTTCAAGTTGTTTTTTAGAGGAATATTTAAGGTCAGCTTTTCTATTTTTGGTTCTATTCATGTCAAATGCCTAAATGTGAAAGGAAAAATATGGACCAGAAAACTATGGCCAACTTGTTAAGATAATAATAATAACAATGAATGTCTTTAGTCAGTTATCTTATGAGCAAAACTAAAAATTCTTGTGAACTTTATAAAACATTCTTTGCAATGAACTACGAAATATACAACTCTTCCAATTCATTTAATTGACAATACACTGACTCATAATAACTTTTATTGTAGCATTCTATCAGTTCTGAGGTCCCAAGGGGTGGTGGTGTGCATGACCCCAAAAAGTGATGTTATTCATTGAGCACAAGTTATCTTTTCATATAAGCTTATTAAAATTGCTGTTAATTAAAATCTAACAAAATATGAGAACATATGTTTGTTTTTTAAAGCATTTAATATGCTTACAAACAACAAACAAAAAACCAGTTCAAAGATTAGTAGTGTCCAATACCATCACTGCATGAATACATGTACCAACACTCGTATAATTGCAACAAGACAGACATTAAATAAATAAAAAATATACCAAGTTTCTGTGTTTCAAATCATGGATAGTGGAATATTTTCTTAATCAGATACTGTCTTTGTTGCCCTTAATAGTTCAGGGTGATGGCGGTTCAAGATAATGAAGCAATGTCAAATATGCTGGGTGGTGTTGCTACATCAACAGATGCTATACTCTTCAGAATGACTGAATGCAGTGTGTGAAATCTTTTTTATTTTTTTGTGCTCTGCTCACTTTACAGATGGCTCGTCCTTATTTGAATCACAGCTGCATTTTGACATTTTACTTTAAATAATGAATCACACTTGTACATCATGACAACTGAAATGACAGTGATTTGCATTTTATATACGAACTGAAATCCGATTTTAACTTGCCAATAATATTTAACAAAAATGGCTTAAATATTCTCATTCAAGGCAATAGTTTGAATAATTTTTGTTCTTCAGCATCCATCTCTTTGATTTCCATATAACTTTAAATGAACTGGTTTCTTCCACTTTGCCTATGCAAATTAGCCTAATGGGCTCTCCCACATCAGTTTGCAATAGATTTAACAAGGCTTCACTCTGGCTATTCTCCACAATTAAGTAATTCATGAAACGGTGGTTGCTTATGTGTGACCACCTTGCCTTTTAATTGTCTCTATGATAAACAGCTGTATAAACTGACTCAAGCATAGTTTTAAATGGTTCAAAAGCAGGAGTGTTAACTGTAAATATAGACTACATACTCGGGAAATGTACAGTGGTGGTCTACAAATTTATCTTTCTCATTTTTACATTTTTTCCCCAAAGATCACATGAGAGGTTTGTGAATCAAACCACGTTTTTCATGTGACACATCATGTTATGGCAGATTTGGATATATTTTAATTGCCTTTTCTAAGTATCATGTAATTTTTAAATGGTAGAAGCAGAGGTAGGCATCCACAAGTACTCAAGAGAATGTATATTATTGTCAGGAGAAACCACAGTCCTTTTCTCATTAATATGCTCTGTATACAATCACAAGTACCAAGCTACCCCAGTGAATAGTTAAAAAAAACCACAACAAATATTTTTGCATGACTATGTAAAATGCATGCCTCACGAGATGTGGCAACAAAATGTACAGCCTCTTTACTGACCTCCGACTGAATGACAGAGTAAACTTATTCAAGACTCTTAATAGTTACCATATATACTTGTTTACAACTGCAAACTGCACAGACCCAGATCTGCCACTGCATTTATGTTGGCATATTAGGGTCTATGTTGCATGCAGTTGGACTGAACTTATAGGTCAGTACATATGCTGTGAATCACTAGTACAAGTAATCATCAACCAGATTTTGTCAGGTCTTCCTTATTGTTCATATAGGCCTGCACGGATCTCCACAGTGCCGTAACATTGCCAGAACCAAATCCTCGAGCTCCTACTCGTTGAATTATCTCTAGAAAAAATGTATTTTTGTCAAAAATTGGCTTGGTAAACTTCTGCATCAAGTACCTGCAATGACAACAAAAAAATGAGATTCTTTGAATTTTAAAAGCAGATGGATTGCCAACATTCATTAATGTTCAGAATAATAATTCCAATAGGCTGTTTATAATAGCCACTGAATGTGTATTGGTGTTCAAATACTAAAAGTATCAAATCTGAAGAGACTCTGTCATATGGGTTTAGAGACATCTTGCAGAAAACAAAACTACTTAATTAAGCATGGGAAATAACTCTGTCAAAACTGAACATATATTGCTAGCACCTGACCTTGTATGAGATATATCCACATAAATTAGGTTGGATAATCTAGTCTCATCCTAAGGATAGAGGGTATAGTTGTTATTGTTGTGGGGTTTAATGCCATTTTTCAGCACACGATAAGCTATGCATGGCAGCCATTATTAATGGTGGAGGAAGAACCCGGGAAGAAATACTGACCCACGAGAAAGAGGGTATAGTTAGATCAACATACGTGTTGGGGTTCAACAGCACACAACTGGCTACATGTTAAGTTCTCGGATCTACCAAAGTATATTCCATGAGAAGAGAAGCTTGTGTACAGTTTAAATAATGAATAAAAAGTGATACATACTGATACAGAAAATATCAATTCTTAACAACTTTAATAAAAAGATAAAAATAAAACAAGATTCTTCCACAGAAAAGTCTTACATATTTCACTCGTCTATTCAGAAAAATTCCCCTAATTCAAATATTGTAGGAAAGAGTGCCTCTCCATATCTTCAGTTGAGATATTCAGTCTGGCAATATACTGGCTAAGGCAATTTTATGGCTGAAAATATCTCACCCATTAGGAGGAAATGAAAATAATGTAATTATTTATACAATAGAGAATTTCAAAATATTTATCCTGTAAACAAAGCAGCAGATTAGGAGGAATGGTGATAATAAACAACTGCTCAAAGACCACTGATGGATGTAGGACCTTCTCATAAGCTCTTCTGTTCTTTGAACTGAAGAGTTAATAAAAATGGACCCAAACTGTTGTTGGTTTAAAGATAACATAATTTGTTTGAAATATTCAGTAAAACACATGATTATTGTTTTTTATGTACAAATATTAACAATAATTTAATTGTATCTTGTTACACCTGTACTAATAATACAGATGCCCTATTTAGCATGTTTTTGTTTGCAGTAATCTGTTATAATTGGCTGAACTGCCCCTTCCACCCTTCCCAGTCCATAAACTTTAATAAAAGTTGGTCTACAGTTGTCATTATTGATCAATGTATGTGAAAGTTTAAGTATACAGGTTGGACCACTCCGGTGGCCTAGTGGTTACAGTGTCCATCTCAGATGCAGGAGGTCATGGGTTCGAACCCAGACAGAGTCATACCAAAGACTTATAAAAATGGTATTAGCAGTTACCTTGCTTGGCGTTCAGCATTAAGAGGATAGTTCTAGGACTGGTCGATCTGGTGTCAGGATAATGTGATTAGGTGAGACATCATGCTACATGTCTGCAGCATGATGTCCCAGTGCCAGACATAACTATAAACTGTCACACTGCAGATATTGTAGTGATATGACTGAAAAATTGCTAAATCTCATTTAAAAACACAAGCAAGAAAAGTATTTAAAAATTCTGACAAGCGTGTGTGTAGGGTCATCTACTGGTCAATTAGCAACTACCCTTGATTTCTGAAGGACAGTTTAAAAAATCATAATTAGCTGCAAAGACCTCTGCCTGACTTTTGCCCAGCATAGGTTTCCTGGAGTCATGTAAGAGTCTGGTGAAAGAATACAAGCATGAATATTATGTTAAAATGAGGAACAAATGAATACCTAATGACTAGACTGGAATTATCTCCCTTGGTCTCTTCTGAATTGTTTGCCCGGTCTTCTGGGTCAGCTTCAGCATCAATTAGTATACCATTCTCTTCAAGTACTGTAAGGTCTTCTCCTACATCACATATCTCCTGAAGCTTACCAACCTTAATAATAATAATAATAACAATTAACATTAATGATATTACAAATAGCAATCATCAAACAAGAATCCTTTGATGGAAATGATGCTCAACCGAGCAAAGAATTTCCTGAAATTCAAGATAAGACAATTCCTTCCTTTCAACTACTAATATTCTTCAGTGATAACAAGATTCTCTTGTGCATATACTGGATGTCAATGTGCCATCATTTTCATTTAGGGCAATGTAGAAAGTATTTTCATGACAATAAGAAAATATTTTCATGTGAACCCACGTCACAATGTTAATCAATTTAGGGAAGTTAGTGACAACAAGATTTTTAATACAGTTGTCCTTGCAGCCATAATGGACTGGCATCATTTTCATTTAGGACCAACTATATATTATAAGAAGTCTACTGGTGAAAACCCCCATATTAATATAGCCTTCCATTTGAGGAATAGAGATCACAATATTTTCAAGATAGCTACCATGGTGGTCATATTGAGGGTTATTCATTCTTATTAAGAACCAACCAGACACCATAAGAATTGTTTTGATTAAAGCCTCATGTTAAAAATAACTTTCCATTTAAAAATTAGTAAAAATAAGACATTCAAGGCAGCCACATGCTGGATGTCAGATCAGCAGCATTTTAAGTTAGGATCAACAAAACTTCATATGAAGTCTGATACCAGCATTCATTCAGATTTACTGTACCAAAATTTTTAAGCTGGCCACTGATGACATGAAATGATCAGACAGAGTTGTGAGAACAAGATTTTCAAGAGGGCTGACATGGTGGCATCATATTTATTTAAGACCAGATGGACATTATAAGATGACTTTTGGTGAAAACCCCATGGCAATATGACCATCTATGTAGAAGGAGATACAATAACAAGATTTTCAACATGGCCACTTAGTCAGCCATACTGGACATCAGATTGGCACCATTTTCATTTAAGACCAACTAGACATCACAAGAAGTTTTCAAGTTAAAACCTCATGTCTGTATAACCATCCATTCAGGAGGAGTAGCAAAGTGGCAGCTGTATTGGATCTTTGAGCACCATTTTCATTAAGGACCAACTTGACCATGGGATGAATGTGTGTGTGTCTGTGTAAAGTGTCATGACAATTCTTCCAGGTAGATTAGGTGGAGTGGCAAAAATAAATTTGTGCTAATGGGTGAATGGATGATAGATAACAGATGGACATATGATGAAAGACCAGCCAATAAACTCTTCTGGTCCATGACCGATATAGCTAAAATCTAACCATCATTAATTGTTTTTATCATCATCTTTGGAATATTTGCTTATACAAAACATCTGACAAGTAACATGTTCTTGTAGATGTCTTGGACAAAACTCTGTCAATTTACTTTGTAACTAGAAATATGTCCATATGCCACAGATACGTGGCCACTATGATGCAGTTAAAGGGTAACAACTAAATCAAACAGGGACCATAACTCCATCACAATGGAACACTCTAGCAAGAAGGTTGGGCCTGCATGTTGAGCCAATGATCAAAGCATTGTTGTAAAATGCATGATGTTGATTCACATTAAAATCTGTCAGTTGGTACCTTGATAACTGCCCATTGCTAATTATCCAGGTAGTTAAAAGAGTCATAGGGTCTCTGCTTACCTTATACACATTTTCTGCCAGTGCAGCACTCATTTTTCAAGCTGACAATCCTTTTGACACAGCCCTGAAAATGTGTACTTTTTTTTAGTGGCAAACAGAGGTGTGACTCTTTCAGTAAATAACTGAACTTAAACCCATAACTTGTTGTCTCACATGACAACCCTCCGAATGCACTGCAAGTATTCCAGTGGCAAGTAAGAGGGTGGTTATTTGATCTTGCTGCACAACTGACATGCATTCAGTTGCAACCTTTAATGATTTCACAAACTATATGATCAAAGTGTTACTTACAGAGCTCAAGCTCAGTCCCTAAATTGGCATCTGCATATGACAGTGAAGCCAAGAAAAGAGAGTTGGATGATATTTACAATGACTATAGTTTTCACATATCCTCCCATATATTTGTGCCCTCTACCGATTTTAAAAACTTGCATCAATGATATAAAAAAGGCACAAGTAATTTCATTCCCTGATTCATAAATTTTAACCTGATTCCTATCAAGGGGTCCATAACACAGTTGAATTATTGGCATTTCCACGCAAACAGAAGCTCCTGACGTAGACAAGCAAACTGACTGCTTTTTATTTATTGTTTCAAGAATGGTTGATTTCAGTAGAACTTTGACATCTGAATCCAATACTTGCAACGTCTAGTTTTAATATTTCTAACACAAAATGAACCAAAAAAAAGGTGGAACTCCTGTATACACCTGGTTCAAAGACATGTAAATCCAAAATTTACAGAATTATTGACATTTTCAGAGGATGAAATACATCATATCTGCTGCTTCAAAACATAGACTGGCCCAAGCAAATATGGTGACTGCATTTGCTAAAGAAACTACATTTTCATTATAAAAAAGCCAACAATCTGTGTTTGGTATTGCTAAAGAAACTCCCTTTTCATTCAAATAGCTAACAATTTGACTGAGTTTGGGAACTGCTGGCTACAATCAGGTTAGAACTTATAAATCAATCAATGTTTAGTGCAGTTTTACATCCTAGATGCATTTTGTTTTTAAAATCAGTAGAGAGGTACAAACAAATGGGATGGTGTGAGAATACTACAGACCATGACAATTTACTGGATGACAATGGAAGATTTCAGAACTTTAACAGGAAAAAAAAAGTGTTTCAGAACTTTAACAGGAAAAAAAAAGTATGTGTGTTTCCTATTGCACTCGTTTTAAAATTAGGGTAGGTAGGTAGTGGTTTTTAAAAAAAAACATATATATTATAATGATTAGTATATATAATGTACTAAGCACCTAGGGGAAAAATTGCTAGGGTCAGCAATGAAAACACGTAGAGTCAGCAGACTGGAAACACCTGTTATCTTTGCCTCAGACAATGAGGATGAATTCTTGGACTTTGTAGCAGATGACATTATTTAGTGACATAAATTGGAAATTGTGAATTTAAAAAAATGCAGATTTAACTTCAGGCTTGTACACATTTAATAGAATTTCCCTTTGACTGGGTACCCAGGTAACTGATCATTAGGATCGATGGGTACCAGTAGAAGTTTTCTATAATTTTGACCTTTCTATAATCTAATTCATATGGTTTTGTTTTGTGAGCATGTTATTGGCTTGTCAGACCAATTTGTGCTTAGAACTGTCTGTGGCACACTGGACAGCTATTTGGGGTTGCTTGATCAAATGGAAATGTGCTGCAGTTCAGAGATTTATGCCTCTCTCACTTCTGCACTGCCTATAATTCTCCTCACTCCATAGTCTGATGCTCCAATATGGATTTGTCAGCACCAGGTATAAAGAATCTGTACAATGTCCTCACAAAGACTCAGGGACAATGCTGAATTGTTTCAAGGATGATTTGAGTGAAGTCTTTAAAGAATTTCTTCTGACTTACCTGATGTCTGTGTCCCTCATTCACCTAACTGTACAAGATCTTCTTTGATATTCACTCATCTGACATCATGGTGACAATGCCTGCCCATCTCAGCAGAGCATGGATGCCTTTAATGCCTGTCCATGTGAGAACTTCAGTCCTGCCCATGTGAGAACCTCAGTCCTGCCCATGTGAGAACTTCAATCCTGCCCATGTGAGAACCTCAATCCTGCCCATGTGAGAACCTCAGTCCTGCCCATGTGAGAACTTCAATCCTGCCCATGTGAGAACCTCAATCCTGCCCATGTGAGAACCTCAGTGTCTGGAACCCAGTCCTGCCATCTTATCCTCATCAATTTCCTCCAACAGCCAATGTGAAAACAGTTCAGTTTCTGGGCATGGTGTCTATACACTGCCCAGGTTTTCACATGTATACAGCAGTGCCAGCAATACAATGGATTTCTAGACCTTCAGCTCTGCTTGTAGACTGAGGCCTCTTCACCCCCACATATTGGCATGTAGTCTTCCGTAGGTCATGTTTGTTGTGGCAATTCTGCCATTAGTTTCATCATCATGTGGACTGCACATGACAGTACGCTGCTAATGTAAGTGAACTTCTCGACTGAGAGGTTTGGCCATTCACTGTGATGGCTAGATCTATTTAAGGCCTTCTTGGTGTAGGTTGGTGCATCAATTCTCACTTCTTGAAGTTGATTGTGACCACAATTACCACAAGCAGAGAAATGGACAGACTGTTGCAAATCTATCTCAGATCTGGCATTCAGGGAACAGGCTGTCACAAAACCCTCTACACTACACTTAGTCAAATACTTAAGATAGGTGAGGTTGGGATAGGCAATAGTCACTCAAAGGATGAAGACAAAGAACCAAAAATACACAATTACATATACTGACATATAACATTAATAAATGCATACACACATCCACAATAACACTACCTCTGTCATGATAAATGAAATAAAATAAAAATAAACTGATTCAAGTCTTGCTATTCAGCTCTCTTAATTATACAGTTCTATCATTACACTACATTGGGAACTCACCAAAATAAATTCCTCCACTTGTAACATGGTCTGGACATAATTCCACAATTTAGCTCCATGAATTTACACAATTTCTCCATCCATAAGTCAACAATACTTATAACAACTGAATGTGGCCACAACTGAACACTATTCAAATTCTTTGCTTCCATTATATTTCCAATTTTTCCCTCTGCTGGCCAAAACACTTTATGTAGTCCTATGGAGATGTGTACTCACACTACTTATCTATCCTTCACCAAAATGCTTGGCAAGTTCTTTGGGGTCACACACCCACTTCCAGCACTTTGAATTCCATCCAACGCCAGCCAACATGCTAGGCAAGGGCTACAGGGCGTCACCCCGCCCCCCCCCCCCCCGCGTCCAACTGCATGCCTGCCTGCACTCTCCCACACTTCTATCTTTCTGACTGCTTTATATTCTCATAACACATCAATCTGTGTATGACATCTTGCTTTTTACACAGCAAGAGTATCTTATAGGAACACATATTTTTAATTATAACTGCAATGTTAGTTTAGCTCAGTGGGTATAACATATGTACACTTTTGGCAACAAGTTTTGACCAAACTGTTAATTTAATGAGTTTGTGTGACAAAAACATCAGCAAATAGATCACAGTCACTTCAAATAATATGATCACATTTAAAATGATCTATTTTCTTAAATAAAAGTAGAAAAGAGACGTTGATAGCTACCACTTCTTTCTTGTTACTGCAATTCCTCCATACTATGAGTTATGTCCCTTTATGGACAATACTACAAATAAACCAGGATTAATGTGTGATGCAAAGTTAAAGCAGAATGTTTATTCTGAAATTTACATAAAATACTTCATTTTATCAACATTTAAACAAAAGAAGAGATTACAGGGTTTTTTTGCTTCTTTATTTTAAAAAATTGTCAAATTAAATGTGTGCATGTGTGTGTGTTTTGGATTTTTAAAGTAGCTTTAACAATTTTTCAGTCATATCGCTAGGATATCTGCAGTGTGACAGTTTATAGTGATGTCTAGCAATGGGGAATCATGCTGCAGAGATGTAGCATGATGTCCCACCCAGTCTCATTATCCTGACACCTGGCCAACTGGTCTGAACACTAACTTCTTAATGCTGAGTGCCAAGCGAGGCAGCTGTCAGTATCATTTTTATCAGTCTTAACCATCAAACTTTGACACTAAAGGATTAATTTCCTGTCATACTAGCATTTTTCATGGTTTCATTAGTCAAATGGCTTTTAAAATTTAATTTGTTGCCAGTCTCTATCTACTTCTTCTTCTGGCTACAAAGAAATTGATGTTTAAATTCAAGGCTTGCATGGTATACCTGTGTATAGTATGTGTAAGGTGGCTCTGCAAAATCAACTCCACGCTCCTTTAGAGCTGAAACCGCACGGACAATGTTGGGTGTGTGAAGACCAATATGCTGAACTCCTGGCCCCCCATGCTCATGCAGAAAGGTATCTACCTGATTTGGTCCTGAAAAATATAACCATATCTAAAGTTAAATGGATTGTTAGGAATTAAGACAGTTTCTTTTATAATTATCATTCTTGTATGCTCATGTAATTTATAATTAGCATTCTTTTATGATCATGTAAGTTATGTGAATATATGGGCATGTCCACGAAAATAGAGCCATGCAACCTAAATTTTCATTTTCAAGACATACTTGATTCAAGACTTACTCCTAACGTAAAAAGCTGCTGAAATCATGTTCATTTTTAATATTTATTTATGAAAAATCTGTTTTTTAAACTATTCCAGATTAAAAATTTATTAATGTAAAATTATCAGTTAATTTTTAAATAATACAAGTTTCAAAGAAAAGCGATAATACTTTATTTATTTATGAGACATGAAAACCACCAAGTGTAAAATAATGTACACAAGTTTTGTAACACATTTAGTAGCAAGTAGAATTAACATGGCAAAAATTATTAGCACCTGTCAAGTCTTATTTTGTTACCAAAAACTTTATATATGATATAAAAGGAAGAAAGTGTGTGTGTGTGTGTGTGTGCGTGTGTGATTTGGATTTTTAACACAGCTTTAACAATTTTTCAGTCATATCGCTACAATGTCTGCAGTGTGGCAGTTTACAGTGATGTCTAGCACTGGGGCATCATGATGCAGACCGCTCTATAAGTGAGGGCACAAGCTAATGAGGGACATTCAAAAAGCCTGCTAGACATCCAGAAAATGTGGGGTTGTGTGTGTGTGTGAGACTGGGCTGTTTAATAGTTGAATCCTCATTTAATAATATAGTTAGGAAAATTGTCAATAAAGTGTTTTTTCTGGTGAAGTTGTTTGATATTCTCTATAAATTGCATTTATTTTCAAAATGTCCAACATCTGAAAGATCGATAACATGATTCCAACTGGTTTCAACAACCAAAAAGGTATGCGAAAACATTTGTGTATTACATCATGGCTTTTTGTTTTGTTGATTAGTCTGGTTCCCATAGCGATATATAATAGTATTTTGCAAAACTAGGAGTCTGCAAAGCTGGGAACCAGACTTACTGTTGATACACTTCCAAACAAGAATGCTTTTTATATAAAAAAAAACCATGCAACATTTATTTCATTGGACGTCTATGTCGAAACTCAATTTTTTTATTTTTCAATAAGTAAAATATTGATTCCATGATTTCATTGCAAGTAATAGTGGAACTTCTTATCATCCTTGAGGATATCTCTAAGTGTGAATTCAGGAATTCTCTGAAACTTGTTTTTCCCACAATGGTCCATATCTGTGAAACAAAGCGCTTTACAAAGTACTTATTCTGCTTGGTTACCTTGCTATCTTTAATCAGTTATGACTGAGTAGGTTAATTTAAGGTAGTTTAATCAGATTATGTACACAATAACATTTTTAACAGTGTTCGATTGATCAACTACAACGAGTTACCCGGCATACAACTGGGGCCGGTGGTTCTTAAGCATGTAGGATTTGCATGCCTTTTAACATTTTTTTTATTCCACCTCCTTTATTTGATTCAAAAAACATAATTAATGTAATAACAGAAAAGGAGGCCCACTTTTAATTTAGTGCAATAATACAGCAAATGCACTGCTACTCTGATATCAAAACACAGTAGGCACTTAATTAGGTTCTCAGAGAAACGCTCATGGACATAGCTATTACAGTAAATTGACACATTTTATGTTTAATTACAAGAGGACACATTGTATTTATGATGATTATGCTTAAAAGGAACTAAAAGACTGAACCAAAACACAAATTTCAATTCATAAAAAAATTATTTAATTGCTATTTATTTATTAATGTACTGTGTGGCATTTTCATTGATTGAAATGTCCTTGAATATCATTAACTGCGGTGTACTAAGAATGTCATTTGAAAAGATAACATAACAAATTATATGAATTCTTATTAAAAGTAGATAGTTCATAATGCTGATTAAAATTTCCAGGTCCTATCTATTCTTTTCAACGATAAATGAAGCAATATCAAAATTACCATTACATTTTGATTGCAATTTTTCTTCAAGTCCATCAAATAGGGATCAATTTTTTTGCTATTATCTGGTTTAAAAAATGGGATCCATGCCTGACTCAATATTATAAGTGGGTTCATGAGTTATCTGGGAGCAAGTTAACGAGGGAGTGTTGTATATGTATGAAAATGTTAAAGTGTGAAACCTTGGTCAGCAAGAGCCTCTGCTATGACAAACTTTATGCTGTGTTTGGAGCTGTCAACTGAGTAAAGTCCTGTCTCAGCACATTTCCAATATTCAAATGCTTTGAGACGTAGTCCTATATCTGTACTATTTATCACAAATCCCTCATTTTCATCTTCATCTCTGAAACAAGAAACAATAGCCATTATTTAAAAAATGTAAAGCAATCGTATAATTTGAACATGTTTCAACCTCATATCCATGCTGGGGTGGGTTATATGAATCTCATTCTAAACAAGAGTCCCTCTGAGGGACTTACACTCTACTGGGCAAAAATAATTTCGAAGAATTGAGGATAAAACTATTCTTCCTTTGAATTGTCAAGTGCTGAGACCATCTCTGAGTGTGTGTGATTTGGATTTTTAACATAGCTTGAACAATTTTTCAGTCATATCGCTACAATGTCTGCAGTGTGGCAGTTTAAAGTAATGTCTAGGAGTGGGGCATCATGCTGCAGACATGTAGCATGATGTCCCACCCAGTCACATTATCGTGACACCAGGCCGACGAGTCCTAACACTAACCCAGGGATCGTCCTGGGCTTCGCCAATGTCGCAAATTGCGATTTTTTTTCCTTATTGGCGACAAAAATATCCCATCTGGCGATTTTTTTGGCGACAGACTTTTTGGTTATTTAATTTGTAAATACAATCATTGATTTGGACTGGATAAATTAAAAGGGAGAATGAAAGGAAGCCACAAACTTGACTAAGCAATGCATTGGAATCAATCTGTTACACAAACGATCCTTTGTTCGTATTGACAACCCCATCTTTACAGTGCATTGTTACATCATAATCTGCTCATGCTGACATCTGGGCTGAGTACTGTATGCTGTGTTACAGTCAATCATGCTACCGAACTATACCTACAACTGATCGACTTCTGAAGACGCGAATAGAATAGATACAATTAATTGTATGGCTAATCCTTCTGTTGTTTTTTATTTTTATACATATACCAATACAATAGTTTTGTTGAACCTTCATGGAAAACTGATAACCTTTGAAGTACCGACTACTGCGTATAAATACAAAGCAAATGGAAAAAATCTCAATCACAATTATATCTGTCGCCAGTGCAGCATTTTACTCATTGATCTCTTCCTTTTGCCATCAATCCGTGTTACGGCTGCAGAGACTTAAACTCCGCAACAAAAAATAGCAAATTAAAACAGTGTTGCATAATTAATAATAATTATTTATTTCTCAAAATACAGGAGTGAAAGAATCCCTAAATTGGGTGTGAATTTATGCTTATATATACGGTCCAATATTGCCAGGTGTTGACTCATGTAAGTTTCATTCGTGGGAATGGAGATCCTAGTTTGCTTGTGGAGAAGATTTGTACAGCATTCAGTGATCATTCTTGGGATTTAGGAAGCAATTCACTACAAGCTTTGTGAAGCTAGCCATAAAGGGGGGGGGGGGGGGCTGCTGAGAGACTACTGGTGTCACCTGTCAGCACTGTAGACTGTGAATGTGGATTCAGTAAGATGAACCTCATAAAAACTGACATCAGAAATAAACTCTGCATCTCATCTCTCAAGAATTTAATGAGAATCAGCATGTACTGATGTGAAAAATTAGACTTTGAAACTGCATTCAACAAGTGGACAGCCCTAAAATCGCGACGGATCTTCATGTAACACTTTGTAACATTTTGTTAATGCTTGTTGTAATTAGAGTATTAACTAACCCATCTTTTGTAATTTTCATTGCCTGTTACATTAATAGACTAAATTAACACTTGAAAAAATGTACACTACTTGTTCTGGCGACACTTTTTGAAAATTGGCGACAAAATATTGAGGTTGGCGATTTTTTTGGCGACAGCTTTTTAAAAGCCAGGACCATCCCTGCTAACCTCTTAATGCTGAGTGCCAAGCAAGACAACTGTTAATACCATTTTTGCAAGTCTTTGGTATGACTCAACTGGGTAACAAACCCACGACCTCAAGGAAATGAGGAAGACGCTCTAACCACTAGGCCACCGGCACAGTGTGAGACCATCTCTGATATTCTTCAGCAATGACAAGAGTTTTAAATTTGCTCCCATGATGCAGTTATTAATGTCAGATTGGCACCATTTCAATTTAGGAAAAAGTGGACATCATTAAAAGTCTTTTGATTAAAACTCCATGTCATAATGAGAATCCATTCTTGGGGGGTAGTGACAAGAAGATTTTTCAGACCATCATCATCATCGCAGCAATAATGGATGTACAACTGGAACCTTTTTCTTTTTGGACCAACAATGTATCATAAGAAGTATGTTGCTGAAAATCCTATGTTGATATAGTCCTCCATTAGGAGAGGAGTATAGAAAAACAATATTTTCAATACAAGATGATCCATTCAGGAGTAGCAATAAAAGATTTTCAAAATGGCTGTTACGATGACTATATCTGACTTCAGATCGGCACCATTTTTATTTCCATAGATGCCATTCTGGACATTAGATCATCACCATTTCATTTCGGATGAACTAGATGTCATAGGAAGTCTTTAAGTTGATAAGATCATCCATTCAGGATGAGTATTGATAACAAGGTTTTCAAGAATGGCCGAAATGGTGTTAACAACATTGTTCTAATGGGCGGACATATGACAGACAACAGACTGCACCAAACGCTCTTCTGGTCTAAGACCAGTAGAGCTAAAAATGAGTCTAACATTGAAATGAAAGTGCAAATAATTTCTTACTTTGAATTATTTCTACTCCATAGTTTTGGAAACTGCTGAAGAAGGCACTGAAATTTACTTCAAAGACTTATTTTGACATACAGCTTTAAAAATTTAACAATTTATAAAAGCACTGCTTTGACAATTTTTCAGTCATATCACTATAATGTCTGCAGTGTGGCAGTTTACAGTGATATCTAGCACTGGGGCATCATGCCGCAGACATATAGCATGATATCCGACCAAGTCAAATTATTCTAACACCAGGCCGACCAGTCCTAACTCTAACCTCTTCACTCATTACCCCTGGAGGTTTTTGCCATTTTCGCCTGAAATGCGAGTAGGAAACACATTTTGGGGGCTATTTCTGAATACTAAAACATCGACTTCCAAGAGATTTCCCGTAAATTTAATGCATAGTTGTGTTAGAAACATCGTTTTTCATTGGCTATTTCACTCATGCATGTGCAGAAGGGTAAAATTTGGAGTTCTTTTTTTTTTTTTGCTTAACGACCCATCATTTTTATATCGAGACCACTCTTTATTCCAAATGATCATTTTATCCTACTTTTTGCAAAGGTGCACCTATCTGTGTGCAGTTCAGACTGGTCTGCCTTAGATCTAAGGCCAAAAAGTCTAAAATCCAGACACAAAATCGGATTCCGACCACAGGCAAATTTTGGGTAGAAAAAAATTAGGCTTTTCTCTCTGCATTTTGTAGTGTAACTAGAATGTCCTGATTATTTGGTATCACTGTAGAGCTACATCTGTCTACCTTTCTATAATACCACCCACTTTAGTGCATCATACATGACCTCGATGCCACAGAACTTGGCAGTAGGCTACTACCTCCTGATGCATGAACGCGGTGCCAGGGCTTAACGAGTTAACAGGGATTTGGGAAATTATTTACAAATTGTCGAGGAATGGCCAAATTTGTAATTTATGTGCAATGTCGATGCACAAGTGATTAAATACACAAGGAATATTCAGATTTGGTGACATCATCAAAATGCATCCGTTAACTCATTAGCCACTGGAGGTTTTTGTTGTTTTCACCTGAAATATGAGTAGGAAACACATTTTTGGGGCTATTTCTCAACACATCCTAATATATCGACTTCCAAGAAATTTCCCGTTAACCTAATGCCTAGTTGTGTTATAAACATCATTTTTCATTGGTTATTTCACTCACGCAAAAGCAGAAGGGTAAAAGTTTGAGTTCCTTTTTGTGCTTAACAGACCCATCATTTTCGTACCGAGACCACTCTTTATTCCAAATGCCCATCTTATCCTACTTTTTGCAAAGGTTTGCCTGCCTGTGTGCAGTTCATACTGGTCTGCCTTAGATCTAAGGCCAAAAAGTCTAAAATCCAGACACAAAATCGGATTCCGACCACAGGCAAATTTTGGGTAGAAAAAAATTAGGCTTTTCTCTCTGCATTTTGTAGTGTAACTAGAATGTCCTGATTATTTGGTATCACTGTAGAGCTACATCTGTCTACCTTTCTATACATGACCTCGATGCCACAGAACTTGGCAGTAGGCTACTACCTCCTGATGCATGAACGCGGTGCCAGGGCTTAACGAGTTAACAGGGATTTGGGAAATTATTTACAAATTGTCGAGGAATGGCCAAATTTGTAATTTATGTGCAATGTCGATGCACAAGTGAATAAATACACAAGGAATATTCAGATTTGGTGACATCATCAAAATGCATCCGTTAACTCATTAGCCACTGGAGGTTTTTGTTGTTTTCACCTGAAATATGAGTAGGAAACACATTTTTGGGGCTATTTCTCAACACATTCTAATATATCGACTTCCAAGAAATTTCCCGTTAACCTAATGCCTAGTTATACTGGTCTGCTTTAGATCTGAGGCCAAAAAGTCTAAAATCCAGATACAAAATCGGATTCTGACCACGAGCAAAATTTGGGTGGAAAAAAATCGGGTCCAAAAAATTAGGTTTTTCCTTCTGTAATTTGTAGTACAACTAGAACATCCAGATTATTTGGCATCTTTGTAGAGGTACATCTGTTTACCTTTCTATAATACCACCCACTTTAGTGTATCATAAATGACCTGGTCACTATAGAGTTCAGCAGCAGGATACTAATTCCTGACCTTTAAATGTGGTGCATGGGGTTAATGAGTTAATGCTATTTTTGTTTCTGACCATATTAAATACTATTCAAGACAAAAGACATATTTAAAATCCTATTTTCAATTTGGAATACAAGTAAAACTTTTTGTCTAACAAAGGCTCACAATTGTACATCTAGGTCATATCCTTTTTCAAGCAAACTGATGACAAACATGCACTTTTTCAACACTTAAACATTCATTATTGCCCATTTTACTCCGATTTATTGAATTTATCGAAGAAATAATGAACTATTTAGCTGGTGCTATTTTATGCTAAAATATGATTCATTTTTGCTGAATAATAACTTACATCAAACAAATTTTTTAAGTTGTTTATAATTAGGCTATCCTAGGTAATCTTGTATCTCATTTTGATGTCTGGCATTTTAATTAGGTAGCCTTTATGTGTAGACAAATGTTCCACAAGAGTCTGTCTCGTGTGCTGTTCAAATCTGCAAGACATAAATTCTGTCATATTTGGTTTATCCAACATTTAAACTGGTGTGATGATCTTGCTACTGCCAACATAATTGAAAAATGGATACCGTATTTTGCTTGAAATGGCTTTGCTTGTAAAGGTGGCATAAAAAGCTTAATTTGTTTCTCAGAACTCTGAATTCTTGTCAGGCAGAGTTGCTGAAACTTATAACGCATCCTGAATGCTGGTCATCATTTATACCTGTTAATGAAAAATCTCCGCATTCCAAAGCTTTTCTCGTACCAGTTCAGCACATCTACTGAATCCCCGCTGTTACATGCAAATGTCACATGGTCAAAGTGTGAGATCATATCAGAATTGTAATTAACACAGTCTGCTGCTGATTTCACAGTAGTAAACCCTGGCAGAAATGTTCCCATATATCCATCACTTTCTACTAAGGTGTGAACAACATTACCAACACACGATTTAACTGTTGCAATTTTCACCTTCCCATCTGAGTCCTCCATCGTCTTTACAGGCTTTAACAAGGTCACATCTGCTTTGGCTAGTCGATTTAAACAGCTGTCTATGTTTCTTACATCGAAAGCTATGTTATATACGGTGTCAACGATATTGGGAGTGACTTCTATAGTGCTGTGCGAGTATTTACAACTAGATATTAAATTACTAGGTACATAATATGGGTCTTTCTCTAAGCTCTGAGAAATAGTGCCAGTCAACTGAGTCAACAAAATTGTAGCTGCTCCAGACTTCAGGACCCACTGCTTCAAGAAATCGTTTTCCCTGGTTGCCACAAGCGACAATCCATACTGTCTTGCCAACTTTTTATGACATTCTTCCCCATTTTGAACGCCTATTTCAATATGATGAATGCTAAGTTTCTTCATATGTAAATCTGTATTCATGAAGCGACAATTCGGTCTTTTCCAATACCGTAATGGCCATTTAACAAATAATAAAACTCGCATAACTTCTAGTCACAAAGTAAGTACACGCAAGGTGTCTTAGAGGTTACTTAACGTGTGGAACAGTTCATTGTCCATACTTTTTGATGAAGCTAAATTCATATTTTCACACACCAGTCTGAACGTATTTGAAATACTTCTAATTTGTTCCATAATTTGTTTAAATTATGTCGTTTCGATAATGTTTACTTTAACTCGGGATTTTTAATAATATTCTAGTAATAACATTTTCAGTTTTAGTGTGCTCTAGACTGCTACCATTTTGTAATTTGGAACATTGCTTCTAAAGTAGTTTTCAGGAATCATGGAGAACTCGCCCCATGGAGAACGCGCCCTGGGAGAACTCATCCTAGGTGTCAGAAGTCGCCCTATGGTGGGTGGAGAAGTCGCCCCAAGGATCATATATACTAATTTTGAGATGTCACCACATGGTTGTTAAGGCTTTATGTATTGTTGTTTTTTTTTCAACTTAATAACTTAAAAAATCTATACAATTTGCAACTTTTAAACTTTTTCATTTGATCAATTCCGCTTCAGTACTTAACGAAAAAGAAGTCTTATCTGTCCCTTTTGCTCTGCTCTTCAAATTAGATGTATTTTATTTGGAAAAAATAGAGCGGGTGTAAGCATGATGTGACGTCTGCAGTCTTATATATGAAAGGGTTTCAACCTAAAAACCAAAGTCATCCTGAGATGACTTTATGGCATGGACCTCTATAACCCGAAATCGGCCGAATTGGTGCTGACCATCAATATGCCAAATGGTTATAGTATCATCTCTCTAACTGAACAATTTAATCTGATTTTTCATTGAGATTTCCTTACGATCGACGAATGATACTTGAACTCGATAAAAAGCATCATTGACGCCTACTCGGGAAATGCGGTCGCTACCGAGTTCAACAGCATGGCTAATGCGCATAATTCGGACGGCTTCTGAAAGCTCATATGTACTACGCCCATCATTTAGTTTTATTTCTTCCTTTTTTGTGTCAGTGTTCGTAATTTTATTATTTCTCAATAAAACAAACTATTTAAAGTTCAAAGAGAAGTTTAAAAAATATTTTACTACTACCGATGCAAAATAAACTGGATTACGTTATTATATATATATATATATATATATATATATATATATATATATATATATATATATATATATATATATATATATAACAACACCATGATCACGCGTACTAGCGGGATTTTGTTACCTTAAATGTATATTTGAACTGCTCTACGTACTTGGGACATAATGAGAATATCATCTTTAAAAACAAATTTAAATGTCAGATTGAAATCCCGGACTAAACTGAATATTTCACTTAAATGAATATTTCACATGGTCCGAATCTGCTTTAAGTTTGGAGAATCAGCCAGAAATCTGGGCCGAATCAGCCCGTAGTTTGTACTGAATCAGCCTGGTCCGAGTTTGAGAGTAATTACCACACCAGTGAATAATGTTATTAGCAGCAGAGAGGATGAACAGAGCACTTGCTGGAAAGTCCATTTTTGAAGAATAAAGTTTTCTACGAAAATGAAAATAAAAGGTCAATAACGTCAAACTGAAGCCTCTAACTGACCGAGAGCTTCTCTAATTGGGTTACTTTATTTTTGTCGTTCGTGTTTTTCAAAATTTAGTTTACCCACCGTGATACTCATTTGAGGTCGCACCATCTCTGCTGCTATAAATATGTGAGTAATTAAATCAGTCTTTCAACCAAATATTTTATCAAGACCTATACGATATCGCGATGAGGATCATGTAAATTTATTGTTATAAATCTGTGTGGAGTAGATTGTGCTTTTGGAAAGAAGTTTTTGAACTTAATCACGTCCATGTCCCCACTACACCAAGTCTGATGAATATTTCGCAGAGTATGTGTATCAACTCCACTAAGCACAGCTAAAATATTGCAGTTATCTCTGATCACTTTAGGTATTTGTGTATATCGCTGAGTAACATACATTACGTCTGTGTTTTTGTGTCTGCCTCGAGAAAATATTCTTGCTGGATTTGATTGTTTATTCAGAATTACATCGTCATATACCACGAGATTATTAATAAATCCATCAAGGTTATCTACATTATGGGGCTTCATCAATATCGGTGATAAAATCAATAATATTGCAGTCGTCGTCCAACAATTTTGCATTTTCATTAAAATCTTTAAGTACATCGTAACATCTCTGATCATCAAGTGACGGAGTTACTAAATACAACTTATCCCATATGAGCCGTCTCATTATAAGATTAAGTAATAATTGCGTTTTACCAGACCCAGATGGACCTATGATAATTGCTCTGATAGAATTTGGTAGCGCTAGGTGATGTTTTATTGTCACATGCTTTCGTGTCGCTGAGAAATCAATAACATCCATGGTATACACATATAATAAATAATAAGGATTTCTATTGTGATCGATGTAGAGCATCCACTCCCACAAGTGGATTAACAAAAAAAAAAAAAGTGCACTTGCGCGCGAATGGGTAAAACGTGCCACAAAAAATATAAATTTATTTCGTCTCGTAGGAAAACAGGCGGTGATATAGCTACTTCATTAGGAAAATTACCAGGAACTTCATGGGCTAAATACTCAGGAGAAAAACACCTTCCAAGATATAATTATTGTGGCCCTGGAAACCGACTTGATATCCGACTTGACGAGCGAGATCAACCAAGACATGGAGAGTATCCAACAAATGCTACTGATCAAACGTGTCACGTTCATGATGTAGCTTATAAAAATCCAGATTTACAGCAACGACACATTACAGATGTGAAGTTGATTCACTCGTTAAATTTCATAACAAATAAATCTTTTAGAGAATCATTAGCAAACTGGTTGATAAGATCTGCAATGAAAGGTAAACTAGTGCTAGGGGCTGGTAATTAATCATCCGATTATTAATATAATGGAATCGATTTATTATAGCCCAAGAGGACAATCGAGGGGTAGAGCAGTAAATTAGCTGATGCAGCAAATGTTACACGTTCTGTTACTGCAAAATGGTTAGCACGACAGGCAATAAGGCATATTTACCTAAGTAGTGAAAGGGGTGAGATTAGCGTCAATGGGAATTAGCATTAAAAACACCCCCTGGGCGAGATTAGCGTCAATGGAAATTTAACATTAACCACCCTGGGCGAGATTAGCGTCAATGGAAATTTAACATGGGCAAAAAACCCTGGGTAAGATTAGCGTCAATGGAATTTAACATTGGAGAAAGGAAAAAAAAGGAAATATTGAGATTAGCGTCAGAGGCATTCGAACAATGGAAAAAAAAATATCGATTCTAGGGACAAAGGCAATTGAACATGGGGAATAGAGTTTGGGTCTGTCTAGGGACAAGGGGAATTGAACATGGGAATAGAGTTTGGGTTTGTCTAGGGACAAAGGGGAATTGAACATGTTAGAACAAAAAAAAAACTACTTTAGGGACAAGGGGAATTGAACATGGGATTTTTTTTTTAATTTTTTTTTTATAAAGGGGTAGGCAATCGAAAGGCTATCTCTTTTCGAGAAATGTGGGTAGCCCTGAAAAGGGCCTTTGGGTTTATGTTAATATTAATATTAACATAGACGGCATCTGTCACATCTTCTTCTTAAACTCCTTCTAACTGCAGGTCCATAAACAAGTACCCTCTTGAGGCATCCTTGTCTTTCTATGTAAACTCTTCTCATCCATAGACTAGTATCTGTCCTATCAACAACAGTCCACTTGGACCGGACATACATGAGCATGTCCGTCCTAAACATCATGGAAGACACAAGGGTGGATGATTCAACTGTGGTCCACATCGTGAGGCGACGAGAACAGGTGAATCAATGCAGTGAGCTGCGCTTATTTATAGGTAGAGGAAGGATTGAAAAAGATTGAGTCCATTCACCAATCCGAACACGCGTTACAAAATTCAGTCAGTTCGCATCGAATCCGAAGAGAGCAGTCTGTGACGTCATGTGGTCTATATAGATTCGCTAGCGTCTGTGTGCTGTCAATCTATGCGACAGTGATTCAACATGACGGAAACTCAGAAAACGATCCATTGGGGTGCACCAGCGGTGGAGACCGCCCAAGGGAACCCGGACTTACTTTCAGAAGAGGTACATTGGGATTTTGTGGATTTTCTTACCTCGCAAGAATTTGTTCCGGAACCTTCGTTACCTTCTTCATTACCGCAAGTGGAGAATTTTAGACAGAGACAGAAAGAAGAATTGGAGAAATTTATGCAACGACAAAAGGAAGCGGAACAAGCTTTTCTCCTACAGCAACAGCAACAGCAACAAGAAGAGGTAAGAAAAAAACAACAACAAGAAGAAGTAGCAGCAAAGAAACAAGAGGGTGAAAATCAAACGGCCACGGTACTGTTGGACATTTTAGCGGAGTTAAGAAGTCTGAAACAAATGTATCAGACTTCTTTATCACGACCGAAGAGAATACGACCTTCCCGAGCTAAACACGCCAACCCTGTGACTAAGCCTATCGTACCACCCTTAGTGATTTCAACCCAATCATCATCATCATCAGAAGTAGGCCTCGGCCGTGGCAAAGGCTTAAGGCAGTTAAAGTTGATTGCTTAAACTCACCCCTACACCAAAAAAGGCCCTTTTCAGGGCCACCCACTTCTCTCGAAAAGAGATAGCCTTTCAATTTGCCAATAACTCAAAAATCAACAAAAAAACCCATTTTACCCTTATAGTACATGTCTGTGTATGAGTGCGTGAGTGTAGCTTCTTATTTTAAAATCAAAACTCAAAGACACTTACCTTATATAATTAATGTATTCTTTTGTCCATAGTTACAATCCAATTCACAATTCACAACAGAACACTTTATAAATTACATTCACTTCTTCTGTTTCTTTTTTTTACTCTCTCTTTTTTTTCAATGTCTTCACCGTCACAGTCTTTTCCTCCTCTTCCTCCTCACTTTCTTCCCTTCTTCTTTTCTTCTCCTGTTTCTTTTTCTTCACCTGGCTGCTTTCTTCCTCTGAAGAATCTCTCTCTTCTTCTGAAGAATCCCTCTTTTCTTCCGACTCCTCTTGTTTCTTTTTTGGGCAATCTGGAGACCAATGTCCTTTTTCTTGACAATAATAACAGGTATCTTGACTTTTGTCTTTTCTAGCCCCGTTTTTTTTCTTTTTTGACGGTCTGGACACTCTGAAGACCAATGCCCTTTCTTCTGACAGATATAGCAAGTATCTTGACTTTTATCTCGAAAGGAAGGAGAGTAGTCCGTCGGCTGGTCTGAAGAGAATTTTCTAATGACCCCTCGCAAAGCTCTGATGAAACGTTCCATCTGGGTAGTCTCTTCCATCGTTGTGCTCGGTTTGAGAGTGAAATGAATAGTGAAAGGACAAGACACACACCCTTTTTATATACGCTGGTTTGTCATGACTATAAATTAGTCTATGGTGTTTAAACTTGAGTCATTTGACGTTTTGCACTCAAGATGAAACGATCCTATTCATTCGAGAAGAAAGAAGAAGAAGAAAGTAAGAGGCAGAAACGTGATCTATCGCCTCGTACCAGAGCTGAAGTCTTGGCACAAATTCATGCCAGTGATTTTGAAGAGGACATGAGTGAACCAGAATCCGAACCCTCTAAACAAAGTTCACCACCCTTAGTTAACCCTGAAAAGTACTATTCCATTCGAGAGACGGAAAAGCGCTCCTCTAGAAAATTTAGAACCACGGCTTACACCTACACAGTGAAGTTTAAAGATTTCAAGTCCGACGTACCATTGGAGAAAGCAGAAGGGTTTATCACCGAGATGTGGGATTCTTTGCTCACCGCACTCAAGCGACAATGTCAACCCAAAGAAGACGATCGCTTGACACTATCCATAGATCACGACAGCTTGAAATCCCCTGTTTGGATCGAGTTTAGCAGACCCGCAGAACTAACCACTTCCAAAGTCATGGACAAGATTCAACACGTACAACAATCTAATGACCAGTTTGACATCACCGATGGTAAAGCCACACTGAAAATGGCCCACGTCTCTCCTCCTCAAGGGACCGGACAACGCAGTAAGGTGTTATTGGTGAACGACCTTCGCAGCACCAAAAAGAGTCTCGTCCAAATTAACAACCCTCAAGACCAGATGGGCTTAGCGCGAGCCATCGTGGTGGGACGAACCTATGCCAACAAGAACGACACGGCAGAATGGAAAAGAACCTGGAAAACTATTCAACAATCGGACCGAGCCAAACAACGAAACGAAGCAGAACTCCTGTTGAAACAAGCTGGCCTGTCCAAAGACACACCCTGTGGCATTCCTGAAATGCAAAAATTGCAAGATGTCCTAGCTCCACGCTACACCTTGAAAGTGCACCCTCAAGAAGTGCGTGGGCCTATGTTTTTTCGAGGGAAAGACTTTAAGGACGGAAAATACATTCATGTATATTATCACGATGACCATTTCGATACCATTACCACTATCACTGGATTCCTGGGATACAGTTATTACTGTGAGAAATGTGACTATGGCTATAACAATCGAGAGCAACACAAACATTGCGGATGGAAATGCCCAGGATGTTTGGCCTCTCCACCCTGTCTGAGCGAAGGACAAGAAAGAGTACATTGTCCTGCTTGTCTGCGCACGTTTGTCAGCCCTGCCTGTTACCAACAACATCTGAAGACGCAAGGTTCACAGCAGAAATGTGCTTGTCAACTGCTGAGACTGTGCCATTCGTGTCGACAAGGCCTACGTACCAATAATGCCAAGGCACACGTATGTTCAGGAAAGAAAAAATGTCACATTTGTCAACACATCGTGGACTTGAAACACGAATGCTACGTGCAAAAATACCAACCCCCACCAGAGAAAGAGGACGGTCACAAGAAGAAAGGCAATTTCATCTTTTTCGATTTCGAATGCATGCAAGAGACTGGCATTCACATTCCTAATTTCTGCGTGGCTCATCAAGCGTGCGAGAAGTGCATTCAAGAACCTATCTTCAGTCATTGCCCTCACTGCAGCAAGATTCCCGGAGGGCGTGAAAAAATCTTTCGAGGACCGAACACGTTAGCCGATTTTGCCCAATGGGTCTTAGATCCCGTCGACAAGACGTGGAGCCAAGAGGACATCGAACGTTACGGAGATTGTCATCGTCATGCCACAGTGATGGCTCACAATTTCTCCGGATACGATGGACAGTTTCTTCTCAGATACTATACGGAACAAGGCACCGAACGTCCTAAAGTCACTTTGAACGGAGCCAAAATCATTTTCATGCAAGTGGGACAAGTGCAGTTTAAAGATTCGATGAGCTATTTGGCCATGCCTTTGAGTCGAATGCCTAAAACGTTTGGAATGACAGAAATGGCTAAAGGGTACTTTCCACACTTTTTCAATACGGAAGCCAATCAACACGCCGTTCTACCCCATTTGCCTGAGGCTCACTATTACGACCCCGACAACATGCGTACCGAACAACGGGAAGCTTTCTACGCTTGGTACCAGACTCACGCCTCGGACCCTTTCGACTTTCAGGAAGAAATGTTAAAGTATTGTCGTTCTGACGTGGACATTTTACGGCGTTGCTGTGGAAAATTTCGAGAACTGTTCATGGAACACGGAGGGGTCGATCCTTTGAAAGAAGCTTGCACCATTGCCAAAGCGTGTTCCTTAGTGTATCGACAACGATTCATGCCTGAAAACACCGTGGCTGTCATCAGTCCTCAAACGACCCCCTATGTCAAACGTCAATACTCGGTCAAAGCCCTACGTTGGTTACATTACTTGTGCGACAAGGAAGACAAATGGATTCAGCATGCCCGCAACGGAGGAGGCGAAAAGACCATTGGAACGTATTCGGTCGATGGCTGGGACTTAGAAAACCCCAAGATCGTGTACGAGTTTAACGGTTGCTTATTTCACGGATGTCCCGTCTGTTACCCTGATCGTAGCACTAAAAATCAGTTTTTACAACGAACCATGGAAGACTTGTACCAGGACACTTGTCAGCGACGCCTAAAGTCAGAACAGCAAGGATGCCAAGTGGTGGAAATGTGGGAACACGAGTACGATCACCGTATGAAAACCGATCCCGAGTTTAAACGTGCCGTGGAAAGTTACAAGCTGATGGACCCCCTAAACCCGAGGGATAGTTTGTACGGAGGAAGGACTAATGCCACCTGTTTGCTGTACCAAGCCGACGAAGAGAAAGGAGAAGAAATCAAATACTTGGACGTGTGTTCGTTGTATCCTTACGTGTGCAAATATTGTCCCTTTCCTGCAGGGCACCCACAATTGTTCACGGAACACATCGACCTGAAAAACATTCGACAATACGAAGGCTTGATCAAGTGTAAAGCTTTGCCTCCCACGAACCTATACCATCCCGTCTTACCTCACCATTGTCAAGGCAAACTGATGTTTCCATTGTGCCGTACTTGTGCCGAAACGTGCAACCAAGACCAACCTTGTCAGCACACCCAGGAAGAACGGGCCTTGACGGGAACCTGGGTCAGCGTAGAATTGTTCAAAGCTCTGGACATGGGATACCAACTGTTAGAAGTGTACGAAATTTGCCACTTTCCCAAGACACAACAATACCACAAGGGTGACCCCACTCAGAAAGGCATTTTCGCCGACTACGTGGATGCCTTTTTGAAATTGAAGCAAGAAGCCAGCGGCTATCCTTCCTGGTGTCACACTTCCGAAGACGAAAAGACATTCAAAGAGAAATACTATGAACAAGAAGGCATCTCTTTAGACCACATCGAGAAAAACGAAGGCAGGCGGTCGTTTGCCAAAGTGATGTTAAATTGCTTGTGGGGTAAAATGGCACAACGACCGTGTTTACCCAAGACGGAATATTTGACAGAACCTTCCCGCTACTTTCAGATGATTCACGACAAAACCAAATACATGAAACACGTGGACGTCGTTCGCGAGGATTTGATCTTGGTCAATTACGAAGAAGATCTGGACTTTGTACAAGACGACCCCTTTGGAAATGTCATCATTGCGGCTTACGTGACAGCTCATGCTCGCTTAAAATTGTACGAAGCTTTAGAACTGTTAGGGGAAAGTATCCTGTACTTTGACACGGACAGTTGCATTTACATCCATCACCCGAGTTAACAGCACCCTGACATCGAAGGAGACCGTTTAGGAGCCTGGACAGACGAACATCCCGACGACAAGATTCTAAGTTTCGTCAGTGGTGGTCCCAAAAATTACGGCTACGAATACCGGGACCCACAAGGAGAATTGCACACGACGTGTAAAGTGAAAGGATTGACTCTGAATTATCGTACCAGTCGTGTGGTGAACTTTGGGGTATTGAAAGAAGCCTTGCAATCGGGAGAGGATGCAAACTTTAAAGTGACCACCTATCAACCGAACAAAATTGTACGTTTACCCACTCACCACATCGTCAGTCGACCCTTGGAAAAAGACTATCAAATCGTGTACCAGAAGCGAGTGCGACTTCCCAATCATTTCACCTTACCGTATGGACACGTCGGTATTGGTCTGTATATAAAAAGGAACCCTAGGCGAGATCGATAGTTCATTGTGACTACCAAGACCGAGCGAACAAGATGAATACTTTCAGAGAAACACAAAACAAGTTTAGACAGGCACAATTCAAGTGTGGGGCTTCTGAAGTGGAATGTGATTGTGAGCCTTGCGACTTTTGAACCTGTGTTAGTGACGGTGCCAGAAGAACCCGTCACCCAGGACGGGACTGTCGTGAACAGGCCTGAAAGACCCTTTCGGGAGGACATTTGTGTGACCTTACCCCCTACTATAGAACTGGTTAGAACATTACCCAAAACATGTAATACAGACACTTGTGTTTATTCCACGTTGATGGTTATCATGTGCCTTTTATCCTTATACTTAAGCCTTTGACTTTTATGTATTTTTGTCTTTCGTATTCATGTTTGAAACATTCAATAAACGTGTTCTGAAAAAAAAGTATATAAACTCTTGTCTTGTTTGTTTTCGTGTCACAAGTGACATTTCTCACACTATGGCTACCTCTGCTGTCTCTGCTCCCTCCTCCTCCACTGTCAAAGTCATCGACGAACACTTAGATCGTGCCAGTTGGGAGGCTTTGTATCTTCGCCATCCCTTTAACATGCTCATTGCTGGACCTAGCGGTTCAGGCAAAACCGAATTCGTCAAACGTTTGATCGAACATAAACATCATTTGATCGATCGACCACCTCAGCGGATCGTGTGGTGTTACAAAGAGTGGCAATCGGCGTACAGCCTCTTGCGAGAAAGTCAAGGCGATTCCATCGTGTTTGTGGAAGGCATTCCTAAAGAAGACGACGGCATCGTCTCTGACTCCCGTCAAACCCATTTGGTCATTTTCGACGACATGTTAGGAGAAGACGAAGAAGAAATTAAACTGTGGTTTACGCGCAAAGGGCATCACCGTAATGCCAGTGTCGTTTACATCACCCAAAATTTGTTTCAACAAAGTAAAGCCCACCGCACCATCAGTCTCAATGCGCATTACGTGGTCTTGTTTAAAAGCCCTCGAGATAAATCGCAAGTGCAAGTCTTAGCCAAACAGTTAGGAACGCCTTGGCTGACTCAGGCGTACGACGATGCCACTCAAACTCCACACGCCTATTTACTCGTGGATTTGAAACCTACGACCCCCGAGGATTTGCGATTTCGTACCCACTTGTTTCACCACTGGTGCCAAGACGGAGGGTCTGTCCTGTACACGTCTCCGTCCTCGACTTCATTTCACTCCACATAAAAAAATCTATAAAAACCTCAGACCCTTTTTCGTCTGTCTCACTCACAGTGTGAACATGACGTCCCTTCAGTCGCATCTTCCCGTCAAATTGATTCGTGCCTTGTATGGCATCAGTCGAGAAAAAAATCCACAAATACGAGCTCGTGTCTTAGAAGCTAGTCTCAAAGAAGTCTTACGATGGTTGACGGTGACGGCACGTCAATTACTCCAAGGAATCATTCAGATTCCTCATCAAACCAAACGCTTTTTCGATCGAAACAAAGTCGCTTTGGTCCAACTGGCCGATCCCCGCATCGACACTCAAACCAAAAAACACATCATTTTGAAACCTGGAGGGAGTGGTACTCTAGGAGGGGTCATCATTCGCTCACTCTTAAGATGGGATCCTAATGCCCCCCAAAGTTATCCCCAAGAAAAAAGTCCAACGAAGCCCCAAGAAGAAAAAGAAAAAGACCAGGTCCCCAAGAAGAACTTCTCCAGTGGCGGGACCCTCCTCTTACCAGACACCACCCCGGGAAAAGAAAAGAAGCCCCCAGAAAAAGAAAAGTCCACAGAAGAAAACTAGTCGCAAGAGAGACACTTCGGCCAGGACGCAACCTTACACTCGCAAACCACGACCTGCTACGGCGGTGACCGCATCTCCGGCAGCCTCACGTTCATCCACTTCTCCGTTGATGACACCAAGAACTGAAGAGTACTTGGAGACGTTGATCACACCAAGAACTTCTCCGTTGATGACCCCCAAAAGAACTTCCCCAGTGGCAGGACCCTCCAATTTAGTGGCAGTGGCTGCTGCTCACAAAGTACCTTCTCCCAAAATCAAAGTCCATGAAAGATCGGGTATGTTACAAAGTTTACTGGATTTGTCCAAGCAAGAACTGGCTCGATTTAGTCCGTTGCGTACCCCTCCACGACGTGTCATGCCTGTCCGATAACTGATACGCCGTAAAGACAATCAGTGGCGACGCGTTCCAGTATAAAAAAGACCTGTGACCAAGTCGGGGGTATCAGTGTTTTTTTGGTGCTCCTGAAGACTCAAAGATGTCACCCTCCAGAAAACCCCAAGGAAAGAAAAGAAAAAGACTACCACCACGTTTAGTCAAACATTTGGACATGTTATCTGCCCTGTCCAAACCTTCTCCACCTCTATGAAAAAAACTCATTCAATCGGCCTCCCAAGAGGTCATCGATACCGTGTGCGAATGTTGTTTGAACGTTTTGAAAGGCACGATCCCTTTGTCCAAACACCAGAAACAATGCTTAAACAAACATCGTCACGTTCTTCGCCAAATGGTTCAAAAGAAAATTCCCATTCGTCAAAAGAAGAAGATGTTGGTCCAACGTGGAGGCATTTTACCCCTCTTGTCAGGTCCCTTACTGAAAGGAGTCTTGGGAACCATGTTGGGAGGACTGGTGGGAGCAAGATAAAAAGGCCCTCGGAAGTCCCAAGATCTCAGAATCGACCTCTGACAACCCTATGGAAGGACGAAAACTAGCTTTAGTGCCTTACAAACGATGGATGGAATACCATCGGTGGCAAGAACAACGCACCCCGCATTTACCTCCCAATCCCAATTTGAGCGAGATGTCCCAGTTACAACACGAATTGCAGTCCTTAATGGATCGCCAAGATTTGTCTGAAACAGAAAAATCGCAAAAGTACGGTCAACTCTTGCAACGACTGAAACTCTTTCACCAGAAAGCTTTAGACGAAACAGCTCTACCCACTCTGAAAGATTTTAAGACCTTGATGAAAAGTCCAGCACCATCACCAGTACCAGTACCAGTCCCACCACTACCAGTGACCAAGACAGAAAAAGGAGAAGAAGAAGAAGAAGGGTTTCAAACTCCACCAGAAAAAGTACGCAAGTTAACAACACCATCTACCTCCAGAATTGGATGGATGAAAAAGATGATGGCCACCCCTTCTTCATCACAAGAGAAAAAGAAAGTGAAGACAGAAGTGAAGACAGAAGTGAAACAAGAACCGATATGCCCCGCTCGGATATCCTCCTCTTCAACACCTATTGCCGGTCGCACACGCAAAGCATTGCAATCCAAGAAAGTACTCCAAGAGAGAAAGAGTAGCATCCTCCAAGAGTGGGTGTCTTATTAACATACAAACACAAAAAAAAATGGAAAAAGTCTTAGCCAGCATTTACTACGATCCCTCTCATCCTGCAGGTTACGCAGGAGTTCAAAAATTGTATCGTGCTGCCAAAACGCGACTGAAAAGTCTCCGTTTACCTCAAGTGCAACGATGGTTACAAGAACAAGCTACCTACACTTTACACAAACCCATTCGACGCAAGTTTGCCAGAAGTCGCACCCGAGTGGAAGGCATCGATCATCAATGGCAAGCCGATTTAGCCGATGTCTCTCATTTGGCCAGCTACAATCGTGGCTACAAATATTTCTTTTGTGTCATCGACGTCTTTTCCAAATTTGCCTGGGTCGTGCCCTTGACTTCCAAATCGAGCAGCGAGTTAGTGCGAGCCCTGCAACGGGTGTTGAAACAAAGCGGTCGTCACCCTCTTCGATGGCAAACGGACAAAGGCACCGAATTTCTGAACCAAGCTTTCCAGAAGAATTAAAGAAACGTGACATTCATTTTTTTACCACCGAGAATCCCGAAACGCACTTTCGACAAAGGTTATTTACCTAACTGGACGACCGAATTGTTTCGCGTCACTGGACGAGTGCATGGCCGTCATCCTGCCGTCTATAAATTGGAAGACATGAACGGAGAAGTGCTCAAAGGAACGGTTTTATTTGCCCGAGTTACAACGTGTCACCAAAAAAGAAGACGACGTGTACGACATCGAAAGCATTCTCAAACGCAGAACCCGTAAAGTGGGCAAACGACGTGTCAAAGAAGTCAAAGTACGTTGGAAAGGATATCCACCCAGTTTTGATTCTTGGATCGACGCTTCGCAAGTCATCGACTATAAAAAGAAGTGACCATCATGCCCTTTCACACAGACGCAGCTACGTCGACCACTCCTCCTTCACCTAGTTCTTCTGTGCAAGATTTACAAAAACAACCCTTGTGGGTGTGGTGTGGAGAACCTGTGCCTAAAACGCAAATCGTCTTTTTCTGCCAAATCTTCGTGGTGTATTGTGTCATCGGGGCAGCCATTGCCAATTTGAGTTTGCAACAAGGAGACAAACAATTGTGGACCATTTTATTGAGCAGTTGCATCGGTTACCTTCTTCCCAGTCCCTCCCTGAAATTCTCCTCGAACGGGAACCACGGGAACCTTGTGTCCAGTGCCAGTGCCAGTCACCACTCCAACAACAACCACAACCAGAACCCCATTTTGGGCGGAGACACGCCTCTGACATCCACTAACCCCTCGGACAGCCACAGAACTCTGGAATTATGAGTCACGAAAACCAATTTTACTTAACCTTCCCCAGTGACAGTTCCATGGAGGTGTTTCCCCACAACACGTTGTGCTGTTCCTCGGCTAAATTACCTCAAGCCATCCAGTTAGATCACGAAGCCCATTGGGAAGTGGCTTTAGTAGAAATGATTCACCCTACACAAATCCAAAACATCACCGAAAAGCAAAACACTTTTGAGGTCGAAATCCTGAACCAACAATTACAAGAAGCCATGAATGACATCGGGTTTTCAGGGGACACAAGACCATCCAACAATTCACCCTTCAATATCTACACCTTGAAAATTCCGGTAGGGTTTTATTTTAGTGGCCAACATTTGGTGGACACCATTACTTCCAGGTTCGAGTTCGCCTTTGGCAAAGCCCTGAACAGAGTCAAAAAAAGTGTCACCCTGGAGTACCATAAAGTGGCTCGTCGCTTACTGATGAAACTTCAGGATACCCAAACGTTGTCCATCAGTTTTAATCGTGACTTGTTTGATATTTTAGGTGGAGACACAAAAGTGGCTCCAAATTTTAAACCGAAGATCAACAGCAATACGGAATTTTACAAGTTTTTTCGATTCCCTGTAGAACTGAACCAAGGACTGAATTTGATGTTCGTGTACTCCGATGTGGTGGAGTATAACGTGGTGGGACACACCTCTGTACCGTTACTGCGTGTCATTCCTTTCAAAGTGGATAGTACCACGACCAGTGACCAGGAAGGTGGAAACACCTATCACGTCCACCGGGAATTTGTGCATCCTCATTATTTGCCTGTCAGCAAGTCGTATTTGGACACGGTCAACATTGCTATAAAAGGAGATTTGGGACAAAATATTCCATTCACCAAAGGAAAAGTCACGGTGAAACTCCATTTTATAAAACGGTTCTCTCACGACTCGTAAGTCATGTATCCAGTGTATCGAGGGGTTGCACGACAGCGAGGACACGGTTTAGGAGATATGTTAAAATCGGTCTTTCGTTCGGTGGCCCCGGTGTTGAAACCGATGGTGACACGCGGATTGCACGCCTTGAAAGATGCAGCACTGACACAAGGCAAAGAATTTCTCCAAAATGTCATCATCGACAAACAAAACCCTAAAGAAGCCTTCATGAGGGCAGGGGCAAAAATGTCTTGCTGCAAACGGGTAAAGACATTTTGGGCCGACAAGACAAACCTATAAATGCCCTGCACGCTACCGAGTCAAGCATTCAGCAAGGACAAGGCAGAAAGAGACGACGAAGAAAACACCCCTTCACCAGACTTCAAGCTAGAAAAGCCAAGAAAAGAAGAACCGTTCGAGACTTAGACGTTTTCGATTATTGAGACACTGCAACAAAAAAATGATGCACCGAGAGTCTTGCGCTTGTTCCAAGACGGAACTGGATCTGTTTGCCATGCCCCCCACCATGATGACCATGCAAGAATCCCAATGGGTGGAATTTCATTCCGCTCCCATCGAGTTTGAAATCAAAGGATAGCCCGAAGATTACATCGATCTGAATAGCAGTTACTTGTACCTGAATGTCAAAGTTCTAGATAAGGATGGAAATGCTATAGACACTGAGCCAGTAGCTCCCGTCAACAATTTCATGCATTCCTTGTTCAGCTCAGTGGACTTGTACTTGAACAACAAACTGGTTAGCAGCAGCATGGATACTTACCCTTACCGTGCCTACCTGGAAAATCTCTTGACGTACGGAATAGACGCCTAGAACACTCATCTCAATGCCTGCGTGCTATGGGAACCTGACGAAGCGGGCGAATTTGATAAAACAGGTGTTGAAGCTGACCCCAAATAAAAAACAACCACCAATGAGGGATTTGTAGTACGAAGAAAGAGAATCATAGGACCCAACCAAAGTTTAGAACTGATGGATCGTTTGCATTTGGACATGTGGTTGCAAGAAAAATATTTGCTGAACGGGGTGGATGTCCGCCTGAGACTGAATCGGAGCAGTACCGCTTTCCATTTATTGGCTGATGCTGCCGAGTACAAAACCAAAATCCAAGAAGCCAGACTCTACGTACGTCGTGTGGAAGTGTTACCTAAAGTAGGTAACGACATCAGTCAGACGTTGAGCAGAACGACCGCCAAGTATCCGATCCGACGCGTAGAAGTGAAAACGTTCACCATTCCTAGGGGACAGCGATCCATGATCGAAGATCATCTGTTCCAAGGACAGCTACCCAAACGTTTGATCCTTGGTATGGTCTCGAATGAAGCCTTCAACGGAGCTATCACTAAAAATCCTTTCAACTTTCATCACTTCAACGTGTCCAAGATTGAAGTCAGTCGCGATGGCAAGACCTTGTGTACCCGACCTTTCGAACCTGACTTTGAGAAGAAGAATTACTTGAGATCGTACTTGTCCTTGTACGAAGCCACGGGACAGTTAGGAACCAATACCAGTCACGGCATTACGTACGACGATTATGACGGAGGCTATGCTTTGTGGGCTTTTGATTTCACTCCAGACCAAGGCAGCGACGAGGGACATTTCCACCCTATAAAATCCGGCCAGATTCGTGTGGAAATTCAGTTCGGAAACAGAATCGGTGATGATGATGTAACGTTGAACGTCATCCTGTATGCAGAATTCGATAATACCATAGAAATCAACAGTTTGAGAGAAGTCATTCTAGATTACTAGAAGCCATGGAAGACTGTTATCCCTCTTTACCTAGTGGAGAAGCTTTGAAGATGGAATGTATGGAAACCGTGGAAGGAGAATCCCAACACAAAGACGAAAAGGACATCGTGATCAAGTCGATATGGCCAGAACAAGAACAGCAATTGGTCTCCTACTGTGCTACATACCTGGCAGACACAATTACGACATGGATGAAGCATGATTACTATGAATGTCAAAACATCAGTCAAGAAGAAAAATTCAACGAATATCTGGACGAAGCTTGGAGTCTGTTTAAAAAAGACGTGTTACGTTGGTGGTATAAAGACTTGCGTGAACATTTCTGTCCTCCATTAACGACTCGAGACATCCATTACATCAAAAACCTCTTTGACAAATTCAAAGAGAAAGTCGAGATCGAAATTGATCACTTATTATCAGCAAAAGAACATTTAGTGATGTTTTCCTTCACGTCCGCGCTTTGACTTTAAGAACCGGGTTGTTTCCAGTCTAACCATCCATTGTCGACTCATCCTCCTACGAAGATGTGCTCCAAACTAGCTAAGCTAAACGAAGCCTACGTGAATTTGCATAGGGTCAGACACAGTCTGATACCGAAGCCAGAAGAAATAGAGAATGTGAGAATGCTAAAAGTCACTGAAGACTTGATAGAAGAACTCTTCAGAGAAGAAGTGAACAGGGAGAAAGAAGAATGGACAGAGAAGTACAGACTTCAGAGACAGCAGCAACAACAACAACAGCAGCAGCAACAGCAGCAGGAACCTGAACCTGAGAGAGGCTTTGTCGATTGTCGTATCGACACCAGAGTTCTTCTCTTTCCGAAGAAGCAGACCTATCGCCAGAAAGTCTATCCTCAGAGGACATCGCATTCTTAGAAACTAAAAGATTGCCATAGCAAAAAAAACAAAAAAAACAAAACAAAAAAAAAAACAGCCCTTTTCAGGGCTACCCCAATACTCTAGAAAAGAAATAACAATCAATTTGCAAATGTGTGTAGGTAGAGTAGTGTGAATATAAACACTAACTCTTTTTTATAGTGTGAGGCTATGTGTTTGTGTGTTTGTGTTTGTAATATCTCACGTACGTTGGTGTGGATAGTAGATTAAGATCATGGTTTTTTTTGGCTGTTTGAGGTGTGGGGAGAGTAGATTTGGGGGGTTTGATTGAATTGCTTTGCGTATGTGAATAGTTTATTGGAGTGATTAATGAAAAAATTTTTTAGTATAGGAATGGGTAGTATAAAAAAGTGAGTGAGTGTTTCTTTTAGGTCCGCGCGTCGTTTTTTGGTCATGATCTAGGTAAGATCAATTTTATGTTTTTTAGGGGGATGTTTTCCTTCACGTCCGCAGTTTTAGTATAAATTGAAACTCGTTCGGCAGTCCAGCTACCCTTGTTGATTGATCAACACCAGAATGAACACGAGACTGGCGAAACTGTTTGAACTTCATGTGCATCTGGAATATGCCAGGCGCCTGTTGAACGAACTGGCCGCGGAGGCCATTGTGGAAGAAGGAAGGATGAGAGAGGAGGAGAAAAGAAGAAAGAAAGAAGAGGAGGAGAGAAGATACAAAGAAGAGGAGGAAAGAAGATACAAAGAAGAGGAGAGAAGATACAAAGAAGAGGAGGAGAGAAGATACAAAGAAGAGGAGGAGGAAAAGGAGAAAAGTAGAAGAAATTTCAGAATCCCAGAAACCGAAAATTGGGATTCTGAAGCCACATATCCTGCCTCTGCTCTCTCCCCCAAAAAAGTAAAAAGCAACTGGGGAACAAGATGTGTATGTGGCGCCAGGCCTGGAAGGTGCCACCATTAACCAGGTGTCCATGAGGTTCCAAAAAAACCCAGCCCTTTTCAGGGCTACCCAATACTCTAGAAAAGAAATAACCATCAATTTGCCAATGTGTGTGTGTGTGTGTGTGTGTGTGTGTGTGTTTTTGTGTAGGTAGAGTAGTGTGAATATAAACACTAACTCTTTTTTCATAGTGCGAGTGTATGTGTTTGTGTGTTTGTGTTTGTAACTGCTCACGTAAGTTTGTGTGAATGGTAGATTATGGGTTTCTTTATTGTTTCTTAGCGTATGTGAAGAGTATAGTTTGGGTTTTGTAACCGCTCACGTACGATTGTGTGGATAGTAGATTTGGGTTTGTTTTAATGATTTGCGTGTGTAAATAGTAGATTTGGGGTTAGTTTATTGTTGCTTCACTTATGTGGATAGTATATTACATGAAATGAGAAAAGTAGGGGATGTTTTCTTTCACGTCCGCACGATGTTAGGTCATGATCAAGGTAATATCAATTTTATGTTTTAGGGGGATGTTTTCCTTCACGTCCACGCTTTTCGTATAAGAACCCACAGTATTCGTCGTTCAAACCATTCTACAGAGAAGATGGCTTCGAACCACCTCGATAAATTTCAAACATTGCAAGACGTCCTTGACAATTTTGGGCATGATAGAACAAATGCTAGTACGACTCAATGAAGACCACTATTCTCATAGTCCGCATAGAGTAAAAATGGAGATTAACAACTTAAGAAAAGCAAAGGACATGATAAGTGGTGTGATGAAGGAAATAAAGGAGGAGAAGGAGGATGAAGAGGAAAGGATAAGAATAAGAAAATGGAATGAAAAAATTGAAAAAGAAGAAGAAAATGAGAAGAGGAAGAAAGAAGAGGAGGAGGAAGAGAAGAAAGAAGAGGAGGAGAAAAAAAGAAGGAAAAGAGTGCAGGTGAGAAAATAAGAAGTTGGTGGAGAAAAAGAAGAAATTAGAAGCAGAAGAAGAAAAAGAAGAAGAAACCAAAGGCCCTTTTCAGGGCCAGCCATATTTCTCGAAAAGAGAATGACTTTTCAATTGCCTACCCCTTTATAATTTTTTTAAAAAAAAAAATCCCATGTTCAATTCCCCTTGTCCCTAAAGTAGTTTTTTTTTTCTAACATGTTCAATTCCCCTTTGTCCCTAGACAAACCCAAACTCTACTCCCATGTTCAATTCCCCTTGTCCCTAGACAGACCCAAACTCTATTCCCCATGTTCAATTGCCTTTGTCCCTAGAATCGATATTTTTTTTTCCCCATTGTTCGAATGCCTTTGACGCTAATCTCAATATTTCCTTTTTTTTCCTTTCTCCAATGTTAAATTCCATTGACGCTAATCTTACCCAAGGTTTTTTGCCCATGTTAAATTTCCATTGACGCTAATCTCGCCCAGGGTGGTTAATGTTAAATTTCCATTGACGCTAATCTCGCCCAGGGGGTGTTTTTAATGCTAATTCCCATTGACGCTAATCTCACCCCTTTCACTACTTACCTAACAACACCTAAAAAATGCAGCATGCACATTTTATGTCAGCACTTATAATGGAGTTAATCAAGCAGATATTTTTTTTTACCACATGATACTATTAAAATTGGTGGACGTCAATCACGTACATACACATACGCGTTGACTGTCGTTGATGTTGCAAGTAGATATAAGGATGCAGAGCCGTAATCAGCTAAAACAGATGCTGAAGTTGTATGTGCTTTTGAACGAATTTATCAACGAGGACCCTTGCGATGGCCACAGTTACTACAGGTTGATCCTGGCAGGGAATTTCTTGGTGCAGTTTCATTTCGGATGAAAATACATAACGTCAAAATTAGACGAGGACGTACTGTAATTCGTCGTGATCAGGTAATTGTTGAACGATTTAATCGAACACTAGCTGAGCGGTTATTTGGATATCAATATGCGAAGGAAATAACTGAGAAAAATATGAGATCTCACGAATGGGTTACAACATGGCCAAGTGTGATAGCTGCATTAAATAATGAAATTACTCGAACTGCCATGAAACCTATTAATGCAATTACAAAAAATATATACCAATACAACGACATGACTTTTCAAAACAACCAGTGTTAGCTAATGTTACTGTAAGATATTTGTATGAACCTGGTGAACTCGAAGGTGGTTAAAAAAAAGAGCGTCTGTTCATATTTGGAGTATTACGACACATAACATTTCCAGCGTGCTAAGATCTACGAGAAGACTTGCAATCTACATATTAGATTCATCTGCTCCTCAACGTGGATTTGTACGTGAACAATTACAAATAATTCCTGAAGAGACACAATTACCACCGCATTCACTTTTGTGCACTAGCAACTCGACGTCGATTACACTCAAGATGGGTCAGCATCACATTTTCGCGTGTTTGACCAAAATTACTATTAATTCTATCTACGGTAAATTGTCTTGGATTATTATCTGAATATTGCCACAACATTACTGTGTCACAGTTCACACAATGATTATTCTGTTGCTGTTTTAATGTCATGATACAATTCAGCATCGTGATCAAAGTCGCGCTTATTTTGTTGTCACACTATTTATAACTAATTTTTTTCTCACTATATCATCTTTAGTTTTCTGAACTTGATCATTATTTTTTGTGAAGTCTATGACGATTCTCCGCAGCTGAGATATTCTTCTGACTCGAGACACTGCGAGATAAACTAAGTTTGACCATTAGATACGATCATCGACGATCCAAACATTAGTATCAGAGATGGTTCATGCTTGTGATGAATGAATTGTCATTACGTATCTTAGCGTCCATGGAGTTTTGTCCATAGTTAACGCGCTCTCAACAGCACTGACAGGAACTAAAACAATATCGTTTAATACAAAATTTTGTTTCTCTGACGATCCTGGTATAACAACGTCGATATTTTGTCGTCGCGTATCTGCTGGTTGATAACACAATGGTAAGGGTAGATTTGAAAAACTTTCTTTATGTAACACAAATAATTGCTGTTGAAGTGTATCACAGACTATCTTTCTACTTACTACTATCAAATCACTTGGTCTCCATAAATTCCAAAAATTGTTAATAGAAGTTTCTGGAATTATTTCACGCATTATTTCACATTGAATTTTATTCGGTTATAGTCTGATTAATTTCTTACACTCTCTTAATTCTGGATCAAGCGCTCTATGATGATCGGTTATTTCTTCATAATAATCTATAAAATAACTCATCCATTTATGTGGAGACAATCCAACAAAGGCGGTGGTTGACCATGATCGCCACACATTATTACAGTAGTATTTTGTGTCAATAACCAATCAAGAAATAGTTTTAACGTTTGTAATGAAACGGTGCATATTTCATCCCAAACCATAATCCTTGGAGTATATTTCTCTCCCATTCGTTCAGGAGTCCATTAAATCTCCCTTCCATCGAAAGAATTTATGATAAGTGCATGATTTAATATTTCTTTCTCTCATTTCTCTTGCGAGTCTCTGTGTAGGTGTTAATACAACTATTTCTGAACAACTGTTCAAGAATAATTCGATCACACGAGTTGTTTTACCAGAACATCCAGCTCCATTGAGATAAACTGTTTTATGTCTAGCTACAAGATCATATACAGATGGTGCAGATAATAATTTTGATAATTGATTTGTTTCGTAATAAATATCCTTAATTTTAATGAATTTGGAATAATGAAATATATTTTCTTGTTTTATTCTCCATTCACCCCATGATGCATAAGTGCCGACATATAGTTGTTCTAGCAATGCTGTATTTTTTATTGATATAAAACGATTCACTAGCAACTCCGTATTCGACACAATTGCGTTGTATTTCTTCAAGAAAATCCAATCGTGTTGGTTTCCACGAATTTTCTTTCTAGCAAAATGAGCAATAACTGACGAAACGGTAAAACAATTACTGAGTAATTGTTCAGCATCGTCATGGGTATATTTCAGCGCAAGATTTTTCATTTCTTCATGAAGAGAGTCTGTATGATAAATATCTCCATTATCTCCATTAGGTCGTACAAACTGATCATAATTTCCATTATCTGAACTTTGAAATAATCACACGGATACATAATCATTCTTCCTTATTTAGTTAATAAAATTAAATAAATATCCTTGGTAAAATTTAACAATTCGATTTCGTGGAAATATTGTTACTGTTTTAGTCCACGCATGCGCATTATGATCAACAATTTCAATCGATCCTTTCGATTTATACTTTGATTCGTATAAAATCTCTTCAGTTACTGTTCTTATTGTTATTGGGAATTTTAATTTCTTTCATAATTCAGCAACATCGTTTATTTTAGTTCTTTTATGTTTGACTGATTCAGCCCATTTGTTATTTTTTCACGTCGCTGATCCGTTAAACCATTTCCACGTATCGCGTTTGTAAAATGTTCCGTCACTCGTTCGGCTAAACAATTTAGCCTTGACAAAGTCAAGGACGAAAATTTCATCGGTTTTAGATCATGAACGCTGGGTTTATCATTTATCAAATAAATTCCGTACATAACTGCGGCCACAGGATACGCTCTTTCATAATACGGTTTGTCAATACCAGTCAACATTGCTGGTTTGGAATTTTTACGTAATACGGCAATTTTTTCATTATGAAGGACAGGGTCACGTTTGTCAATGATAATCCAAGTACCCTTAATAAACTTTACTCTGAGAAAATATCTTTGATTGCCGAGATAATAATATTCGTCGCCGCTCGTGAGTTGCGCCATCTATGCGAAATTCTTTTTTAGCATTACGAATACTTTCGATCAGAGTTTCCGTCGGATCAACCAGAGCTCGTGGGCAAGGGGTTATTCTGTCAAGATCAGATATCCATATTCAGACGGCTTACTCTTAATCGCGGATAATTTCTCAAATTCATCCATATTACAATGAAGACACACACACACACACACACACACACACATATATATATATATATATATATATATATATATATATATATATATATATATATATATATATATATATATATATATATATATATATATATATATATATATATATATATATATATATATATATACAAATGGATTATGATAGGTTCTATAGCTCCTTGAAACAAAACTTGCGTAAACTAATTCTGTTGATTTCACTTACAAAGAATATGGAGAGGGAGTTCAGGACCTAAACCGTGTTTGAAATGTGGTGTTGGGGTTAGAGAAAACGCGCATTCGTGTGTGCAGTGTGGTGGTAAAAAAATACAGATAACTGAAAAGTTATTAAGATAATAAAATAACTCTGATAATAATGACAAAGTTATAAGAAATGCAGAAGGTTATATCGTTAGATTTCAAATTAATCATTTAGTCAAATAATCATTTAGACAAAAATATTATATATAAATGGAGCAAAAAGAATTTGTGAAACATCCTATCATCAGAATTAAGAGGCATCTCGTGATGGTATCATCAGACATTGTCGACTAAAAAAACAAACAATCGGTTCTGTTAATAGAAATGGTTAACTTCAATTTTCTGTTGGGGAAAGGAACATTACTTCTGTCACAGGTTCGTTTACGAATGTTATAACGGACTGATCGAAGACGGTCCTGTGATCAATCATATTGATTCAAATCAATAAAATATTAATTAAGCAATTCGCAGGTAGTTACAGTCAGAATTCTGCACACGGTGGTACTGGACAATTAATATTCATATCTCCATTTCTTAAATCAATTAAGTGTCCGGATTGGTCAGAAAGTTTGAAATGTATTCTTGATAATAACGGATTATGGCATCGCAAATAGACCGGATTAATAGACTCTTGTACTATCAGATATCCAGGAGGTGCTTGAGGTGTAAATGTATATAACATATATCCTTGATGGACCTGACTAGATTTTTCAAGATCTCTTTGATAGCTGCCATCAACTGCATCACAGACAAGATTGGCTGCGCTTGTTCATGTGATATTTACAATTCCCTGTGAAATATGTCGGCCGCCACTGTACGGATCATTGTTTGTTTGAAAATATTTGATGGTGGTTTTTTTCTACATGCATCGACGATCTGTGGAAAATGTTCATTGATATTATCATTGACCCGTATTTATAGTTCGTCCGTATCAAATCCTGGTAATATAAAATTTAGAAAATCTGCTTCAGCTATTGTATAATGATCAGCAAATAGTTGTTTTAGTTATTATTTTCCTCCAGTTTTCTGACCAAATACTACTAACATTTATATATTCAGTAATAATTCGATTAGCGTAATCAAGGTATGATACAATTTGATTTAAATGTACTGTTTCTATGCTTTTCCTTTTTAGATTGTTATCAGGATACTCCAAAATTTCAATTTTTAAATAATGGTACTAATGTCGTTGACATATTTATATGTTCATCTTTAATTTTATTAGCGAGTGATCTAAATTCATGTTCACTAGCAATAATTGTATTGGTTTTTGTATCATATTCGTGTACAATAAAGGAGAAGAGAAATAACGAAGATCAACAGGTTTCCATAGTCACATATTTCGATATTCTGGAGTATTTATGTATATTTGTGTATCCGTGAAGAAGTCATCTCGATTTGGTTCTGGCGGCCCTTGGAATTCAGGTGGAATTTCAGGACATCCTAACACACTTCTGATCTATGATTGATAAATATCTACAACTTAATCTGGTGAATTTATTTCAATCGCGGCTGACGAAGGTGGTTCGTGAACGGTGATAGCTATTTTTAGAGATTTGATTCTGCGCTGTAATTCATCATTGATTTGTTCAATTTGATAAATACCTGTTGGAATTACGACAACTTGCCAATTGGGAGTTCCATCATCTTTATTTTTATTTGCAAATACCAGTGAATTATTTGCTGACAATCCACCAAATGCTTTTGATCTGATATTTTGCCAGCTGTAATATACTCGTAATTGTGCTAGCGCTATTCTTTCGCTGGAATTGCAGTTGGAAAGTTAGCACTAAACTTTGGATTAGTTGAGCTTACTGATACCATCGTAGCTTTTGACGGAGTTGTATTAACGACAATCTGCTGAAGTAGCTCGTTCGGAGTTGACATTCTTATTTAAATCCTGATTGTCTAAATCCCGCGTGTATTCTATCAAATTCATTACTTCCTTGTATATTTTAATCATCTCTGTGAACTCAGAATCTATTTTTCCATCACTATGGCTTGTTGATAATAACGAGGATAATTTGGAGTATGCTAACGTCGCTGAACACAGATTTACTGAATGCTCATGTAATTTTGCATTTGTGCATATACCTATTTTTTTGGCGATGATATTAAGAAGGCTAGGAATTGTTGTTGCAGCTGAAACACAAATTGTTACAACAGCTGGTGCCATCACTAGCGATGGTGTTATTATTGATAATTATACACCGGTTTCAGCAATAACAGCAGACGGCAAATATACAATTATGTCAACGACAACTACATGTCTGAGATATTTTTTTACATTTACTGTGTATTCGTCAACAATATTTTTTAGTTTTGTTTGCCATTCACATGGTTGATTGTATCTAAAACGTTGAACGTTGCTTGGGTATATTTTAAGTAGATGGTAATTTAGCAACTAATTCAAGACACCAATAATACAAAACGGGGTTACCTTTTTCTTCGGGTTCCATCACGAATATTCCCTCGTCGTTTTGCTTCAACATCACTAACATATATCCAGAGGATCTAGTTAGTGGAAAAGGCCGTGAAATTGTAGTAGATATCGTAAATGTCGTACCAAGTACTGATAATCTGTATAACCCGGTAAGCTCAGCGCGATGTTTAGTGGATTTATTGAGTGTGAACATAATGCTGATCCAGATGTTACCGTATATACTACACGAGCGGTAATTGTTTTTATATCAGAGAGCTTAATGGCGATGTCAGGTGGATCTTCAAAGAATTCATTAATGACTCTATTTATGTTTATACGAAAATTTGTAAACGCTTGTACATGATTAGAGTATTCAGATCTAAATGAGGCCATTCCATCATTGATTGTCATTAACGAGTTCATCATCGGACTGTTGCTATCATCGACATATTTCTTTGTTGCAGCGTTATCGCTTGATTCTGGTTCCCCAAGACCAGTAATTTTATTATTAGTCATATTGAGAGAACCAGTCATTGTATCACCTGCTGTTAATAAACGATCATTGATCTCAGTTCTGATCATGTTGTTTTTGCTGTCTACATAACCTTTTGTTACCACATCACATCTGATTTTGGTTATCTCACATTAATAATTCCAATTTTACTCTTATTGAGATCGCCGTACATAATATCTCCAATCGTCTGTTACGTCCAGGAATTTCTCCCATGATTGATAGTATTGATTCATCTGATTTTTTTATTTTACATTTTTTTTGTAAGCACCACTAAGTTATCTTCTGTTGGATCTGAAACCCGCATAATAATATCTGTAAACGGGAAATTACCTGTCTTTAATCGTCCTTGTTTATCCTACAAAAGAACGACTTCATTTCGGTCCACATTTGCAAGACACAACAAATTAGCGAGTTTATCATTGACCTAGTCAAGGGTTGCATATTTAGTTAATGCGCCTTGCTGAGCCTTACTCGGGAGAGAAGATCTTCCGTAAATATCTACCATTATACTTTAAGATCTGTTTCAAGCGATTAGCGGCTACTTCTATAATCGTGCACGACTTTTTGAGGTGGTAATGTTGATGATGACACAGCGTCGAGTACAGCAATAACTTCACGGCCACACATTGGCGGATTTGTTTGCGTTGGTAAAGTTGAATAAAAGACTGGAGTTTTTATTGTGTTTACGTAATTAAAAAATTTCTTTGGTGGAGCCAGTCCATACGAATCAAAATAAATAATTCCACGTGGATCAATCGCATATGCCACCCAATGAGTTCCATGACCAGAACTATTATCTAGATTAAAAATACCAGTTTCAATATTGCTTGGTCGTTCTGGTAATTGATCACGCATAAAAAACACCTCTAAAATACTTTATATTTAATTTTTTAACAGCATCAAGTAAATAAAAATTTGACATTGGACGGATTAACGAAGTGTTCCTGGAAGTCTCAGATCTTTTCCGTATCGATAAGGAGTTCCTTGAAGTCCTTGACCTTTCCCTCTTTTTTAAATCCCTTTCTTCTTACTTTATATATTGCTAAGTCAGCAAAGTTACCAGCAGCAGCTCCAGCAGCACCATTTACAACTATTTTTGAAAAAGGTGGAGCAGCAGCAGCTAATAAAGCTGGTATAGCTACGAGAAATGGAAATATTCCGCCGGTTTTAATCGAGTCTTTAACTGGACCAGCAGAAAGAGTGAGTTTAACGCCTGAAATGCTGAACTTGATTGACACTAACATGATGATATGACATTATAAATATCGTGAGCGATTAAAATACATGTTTTCTACTGGAGCATCAATAACCCTCATTCGTCCACTAATACCTTCAAGTAGACATTGTTTTGTCGCCGAATATAACAACAACTGCTCTGTAACCAACAGCGGGCAGTCGAGCTACGCATTACAACCTTTAATCGTCTATTTGTGAAGTGAAATATATCCATCCGACAAAACGATTTCATATTTTCCCATATAAATGCAGTAACCTTTTTATTATATGCTCATTTTTTTAGTCTACCTAAGGCTTACTTATATTAACAAAATAAACTACAAGAAAGAAACTAACTGAATGTATGCTGTATTCCAAACTAAATACACAAGCGCAGATTCATCATTACACAACAACATTATTATTACTGCGCACATAACTCCGCCCAGATAAATTTGAACTTAGTCGCGCGCTCGACATAACTTTCGAAAGAAAATGGCGTGTCTTGTTTAAATTGAAATTTAGTGTCATATTGTGAATGAATGCGCACTGCAACAACTTTTCCATTTGATCTGGAATGAATAGATTTTGGGATATTTTTTTGTTTGTTTTGATTCTACGAAATTTCGTGATTATGGACTGGATTTATATGTGACAATTCCACATGAAATACATCGGATTGAAGAAGTGAGGGAGAAGCGTGTTGACATCTGCAAATGTGTTTCTGTTTCTGTCACTGAATGTTTGAAATCGTAATGTGGGAAAAAATATGAAGTCTTTCAATTGCAATTATCAAAAAGACGCTGTGGAATTTAATGCTCATTTCATTTTAAGTGCAGTAAGGAGGATGTAATTGCACTTATATTCAAAATTACTTTACAATTTCGAAATGTGTAATCAAGATTGAGAACCTATGACATGGCTCATGTAATTCGGATTTGCAGAACTTAGAAAATACATATTGAGGAAATTTAGGATGTAAAACTGTAAGTATATTTTTTTGCCATTCTTATCACCAGCTAAAGAAGACAGTATATGCTTTGTCACTTGTATGCTATTTGTAAGGACCCTTTCTTGCGTCTGTTGCATAGCTAGCCTAAATCCGAAACATTGTATTAAAAAGTTAACGCGGAATGTCGCAAAGCAGCTGGTATGTGGCAGTCCACGAAACATCTGCTTTACTTCATTCAAAAACAAATTTACAAAACCACAACGTCAAGCGCCTAGTACGCGAGTGTACATGATTTGTTTACAAATCAAAAGTGCTTGGGTATGCGTCCATTGTTTGTTTACAGTAGAAAGTAGTTCCTTTATGCACGTGAATGCAATATGTGTATTTGCATGCGAGTTCAGAATCTGGTAATATTTCACGTTTCTGACAATGTCAAGTTAACGGAGAAAAAAAAATGAGGATATAATAATAATTATTTATTTCATCTAAATATGCCATATAATCTAAATCATCATTCCTGACTTGCTTACCTCCGTTATTTAATCGAAATAGCCATTTGAACCAGTTTTCTCTTGACACCGGCTTACTAGCATATTCAGGTTTTAAATATCTTTTTTTTATAACTCGCAGAAGCAAATGCAGTAAAATCTTTTAATTTTACAAATCGTTTTCCTATATTAATTGTTTCTTGGGTAAATTTATCAAGCGTTTGAACTTTTCTTTTGGTTCTGGTTCTCCTCCACCAGAGCCTTCAAGTTCTTTTTCAAGTTGAGGTTGCGGTGGAGGTTGAGCGGCAGCTGTTACAGCTGGAAGATCTCTTAAAATCTCTTTTGTCAGTTTGGTTCTTCTTGCTATCTTTTCAGTTTGCTCATCAGTTTGTCTTACTGCTGGAAGAAGACTTTCAGTAGCTTCTGCACCTCTTTCAATAGCCTTTGTAACAGATTTAAAAAATCGTTCTTTTTCTTCTGCATAATCAACTTGTGCAACTTGGCGTTCTTGAAGTTCTCGTTTAAGAACGTCACGAACAGGCATATATTTTCCGATTGCTTCTAATATTTCTCTAGCTAATCTACTAGTGTAAGATTCCGTTACTGATATATTATTGATATAATTACTCACACATTTATAGCAGCAGAGAGTGTGCGACCACAAACGAGTATCACGTTGAGTAAACAAAATTTTTAAAAACACGAACGACAAAAATAAAGTAACCCAATTAGAGAAACTCTCGGTCAGTTAGAGGCTTCGGTTTGACGCTATTGACCTTTCATTTTCATTTTCGTAGAAAACTTTATTTTTCAAAAATGGACCTTCGAGCAAGTGGTCTGTTCTCCCTCTTTGCTGCTTTAGTACAATATATGTATCAATCAAGAAAGTTAAGAGTAAAAAAGATTTGTAAAAAAAAACTATCGTGGTGTTCTGGTGTGTGTCTTTATAAGAAATCTAACGAGTTTATATGAACACACACACTTTCAGTTATAAGGGATTTATTTTTCTGTTATCGACATTACACAAACAAGATGAATGCAGATGGGGAAGGAAGGGTTTATTATACCACAGGCGACTGATGTTTTGTCAATAAAGTACGGCGAAATCTCTGATAACATGAAATCAGCTTCTCGGTTATATAAATGAACACTGTTCAAAGTGTTCATTTACATAACCGATAAGGTGAAGCAACAGGGAGGCCGAACAACCTCTAATTGGTTCACTCGTATTTTCGCAAATTAAGCCTTCCTACGAAAACACAAAAAATCGTTTAAAAAAATGCGTATCCAGCGTAAAACAACTCCGTTTGCCTGTTATCGCCGGTATGTTTTTTTTTCTTTGTTTTTCAAAGGAAAAATGCGCGATTGTCGGTGACAATTTGGAGGCGTGCCTTCCTGCTGCTAACCTCCAAAAATCGTATCAAGACCTACTCGATACCGTGTCCGAGGATCATGTAAAGTTATTGTTATAAATCCGTGTGGGGTTGATTGGGCATGACTAAATAAATTTCTAAACTTATTTATATCCATATCACCACTGCACCAAGTCTGATGTATATTTCGTAACGTGTGTGTATCAACACCGTTAAACACTGCAAGAATATTACAGTTATCCCTGATCACTTTAGGAATTTGGGTGTATCTTTGGGTTACATAAATCACATCAGTGTTTTTGTGTCTGCCTCTGGAAGATATCCTAGCTGGATTTGATTGTTTATCCAACATCACATCATCGTAAACAACTAAATTATTAATAAACCCATCATTATCATCAATACTTGGTGCTTCATCCATGTCAGTTATAAATTCAACAACATCATCACCGTTTTCATTTAACGATTTTTCATTAAAATCTTTTAACACTTCGTAGCATCGTTGATCGTCCATGGATGGAGCTACCAAATACAACTTGTCCCACTTCATCCACTTCATTATTAAATTAAGTAACAACTGTGTCTTACCACTCCCAGATGGTCCAATTATAATCATACGAACAGAATTTGGTAGCGCTGCGTGATGCTTAACTCGTTCTCGTTTCCTTGTTGCAGAAAAGTCAGTGATTTCCATTAGATATAATATAATATGGATTTATATTGTGTAAAATGTAGAGCACGTACCCCAACAACAGATACAACATCTGTTACAACAAAAAACAGATCAGCACTTACAGGCAAGTGTGAGCGATGCGGTACAAAGAAATTTAAATTTATCTCTACTAACAAGTCAGTGCAGTCAGCATCAAGTAAAAAAAAAAAAGGAGGTGATATTGCCGCCAAGTTAACAAAACTTCGAGGAGCTCCGTGGGCTAAATACCTAGGAGAAAAACATCTCCCAGGATATAATTACTGTGGTCCTGGAACCAGACTTGATATCAGACTTAATAACCAAGATCAACCAAAACCAGGTGAGTATCCGCTAAACGATATTGATAAAGCGTGTCACCCTCATGATGTAGCTTATAAAAGTAAAAATCTACAAGATAGGCATCTCGCGGATGTGAAATTAATTCACGCTCTAAATTCCATTACTGATAAATCTTTCAAGGAGAGGTTAGCTTGTTGGTTAATAAAATCCGCAATGAAAGGTAAATTAGCGCTAGGTGCTGGCAATTAATTATAATAGAGTCGATTTATTATTATTCCCCAAGAGGATACTGGAGGGGTAGTAAACTTGCCAGTGCAGCAAAAGTCACACGTGATACTGCAGCAGATTGGTTATCCAAACAGGCAATATGGCAAATTTATCTACCGCGCCCTAAGAAAACTAATTTTGCACATTTCAATGTTAGTGTTCCTAATGAAGTTCATCAGGCTGATACATTATTTCTACCACATGATGCCGTTAAAATTCGAAGACGTCAAATAATATAAATATGCGCTAACTGTAGTTGATGTTGCAAGTAGATATAAAGATGCAGAACCGTTAACAACTAAAACAGCATCTGAGGTTGCTTCTGCGTTTGAAAGAAATTATCAATGAGGTGGTCTACGATGGCCACAGTTGTTACAAGTTGATCCTAGCAAAGAATTTCAGGGTACAGTATCATCGCTGATGAAACAACATAACGTCACCATCAGACGAGGGCATACTGAGATTCATCGTGATCAGGCAATTGTTGAACGATTTAATCGAACACCTGCTGAGCGGTTATTTGGATATCAATACGCGAAGGAATTCATTCAGGACAAGAGATCTCGCGAATGGGTTGCAAGATTACCAAGCGTGATAACTGCATTAAATAATGAAATTACTCGAACAACCAACATGAAACCTATTAATGCAATTACCAAAACAAATATACCCGTACAACGACGTGATTTCTCAGCACAACCAATACTGGGTAATGTCACTGTGAGATATTTATATGAACCAGGTGAACTTGAAGGTGGTAAAAAAAAAGCAACTGATCCTATCTGGAGCATCACTACACATAAGATATCTAACATAACTAGATCTACTGGTAGACCAGCAATCTATAGACTGGATTCAACTGCTCCTCAACGTGGATTCACACGTGAACAATTACAAGTAATTCCCGAGGACACACAATTACCGCCCAGATCACTTAACTAGCACCCCGACGTCGATTACATTCAAGACAGGTCAGCATCACATTTTGTCGTGTATGACCAAGACGATTATCTTTTCTATCTACAGTGAATTGTCTTGGATTATTACTCGAATACTGCCACAACATTATACAATTACAGCTCGCACAGTGATTATTATGCTGTTGCTTCAGTGTCATGATAAATTCAACGTCAAGGTCAAAATCGCGATTATTTTTTTTGTCACTTTGTTTATAACCAGCCAATTTTTTTCTTATTATATCGCCTTGACATTTATCGTTGTCATCAGCCATTGACTCATCCAAGACAATTCTCCGCAGTTGAGATATTCTTCTGACTCTGGACACAGCCAAGTAAACTAAGTTTGACCACTCGATTCGATCATCAACGATCCAAACAACTGTATCAGAAATAGTCAGTCCTTGAGATGAATGAATTGTCATTACACATCCTAGCGTCCACGGCGATTGGTCAGCGCGCAGTGCATCTTCAACAACATTGACATCAACTGTGACAATATCATTTAATACTAAATTCTGTTTTTCGGTCTATCCTGGTATATCAACGTCAATATTTTGTAGTCGTGTATCAGCTGGTCTATAACACAACGGCACTGGCAACATTGGCAATTTCTCCCGTTGTAACTGAAACAACCGTTGTTGAATTGTGCCTTTGACTATCTTTCAACTTGCCACTATCAAATCGTTTGGTTTCCAGTTTTCAAAAAGACGCTCATTGAAGTCTCTGAAATTAATTTACGCATAATTTTACATTGAATTTTATTCGGTTGTAGTCTGATTAATTTCTTGAACTCGTTTAATTCTGCATCTAGCGCTCTATAATTATCAGACACTTCTTCGTAATAATCAACAAAATCGTTTAACCACAAGTGTGGAGATGGTCCAACAAATGGAGGTGGCTTGCCATGATAGCCGCACATTATCACAGCTGTATTTTTTGTTAGCAGCCAATCAAGAAATATTTTTAATATATCTAACGGCACTGTGCACAGTTCATCCCAAATAATAACTTTTGGAATGTATTTCTCTCCCATTCGGTCAGGAGTCCACACACCACCGCTGTATTTGAAAAAGCTGTGATAAGTACAAGAATTGACTCCTCGTTGTTTCATCTCCCTGGCGAGTCCGTGTGTTGTGTTAGCACAATCATATCTGAATTTTGAAATAATTCAATCGCTCGAGTTGTCTTACCAGAACCTCCCGCTCCGTTCAAGTAAACGGTTTTGTGTCTGGATACTGGATCATACACAGACGGCGCCGACGTCATTTCTGATAATTCTGATTTGTAATAACTATCTTTAACCGCAACATCAGCGGATTCACAATAACAATGTAACATTTCTTTTTTTATTCTCCACGAACTCCATGAATCATCATTGCTTGTAAAACGAGCCAGTAATTCTGAATATCTTTTATCGATATAAAATGAATCCGTTGCAACTCTAACGGCAGTGTCAGGAAATCTATTTATCATCGATAGCAAATTTATAGAAACATAAGCCAGCATCGAAGATCTTAAATGTGTGTACTGAGGTGATTCTCCATTAATGTAACTAACAACTGTGCCCAACCGTGTTCCGTCAGACAAGTAAGCGTCCTCCCGATTACAAAATATATTTCTGGCAGCGGCATCAGCAATTATAAAATCTAATTCAACATCATCCATTATCAATCGTGAGTGATGCCGTTTATGATCATACGCACCACCTTGAGTAAATTTACCAATTATTCTTCTACCAAGATCTTTTGCTGTTTTTTTTTTATACTGTTATTGAGTTTAATCTTAAGAATATTAAGGGCGTCATTGTTAATGACATCAGCAGAAACGTTTGGACACTCTCGTGCATATTCTTCAATGACTTCATCGAGACTGATACGCTCCGGTGTTGGTAACCAAACCGAAGTCTGCGGCCGATATGATATAATTGCTTCACTGACCGTCAACGATATCAATATTTTACTGTCAAGCATATATCCTAATAACACTATTGGTGCCCAACGTTTCTCCGAGAAGTGTCTGCCAAACCAAACATAACAAATCGGATGAAGATTTTTAGCGAATTCAAACGATGTCACGCGAGCAAATCCAGTTAAGTCAAAATCAGGTAATGGTCCATTAATTGCAATTCTAGTCATTTCATGACAAGGATGACCAAATCTTTTAAAATATCCGTTACACTCGCCCATTCCAAGAAAACTTCCCGGATAATACGCAAACATGTCAACGGAAATAACATCCTTGTGGTCATACTTGGTATTCCACAAACCGCCATGTCCGAATTCGATACATCTATCCTGGATATCTTCAAGGAACTCAGCGCGTGTTGGTCTCCATGAATTTCTTTCTCTAGCGACGTGGGCAGTAAGTGACGGAACTGTAAAACAATTAGTTAATAATTGCTCAGTATTTTCTGAATATCTCTGTGCGAGTTTTCTCATTTCTTCATGCAGAGATTCTTTACGAAATAATTCGCCGTTAGGTCTTACAAATTGATCATACTCACTATCTTCGGAACTTTTAAACAACCACACTGACACAGGGTCGTTTTTGCTTATCCGGCTGATAGCATCAAACATTCCACCCCCAGAGTTCTCTGACGAGTAATATTTCACAACAAGATTTCTTGGAAATATTGTTACTGCGTTAGTCCAAGCGTAAGCGTTATGGTCAATAATTTCAATTGGTGTTCCTTTTCCTTTATTCGCTGATTCATATAAGACTTCTCCGGTTAATGTTTTTACTATCACTGGAAACTTTAATTTACTTGATAATTCAGCGATATCGTTTATTGACGTTCCTGTATCCTTAACCGATTCAGCCCATTTGTTTTTTTTTTCTTCACGTCGCAGATCAGTTAAACCGTTTCCACGCTTCGCATTTTTAAAATGTTCCATTACTCGCTCGACTACACAATTTAGCCTTGACAATCTCATCGGGGCAAGTTTGTTGATTTTTTTTTTTTTAATCGGATAGATTCCATAAATGACCGCTGTTACAGGACAAGATCGAGGGTAATATGGTCTGTCAATCCCAGTCAACATTCCTGGTTTGGAATCTTTACTTAACAGAGCAGTTTTTCCATTAGCAAGGACAGGGTCATGTTTGTCACGGATAATCCACGTATCGAAATCTGCTTGCACAATAAACTTTACTCTAAAATAATATTTCTGATTATCAAAGAGGTAATTGATAACTGTTTTCACTGGTGCATCACTCATTGTAGCGTCCTTGACTTCGTCAGTGTCGCGTATAATTTTGAATGTAGACCATACGTGAGATGCTCCATCATTACGAAATTCTTTTCTGGCATCCCTGATAATATAAATCAAATCAGTCAGGGCTTGTCTCCGCGAGTCAGGGGTTAGTCTGTCAAGATCAACTCTAGAAGCTTTCCAGGGCTTGATTGCAGATAATCTTTCAAACTCCTCCATATTATGCTTAAGACAAACATTTAAATAAGATATATATATATATATATATATATATATATATATATATATATATATATATATATATATATATATATATATATATATATATATATATATATATATATATAATGAATCAGTGCAAGTGGCTTCAAGTTGGATCTGTAACTCCTAGCATTAAATCCTGCAGAAAAGAATTCCCAAAGCATTCAAAAAGGGAGTTTAGGACCAATACCATGTCTGCAATGTGGTGTTGGGGTCAGGGGTAAAACACAGTTATGTGCAAGTTGCGGGGGGGGGGGGGGAAAGATACCGTGAACTTAAAAGATATTATAACAAAATAAATAACAATGATGCGCTAAAATGTGAGCGCGATTATGTAACAAAGTTTTCAGACAAATTATAAATTAGACAAATACATTATTATATAAAATGAATCAAGAATTTGTCCCAAACCCCATCATGAAGAATTACGAAGCGAATCGTAATGGAATAGTTAGGCACTGTAGGTTGAAAAAACCAGTTGGTGTAGTTGATAATTCTGGTTATCTTAGATTTACTGCTGGAAAAAAGAGGTATCTCTGTCATCGGGTCGTGGTCGAATGTTTCTTGGGAGAGATTAAAGATGATCTTGTGATCGACAACATCAACGGCATAAAAACCGATAATTCTTTATCCAATCTGAGAATTGTAACAGAAAGTCAGAACTGTAAATCCGGTAACCTTGGCTATAATGATAAGAGCGCCAAAGCAATTGTATCCATAAATCTAAACACAAACGAAAAAAAATATTTCATTTGGTGAATGCAGCTGGCAAATATTTTGATCTTTGTAGGGCTTCAGTACGAGGAGTCGCAGAAAATATATACAAATCCGCCCTCTCAAAAAAATATAAGCAAAAGATTGTTTTTCATTATTGTTAGATACGTCACTAAAATCCGAGGGTTTTTATATAAATTTCAGCGTTATTTAAGGGAGATAACTCCGTTAAGCATATCTCATGCAATTAGTTCCCTCCCCCTTGACTTTCAGAAGATTGCGCAACACACTACCTATTATCCAGCGAGCAGAACTGTATAGTTTTTTTTTTTTTTACAGCCAATTGTATACACACTGCGCCCCAGTCTATTTTCGCCGCGTTTGATAAAATCAACAATTGTCAGTACAGGTAAGTGTTATTTTCACAGTAATCCAGTTCAGAACTTAAATTTCAGAATTTAAATTCAGCTGTTAACTGTCTGTCAATAGTTACCTATATGATAATTTTTAATTCCCATATTATTAGATAAGGCCATGGTGTAGTTGCAGAGCGGCTGACTCTCGTCCCCGACTCTATCAAATGCCAGCGGTTCGAGTCTTGTCACGGACATACTGTCGACGGTCCCAATTTATATAGGGTTTTATAATAATTGGGGGGCTCCAGCAGGGCCCTCGTGTACATATCTCCTCCACGTCAAATCGTGGAGGTGTTTTTCACCCCTGGGATTTGATCTCGGGGGGTATGTACATGAAAAGTACACAGACAGCCTTCTGAATACTCTAACATTTCGTTTCACTTTCACTTAGAGAATTCGCTGGAGGTATGTTTGTGTGGAGCCCCCCAAAATAAAAAGTAGCCTTGGATGCATGAAGCTCTACGTCACATGGGTCCCACCATTCAGGATGAATGTAGCCCTTGACAGAATCACGAGGTTGCCGAGAAACCATTAGAAAGGTTCTGTAAGACAAAATTCTCAACTGAGATAAAATCTCGAAACAAAAGTCTGAAAGGACCTCGTGAAACACATAGGCCAGACTCATGATTGAGTAACCGCTCATCATAGTTACTGTTTATTTTTTCTTTAAAAAATATATTTATATATATATATATATATGAATTACGAAAATATCAATGATGTGATTGTTGCTATTAAAAAAATTAGAAGAAAACGGAATTAATATATCTGATGAACTAAATCCTGAAAAAATCATGTCTGATTTTGAAACACTACATGAGGCTAAATGCGCAGGGCGTTATATTTTGCCTGCTGAGTACAGATTTATAAAGAAAATCCAGACAGATATATAAATCGCTAGCTACAGTAGAAGAAGCACAAATAAATGAATTTGTTTCGTTGTCTCGTGCAATTGAAAAAATTAAATTGGAATTATCCCAAGAATATGAAGAAAAGAAAGTAATTAACACTCGCGCAAGACAACTAAAAAAATATATGTCAGATTGTGAAGTAAATACCTAGAATGAAATCAAGGACTTGGAAATGAAATCGAAAGTAGAATGTCACTGACGGTTTTTTACTTGCATCAATCTGATACAGATAATTTTTCCCTTAGTCGATCGGATTTAATGCAAGAATGCGCCTAATTTAGAATTTTTTTTTTTTTTTTTTTACCCGTGACCATAGAAATACGTTCTCGCTGTAGTTTATCCAGCTGTGATTGGGTCAATAAAAAGTCTTCGTTACCGTACACATCAATAACTAAATCAACTGGACCGACTAGAAACTGTGTAAATATTTTTTTGATGTAACTTTCAAGTACTTACTTGTCGTGTATAAAAACCCTCACCTGTTGGTACATTATATAATACTCGCTTGATTAATTAGAAATCTGGGTCTGTCAGTCCACCTTGAAAATCGTAGATTTGGAAGTGGAAATCTATGATTTCTAAGACCTCTAAGACTGGAAATCTTTATGACTTCACAAGTAAATTAATATATAGTGTCTCATTCCGAAAATCAAGAAGGTGACCAGATTGGTCTGTTAGTTTGAAATTTATTCTGGTCAGCCACGGATTATGACATCGTAGATAGACTGAATTGATCGGCTCTTGCACGATTAGAAATCCAGGTGGTTCTTTCGGGGTGAATGAATAAAAAACAAATCCTTGCTGGACTTGATTTGATATTGTCGTGTCCGTGCTGTAACTGCCATCGATTACATCACACACAAGATTGACCGCGACCACTTCGGTTATATTTACGATTTCCGGGGATACATGGCCTTCGGCCTTCTCCGGAAAGACTATTGTTGTATTTGAGGACAGTTGGCTCCGGTAATGTTTTTCTGCACTGTTCAAGAATCTTAGGAAAGAACTCATCAATGACGTCGATAACGGATTGTTTTAGCTCGGTTGCATTATACCCCGGAAATTTAAAATCTGGCAGTGTAGCTTCTGTCAGCGAATATGCAGTTAAAAATTCTTGTTTTTCACGTAAAACCGCAGAATTAATTATTGTATGAATTAATCGATAGTTAAGATGTTCCATGTCGGTTGTGAGTTGATTCAATAATTTTATTTGGTGGATAATTCCGTCGCGTGAACTTGTTACATCAAAAAGATTTTCTTGGAAACGCTCCCGTAGTTGTTGTAGTTGTTGTTTATGTTCCTGATTAATTTCCTCAAATGTTTTAATAATTCCACTTAAAGTAGCCAATGATATACCTGACCCTGGATAGCGCGAAAAATGCCAAAAAATATTATCGCGGTCATTGAAATGAAATTCATCAAGCGAAGATTTTCTTAGATCACCAACATATATAAATAAATGTGTGCTAATTCCGCTGTATGAGTGCAAGTTCGTGACATAGCCAGACTTTATCGGTGTTGGTGGTATCGGTGGTACTTCAGGTGGAATTTTAGGCCATCCTAATACTGTTCTGATCGAACTCTGATATATATCTACGACGTAGTGAGGAGAGTTTATTTCGATTGCAGAAGACAGCGCTGGTTCATGAACAGTTATTGCTATTTTGGATTCTTTTCCTGTGATATTTTTTATTCGACGTTGTAATTCCTCATTGATTTCTTCGATTTGATAAGACCCGGTTGGTAACCCAATGACATCCCAGTCGGGAGTGCCATCTTGTTTATTTTTATTTGCAAACACAAACGAATTATTTGCTGGCAATCCGCCTAACGATTTTGATCTGATATTGGGCCAACTGTAATATACTCGTAATTGTGCTAACGCGATCTCGTTTACTGGAATCGCAGTTGGAAAATAATTACTAAATTCTGGTTTAGTCGAGATTACTGTTATCGAAGAAGTTTTTACCGGAGTTGTATTTGCGGCTGTCTGATTTGTATTTGTGGCTATGTCGAGCAGAGCTCGATGAAGTAATTCTGTCATTATTTATCTTTTGTCTTTTCAAATGACTGGTGTAGTCTTCGTATATCTTTGCCATTTGCGCGCATTCGAAATCTGATATTGCTGTATCGTCGCGACTTGCTGATATCAGCGACGATAATTTCGAGTAGGCGCTCGTGGCCGCGTTGTTTAACCTGTCATAATAGTGCAATTTTGTTAGCGCGCATGAAGATATTTTTTTTCGCGATTATATTAAAAACACCTGCAATTGCCGCTGATGATGAAACAGTAATTGTTACTGCGATTGTTACTGGTATTAGCGCTGATAATACTACTCGGTGGATGCAACTAACGCAGATACTGAGTATACTATAGCATCCAACACGATTACACGCCGCTTGTATTTTTTTACTTTTATTGTGCATTTGTCAATGGTATTTTTTAACTCTGACTGCCATTCGCGTACTTGATCGTATCTATATTGCTGCGCAGTTGACTCTGACGCCATTTATTATTTTACGCAGTAACCACTTGAGGCGTTTCAGCTCCAAATTCCAAACACCACCAGTAAGATGTTGCGGTTAATTTCTTATCAGCTGCTTCCAGTATAAATGTTTCTTCGATTCCCTTGTTTAATATGATAGTCACAACCCCGGAAAACTTGTCAGTGGAATGTCGCCAGGGATACGTTGTAAATATCTCAAATTTAGCGGCACTGAACACAGACAACCTGTACACGCCAGTGACTCTTGTGGTATATTTAATGGTGTTGTTTTGTTTAGACCATGTTGCGAATCCAGATGATACCGTCTATACTATGTTGGTAATATGCCCTGGAGTAACTCCAGTGGGTATTTTAATTAAACTGGTTTTGTTAACGATCTCAGGAATCCCACTTACGATATCTTGCTGTGTTTGTTTGATCGTGTCAATGTTGCTCTTGATATCAGAAAGTTTCATATCGACGGTGTGCGGAGTGCCAAAGAATTCCTCTCCGGTTTCATTAATTTTTTGAAAGTTTCTGCGAAGTCTTGCAAACGCGTTTACGTGAACGTCATACTCGGCCCGCAACGTGGATAATTTACCGTCAACGGCATCAACATAATTTTTTTGTCGCGGCATCTTCCGGGGATGTTGGATCTCCTAAAACCACTATTTTGTTACCGTTCATGCTGAGTTCACCTGTCATTGTGTCGCCGGTCTTTTTTACGCGTTCCCCTGCATCTTTCTGCGTATCATCTCTTAACGCCACGATTGATATCAGCGAATCTTTGATTTTTCCGCTGTCAGTGAACACAGGGATGTTACCCGGAGTAGCTCCAATAACCCTACGAATTAATTCATGCCATTTGATATCGCTGGTTTTTAGTTTTCCGTGTCGGTCCTGAAAAATAATAACCTCATCTGGGTCTATCCCGGATAACGATAAAAGATTGTCGATTTCATCCTTGGTCGTATATTTTGATAAATCTACATCACCGCGTTTTTTTTTGTCTTTGAGAGAAGAGATCTTCCGTAAATATCAACCATTATTCTTTAACGATTGTTTAAATCGATCCGCGGTATACTCGTGCACGACTTTGTGAGGTGGTTTGATTGATTTTGATATCGCGGTGAGAACATTTAATACTTCACGGCCACATATTGGCGCATCGGTTAGTGTTTGTGTTGGTAGCGTTGAATACCAGACCGGAATGGAAATGCTTCGTGCGTATTTAAGGAATTCAACTGGCGGCGCTAACCCATACGAATCGAAATAGATAATTCCACGTGGATGTATCGCGTAAGCAACCCAGTGAGTTCCTGGCCCATCGCTGTTATCGAGATTAATAATTCCAGTTTCTGGATTATTCGGTTGTTGTGGTAACTGATCTCTCATAAAAACGCCTCTGAATTTTTTTATATTTAATTGTTTAGCAGCATCAAGCAAATCAAAATTTGACATCGGTGTAAAACCACTGGTTTTCAAAACCGTTTGGATACCATGAGGGCGGAGTTCCTGGAAGTCTTTGGCCGTATCCGTTCACGGATTGTCCTTTTCTTGTATCCTCGCCCAGTTGCCTTTTTTAATGCCATTCCAGCAGCTGTTCCAACAGCTCCTAACGCAGCTGCTTTTGCGACAGCTGGGGCAGCAGCAGCTATCAGTGCTGGTATTGCTGCGAGAAGTGGAAATATACTACCGGTTTTAACCATATCCTTGATGGCTTTTGGAACGAAATCAAGTTGAGTTCCAGTTTTCGCTTGCTTCACTTTATTGAAATGTTTTAGTTGGGTTTTAGTCAGCGATAACTTGTTTGGGCCACCATTAGCGATTTGATCTTGTTTTAGTGTTATCGTTGCTCCACATGCGCTCGCGTTTTCGGTTGTAATTTTTTCGCCTGACCAGGAGTCAGAGTGACATTAACATAATTGTATGACATTTATTCAATATGAGATTGATCCAATTGTCTAGATGTTTTCCACTGGCGCATCAACGATTCTCATTCGACCACTAATGCCTTCAAGTAACATTGCTTTGTCACTGAGGATGACAGCGATTGCTCTATAGGGGCCATAAACAATTGGCGGACCATCTGCAATTTTAGGTAATGCACCTACGCGAGCTCGGAAGTGTATATCAACGACAGATTGTTTGGATAAATCAAGACGTTCCAGCGAAAAGTAATAAATCGGGTACAAATTTGTAAAATCAAACTGTGATATTTGAGTCCCAGTATCTATTTTTATATTACGCGACAGAAACGTCAGTCAGCGATTATATGCGCGTCACATGATTATGTGTAAAACTTAATAATATATCCTCAGACAGTTCTTGTTGCCCGTTTATTCTCAACGAAACCTCGGTAACGTCGAGTTTGTCAAATATCATATGCGAACGTTCCTGATTGTCGGCCCGACGATTACCTTGCAGAGCAATACAAATATGTCGTGGCGCAGAAACCCATTGTTGTGATGCTATATGCCAAGTAAATATATCTTTGACAGAACTTTGGAGAGCGTCTGTGGTTACTGTTAACCACGATAACAGTGATTTACCACCTTGATTCATAAAAGAGAGTAATCGCGGTTCTTCTGTGACCGATGGAGTTAATACCGGCATCCACAATGAAAGTTTTGTTATATTTACCATACCAGCATCGACACCAGCTCCTCACCAGATCGCATCATTATCATCACCTTTTCTTACGAGCACAACTGTGTGTTTAGCTCCAAAGATGACCTTTCAAACATCTCTGCAAAATCCGAAGATGTGAGAGAGTGGAATCGCGCACGAAAAACTTTTTCGTGTTCCTGACAACATTGCTTGGCGTGTTGCAAATCCCAAGTTGTAAGTCGCGTTAGCACTTATAACCACCGACTCCACATCTGCGTCATCAGCAGCAGCAGAGACTTTTTTGGTCGTCTTGTAACATATTGAATATGATCAGCGTTGTCGGTAATATCTTTGACAAACATCATCTATGGTCCAGATGATCTTGCGTAATCATCAGAATATCTTGCTAGACCAATTATTGTTGTGGCAACATCGACATCATTCTGAATCGATTTAATATTTTTTCCATCAATCATATATATGGCGCTACTAAACAGTGCCATAATTCCATTACTGACAAAACCAACTCGTGTATTGGGATTGTATGCAGTATTATCCGCCTTTACAAGTTCACCTTCTACTTCAATAAACGCCTCAGCGGGCAGGAAATATCTACTTGTATCATGAACTTGAAGTTCGATACGCCCTTGTTGATCTGGTTTCTTTGCATCATAGGAATAAAATTGATAATCACGCACTGAGTTATCTTTTTGAACCGGCGCATCTATGTTAAATGCTGGGTCGGATATGTGTTTGAACATTTTATACTATTGCGTATTTTTCCAAATGGTAATTATCGTCGTCGCACACGAAGTCCACTTCCTGCTATCAAATTTGCTGTGATATTTCTTTGTGCGTCAGATTCCTGATCTATCAACGCTGCTAGTTTCTGATTTACAGCTTGATTTATCACCTTACTAACATCCGCGGGCATAATTTCGGTGCTTGGTAATTTCACCGGTGGTGATTTTCGTCGCATTAATCGCGCTAGTCTTTATTTGATTGCCGAGAGTGCCTTACCAGCAACATCGACGATTGCACCAGGAGGTTTTTCACCAACAACATTAATGGCTTTCATTGATAACTGTTTTGCAGGAGGACCCACTTTTGGTGCTAACCAAGCAAATAAACCCTGAACCACATCGCCGAATCCGTCTCCGTAAGTTGCTCTATAGATTGGTAATCGTGAGTTTACTGCTCTGACCTGCACGGGTGTATAATGTCTGTTGTATATGACCATGTTATGTTATTTACTACTGTTTAATCGCTGTAATCGTCAACGAGTTCATCAATGAGTTCTTGGTAAATACTAGCATCCATGACACCACCTTGAAATAATCGCCGACAAATATCAGCGGCTTCATTAATTATTTCTGGTGAGTTATTCCCAGCTTGTTTTCCTCCTATGAGAACTTCTAACCGCGAAACGTCATTGAAAATATTATCAGGCAGGGAATAAAACCACTCCCCAAACCTTTGCCGGATGTTTTTTTTTATGCTAGTCGGCTGTGTTATTATCGGGGGTGTTTTTATTGGTGTTGACAGATCTGCAGTCACAACAGGGCTTGCAACTCTCCTTGCTTCAACATCTTTCTTAAATTTTTCAAACTCATTTTCGTATTTTGCCGTGACCCGCTGAATACCTTTATGTTTAGTAAACACCAACCGTTCCCATTGGTCATACTTTAACGATGGCGAACCCAGCTCCAGGTAGTTTTCATGATCATTAAATTCACCTACAAGATCAACCGCGATATTGTAATTTTTCATCCTAATATTTTTTGCCGTATCCTCCTTGATTTCTGCTTTACCGGGCTTGTATTCCGGCGGAGTTTCGGCTCCAGGTAGCGTTTCTGACGCATCTACAAAAACCTCTCCCGGTGGTCTTGCTGCAACATCCCTGATAGCAGTGGCCGCCTTAGCAGCTGCTTCAGCAGGTCGTTCAGCTGCGGCTGCTAGCCGTCTTGTCGCAACATTTTGTTGTTGAGCAGTATGCGATAATGATGTGGTAACAGGCTTAAACAATAGTTCAGTTGATTCTGTAAAACCATCCTTAGCTTCTTGTTGTAATTGTAAATTTTTTTTGAAATCCTCCTTAAGTGCTTCTTCTCGCTCTGTAGCTAGTCTAGCTGTGTAAGATTCCGAATGTACCATTATTTATTTTTTAATTCATAGCAGCAGGAAGGCACGCCTCCGAATTGTCACCGACAATCGCGCATTTTTCCTTCGAAAAAGAAAGAAAAAAAAAACATATCGGCGATAACAGGTAAACGAAGTTGTTTTTACGCTGGATACGCATTTTTTTAAACGATTTTTGTGTTTTCGTAGGAAGGCTTAATTCGCGAAAATACGAGTGAACCAATTAGAGGTTGTTCGGCCTCTTTGCTGCTTGTGATTTCATGTTGTCAAAGATTTCTTCGTACTTTATTGATAAAACGTCAGACTCCTGTGATTATACAACGAGTGGAAAACAGTCTTGAACGTAAGCGTGGAAGTAAAATGCATATTCATCCAATGCAGTTACACACAAAATCAAAGGTGCATAACACAATGATGTTGGAAACATTGAATTAAAAAGCATAAACATGTCTTTGATGTTAGTAGTTAAGTGGAATACCCTAGCCTCAATGGGACTTAGCATTAAAAACACCCCTGGGACAATCTAGCCTCAATGGAAATTTAACATGGGGAAAAATCATGGGACAATCTAGCTTCAAGGGGAATTTAACATGGGGAAAAAATCATGGGACACTCTAGCCTCAAGGGGAATTGAACATGGAAAAAAATCATGGGACACTCTAGTCTCGAGGGGAATTGAACATGGGAAAAAGGCTTGGGTCACTCTAGCCTCAAGGGGAATTGAACATGGAAAAAGAAATCTTGGGTCTGTTGAGAGATAAGGGAAAAATGGAACAGAGTCGGGACCCTATTTTAATACGGTCCCGACCTGATGGGTCTATGGAAATGGAACATACGAAAATTGAAACAGGGAGGGGTCTCTATTTTGTTTTTAAACACCAAAAAAAATGGGGCAGGCAACTGAAAGTCGATCTCTTTTCGAGAAATGTGGGTGGCCCTGAAAAGGGCCTTTGGGTTTATATATGCCCTTAACATGAAGGGCATCTGTGACTTCTTCTTGTCCTTAGGCTTCGTCTCACTGTAGGACCGTAAATCAGGATTCTTTTGAGGCATCCTTGCCTCTCCACGTAAATCCTCGGTATCCATAGGTTGCTGGCGGTCCTATGGACAACTGTCCATTCGGATCGGACATACATCGGTATGTCCGTCCTGAACATCATTGTTGACACAAGGGTGGAAGATTCAACGTCAGCCCACATGCTGAGGCGACGAGAACAGGTAAATCAATGCAGTGAACTGCGCTTATTTATAGGTAGAGGAAGGATTGAAACGGATTGAGTTCATTGACCAATCCAAACACGCGTTACAAAATTCAGTCAGCTCGCATCCAATCCGAAGAGAACGTGACGTCGCGTGGTCTATATAGATTCGCTACCGCCTGTGTGCAGTCAATCGATGCGAGACAGTGATTCAACATGACGGAAACTCAGAAAACGATCCATTGGGGTGCACCAACAGTGGAGACTACACAAGGGAACCTGGACTTACTTTCAGAAGAGGTACATTGGGATTTTGTGGATTTTCTTACCTCGCAAGAATTTGTTCCGGAACCTTCGTCACCTTCATTACCACACGTGGAGAATTTTAGACAGAGACAGAAAGAAGAATTGGAGAAATTTATACAACGACAAAAGGAAGCGGAACAAGCTTTTCTTTTACAGCAACAACAGCAAGAAGAGGTAAGAAAAAAACAACAACAACAACAACAAGAAGCAGCAGCAAAGAAACAAGAGGGTGAAAATCAACCGGTCACGGTACTGTTAGACATTTCAGCGGAGTTAAGAAGTCTGAAACAAATGTATCAGACTTCTTTATCACGACCGAAGAGAATACGACCTTCCCGAGCTAAACACGCCAACCGTGTGACTAAGCCTACCGTACCACCCTTAGTGATTTCAACCAAATCATCATCACCAAAAGTAGGCCTCGGCCGTGGCAAAGGCTTAAGGCAGTTAAAGTTGATTGCTTAAAGTCACCCCTACACCAAAAACCAAAGGCCCTTTTCAGGGCCACCCACTTTTCTCGAAAAGAGATAGACTTTCAATTGCCAATAACTCAAAAAAAAACAAAAAAAAAAAAAACAAAAAAAAAACAAAAAAAAAACATTTTACCCCTATAGTACGTGTATATGAGTGCGTGAGTGTAGCTTCTTATTTAAAATCAACACTCAAAGACACTTACCTTTTTATACCTAATTTATTCTTTTATCAAGAGTTACAATCCAATTCACAATTCACAACAGAGCACTTTAAAAAGTACATTCACTTCTTCTGTCTCACTGTTTAGTCTCTCTGTTTTTTAAATTTCTTCACCGTCACAGTCTTTTCCTCCTCTTCCTCCTCACTTTCTTCCCTTCTTCTTTTCTTCTCCTGTTTGTTTTTCTTCACCTGTCTGCTATCTTCCTCCTCTTCTTCCTCTGAAGAATCCCTCTCTTCTTCTGACTCCTCTTGTTTCTTTTTTGGGCAATCTGGAGACCAATGTCCTTTTTCTTGACAATAATAACAGGTATCTTGACTTTTGTCTCTTTTAACCCCTGTTTTTCTTTTTTGACGGTCTGGACACTCTGAAGACCAATGCCCTTTCTTCTGACAGATATAGCAAGTATCTTCACTTTTATCTCGAAAGGATGGAGAGTAGTCCGTCGGCTGGTCTGAAGAAAATTTTCGGATGACCCCTCGCAAAGCTCTGATGAAACGTTCGATGTCTAGTCTCTTCCATCGTTGTGCTCGGTTTGAGAGCGAAATGAATAGTGAAAGGACAAGACACACACCCTTTTATATACGCTGGTTTGCTAGGACTATAAATTAGTCCATGGTGTTTAAACTTGAGTCATTTGACGTTTTGCTATCAAGATGAAACGATCCAATTCATTTGAGAAGAAAGAAGAAGAAAGTAAGAGACAGAAACGTGATCTATCGCCTCGTACCACAAATTCATGCCAGTGATTTTGAAGAGGACATGAGTGAACCAGAATCCAAACCCTCTAAACAAAGTTCACCACCCTTAGTTAACCCTGAAAAGTACTATTCCATTCGAGAGACAGAAAAGCGCTCCTCTAGAAAATTTAGAACCACGGCTTACAAATACACGGTGAAGTTTAAAGATTTCAAGTCCGAAGTACCGTTAGAGAAAGCAGAAGGGTTCATCACCGGGGTGTGGGATTCTTTGCTCACCACACTCAAGGAACAATGTCAACCCAAAGAAGACGATCGCTTGAGACTTTCCATACAACACGACGGTTTGAAATCTCCTGTTTGGATAGAGTTTAGCACCCCTGCAGAATTGACTGCTTCCAAAGTCATGGACAAGATTCAACACGTACAACAATCCAATGACCAGTTTGACATCACCGATGGAAAAGCCACAATGGACATGACCCACGTCTCTCCTCAAGGGACTGGACGCAAAAAGATGTTATTGGTGGACGAGCTTCGCAGCACAAAAACAAGTCTCGTCCGAATTCACAACCCTCAAGACCAGATGTGTTTAGCCAGGGCCATCGTGGTGGGACGAACCTATCTCAACAAGAACGACACGGTAGAATGGAAAAGAGCCTGGGAAACTATTCGACAATCGGACCGAGCCAAACAACGAAACGAAGCAGAACTCCTGTTACAACAAGCTGGCTTGCCCAAAGACAAACCCTGTGGCATTCCTGAAATGCAAAAATTGCAAGATGCCCTAGCTCCACTCTACACCTTGAAAGTGCACCCTCAAGAAGTGCGTGGGCCTCTGTTGTTTCGAGGCCAAGATTTTAAGGATGGAAAATACATTCACCTTTATCATCACGATGACCATTTCGATACCATTACCAGTATCACTGCATTCCTGGGATACGGTTATTACTGTGAGAAATGTGACTATGGTTATAACAATCGAGAGCAACACAAGCATTGTGGATTGAAATGCTCAGGATGTTTGGCCACTCCACTCTGTCTGAGCGAAGGACCAGTGCATTGTTCAACTTGTCTGCGCACGTTTGTCAGCCCTACCTGTTACCAACATTTGAAGACGCAAGGTTCACAGCAGAAATGTGCTTGTCAACTGCTGAGATTGTGCCCTACGTGTGGACAAGGCATACGTACCAATAATGCCAAGGCACACGTATGATCAGGAAAGAAAAAATGTCACATTTGTCACTACATCGTGGACTTGGAACACCAAAGCTACGTGCAAAAAATACCAACCCCCACCAGAGAAAGAGGACGGTCACAAGAAGAAAGGTAATTTCATCTTTTTCGATTTCGAATGCATGCAAGAGACTGGCATTCACGTTCCTAATTTCTGCGTGGCTCATCGAGCGTGCGAAAAGTGCATTCAAGAACCTATCTTCAGTCATTGCCCTCACTGCAGCAAGATTCCTGGAGGACGTGAAAAAATCTTTCGAGGACCGAACACGCTAGCCGATTTTGCCCAATGGGTCTTAGACCCCATCGACAAGACGTGGAGCCAAGAGGACATCGAACGTTACGGAGATTGTCATCGTCATGCCACGGTGATGGCTCACAATTTCTCCGGATACGATGGACAGTTTCTTTTGAGATACTATACGGAACATGGCACCGAGCGTCCTAAAGTCACTTTGAACGAAGCCAAAATCATTTTCATGCAAGTGGGACAAGTACAGTTTAAAGATTCGATGAGTTACTTGGCCATGCCTTTGAGCCGAGTGCCTAAAACATTTGGAATGACAGAAATGGCTAAAGTGTACTTTCCACACTTTTTCAATACGGAAGCCAATCAACACGCCGTTCTACCCCATTTACCTGAGGCTCACTATTACGACCATGACAACATGCGTACCGAACAACGAGAAGCTTTCTACGCTTGGTACCAGGCTCACGCCTCAGACCCTTTCGACTTTCAGGAAGAAATGTTAAAGTATTGTCGTTCCGACGTGGACATTTTACGACGTTGCTGTGGAAAATTTCGAGAACTGTTCATGGAACACGGAGGGGTCGATCCTTTGAAAGAAGCTTGCACCATTGCCAAAGCGTGTTCCTTAGTGTACCGGCAACGATTGATGCCTGAAAACACCGTAGCTGTCATCAGTCCTCAAACGAGCAACTATGTCAAACGTCAATACTCGGTCAAAGCCCTACGCTGGTTACATTACTTGTGCGACAAGGAAGACAAATGGATTCAGCATGCCCGCGACGGAGGGGCGAAAAGACCATTGGAACGCATTCGGTCGATGGCTGGGACTTAGAAAACCCCAAGATCGTGTACGAGTTTAACGGTTGCTTATTTCACGGATGTCCCGTCTGTTACCCTGACCGCGACAATAAAAATCAGTTTTTAGAACGAACCATGGAAGAATTGTACCAGGACACTTGTCAGCGACGCCTAAAGTTACAACAGGAAGGATACCAAGTGGTGGAAATGTGGGAACACGAATACCATCACCGTTTGAAAACCGATCCCGAATTTAAACGCCTCGTGGAAAGTTACCAGTTCATGGACCTCCTGAACCCGAGGGATAGTTTGTACGGAGGAAGGACCAATGCCACCTGTTTGCTGTACCAAGCCGACGAAGAGAAAGGAGAAGAAATCAAATACTTGGACGTGTGTTCGCTGTATCCCTACGTGTGCAAATATTGTCGCTTTCCTGCAGGGCACCCACAATTGTTAACGGAACACATCGACCTGAAAAACATTCGACAATATGAAGGCTTGATCAAGTGCAAAGTTTTGCCTCCCACGGACTTGTACCATCCCGTTTTACCTCACCATTGCCAAGGCAAACTGATGTTTCCTTTGTGCCGTACTTGTGCCGAAACGTGCAACCAAGATCAGCCTTGTCAGCATACCCAGGAAGAACGGGCTTTGACGGGAACCTGGGTCAGCGTAGAATTGTTCAAAGCTCTGGACATGGGATATCAACTGTTAGAAGTGTACGAAATTTGTCACTTTCCCAAGACACAACAATACCACAAGGGTGACCCCACTCAGAAAGGCATTTTCGCCGACTACGTGGATGCCTTTTTGAAACTGAAGCAAGAAGCCAGTGACTATCCTTCCTGGTGTCACACTCCCGAAGACCAAATACATTTCAAAGAGAAATACCGGGCACAAGAAGGCATTACTTTAGATCACATCGAGAAAAACGAAGGCAGGCGATCGTTTGCCAAAGTGATGTATAATTGCTTGTGGGGTAAAATGGCACAACCACCGTGTTTACCCAAGACGGAGTATTTGACAGAACCTTCCCGCTACTTTCAGACGATTCACGACAAAACCAAATTCATGAAACACGTGCACGTCGTTCGCGAGGATTTGATTTTGGTCAATTACGAAGAAGACCTGGACTTCGTAGAAGACGACCCCTTTGGAAATGTCATCATTGCGGCTTACGTGACAGCTCATGCTCGCTTAAAATTGTACGAAGCTTTAGAACTGTTAGGGGAACGCGTCCTGTACTCTGACACGGACAGTTGCATTTACATCCATCACCCGAGTCAACAGCACCCTGACATCGAAGGAGACCGTTTAGGAGCCTGGACAGACGAGCACCCCGACGACAAGATTCTAAGTTTCGTCAGTGGCGGTCCAAAAAATTACGGCTACGAATACCGGGACGCACAAGGAGAAGTGCACACGAAGTGTAAAGTGAAAGGATTGACTCAAGTGGTCAACTTTGGGGTATTGAAAGAAGCCTTGCAATCTGGAGAGGATGAACACTTTAAAGTGACCACCTATCAACCCAACAAGATTGTACGTTTACCCACTCACCACATCGTCAGTCGACCCTTGGAAAAAGTCTATCAAATCGTGTACCAGAAGCGAGTGCGACTTCCCAATCATTTCACCTTACCGTATGGACACGCCGGTATTGGTCTGTATATAAAAAAAAAGGAACCCTAGCCAAGATCGATAGTTCATTGTGACTACCAAGACCAAGTGAACAAGATGAATACTTTCAGAGAAACACAAAACAAGTTTAGAAAAACACAGTTCAAGTGTGGGGCTTCTGAAGTGGAATGCGATTGTGTGCCTTGCGACTTTTCAACCTGTGTTAGTGACAGTACCAGAAGAACCTGTCACCCAGGTCAGGACTGTCGTCGACATCCCTGAAAGACCCTTTCGGAAGGACACTTGTGTGACCTTACCCTCTATAGAACTGGTCAGAACATTACCCAAAACATGTTGTACAGACACTTGTTTTTATTCCACGTTGATGGTTATCATGTGCCTTTTATCGTTGTACTTAAGCCTTTGGCTTTTATGTATTTTTGTCTTTCGTGTTCATGTTTAAGACATTCAATAAACGTGTCCTGAAAAAAGTATATAAACTCTTGTCTTGTTTGTTTTCGTGTCACAAGTGACATTCCTAACACCATGGTACCCTTTGCTGTCTCTGCTCCCTCTTCCTCCACTGTCAAAGTCATCGACGAACACTTAGATCGTGCCAGTTGGGAGGTTTTGTATCTTCGCCATCCCTTTAACATGCTCATTGCTGGACCTAGCGGTTCAGGCAAAACCGAATTCGTCAAACGCGTGATCGAACATAAACATCATTTGATTGATCGACCACCTCAGCGCATCGTGTGGTGTTACAAAGAGTGGCAATCGGCGTACAGTCTCTTGCGAGAAAGTCAAGGCGATTCCATCGTGTTTGTGGAAGGCATTCCTAAAGAAGACGACGGCATCGTCTCTGACTCCCGTCAAACCCATTTGGTCATTTTCGACGACATGTTAGGAGAAGACGAAGAAGAAATTAAACTGTGGTTCACGCGCAAAGGGCATCATCGTAAAGCCAGTGTCGTTTACATCACTCAAAATTTGTTTCAACAAAGTAAAGCCCATCGCACCATCAGTCTCAATGCGCATTACGTGGTCTTGTTTAAAAGTCCTTGAGACAAATCGCAAGTGCAAGTCTTAGCCAAACAGTAAGGAACGCTTTGGCTGACTCAGGCGTACGACGATGCCACTCAAACTCCACACGCCTATTTACTTGTCGATTTGAAACCTACGACCCCCGAGGATTTGCGATTTCGTACCCACTTGTTTCATCACTGGTGCCAAGACGGAGGGCCTGTCCTGTACACGTCTCCGTCCTCGACTTAACTTCATTCCACAAAAAAAAGGTATAAAAATCTCAGACCCTTTTCGTTTGTCTCACATAACGTCAACATGACGTCCCTTCAGTCCCATCTTCCCGTCAAATTGATTCGTGCCTTGTATGGCATCAGTCGAGAAGAAAATCCACAAACACGAGCTCGTGTCTTAGAAGCTAGTCTCAAAGAAGTCTTACGATGGTTCAGGGTGACGGCACGTCAATTACTCCAAGGGATCATTCAGATTCCTCATCAAACCAAACGCTTTTTTGATCGAAACAAAGTCGCTTTGACCCAACTGGCCGATCGCCGCATCGACACTCAAACCAAAAAACAAATCATTTTGAAACCTGGAGGGAGAGGTACTCTAGGAGGGGTCATCATTCGCTCACTCTTAAGATGGGATCCTAATGCCCCCAAAGTTATACCCAAGAGAAAAGTCCAACGAAGCCCCAAGAAGAAAAAGAAAAAGACCAGGTCCCCAAGGAGAAGAAGAACTTCTCCAGTGGCGGGACCCTCCTCTGACCAGACACCACCCCGGAAAAAGAAAAGAAGCCCCCAGAAAAAGAAACAAAGAAAAAGTCCCCAGAAAAAGAAAAGTCCACAGAAGAAAACTAGTCGCAAGAGAGGCACTTCGACCAGGATGCAACCTTACACTCGCAAACCACGACCTGCCACGGCGGTGACCGCGTCTCCGGTAGCCTCAAGTTCATCCACTTCTCCGTTGATGACACCAAGAACTGAAGAGTACTTGGAGACGTTGATCACACCAAGAACTTCTCCGTTGATGACACCAAGAACTTCCCCAGTGGCAGGACCCTCCAATTTAGTGGCAGTGGCTGCTGCTCACAAAGTACCTGCTCCCAAAATCAAAGTCCAAGAAAGATCGGGCATGTTACAAAGTTTACTGGATTTGTCCAAGCAAGAACTGGCTCGATTTAGTCCGTTGCGTACCCCTGCACGACGTGTCATGCCTGTCCTGAAGTTGATACGACGTAAAGACAATCAGTGGCGACGCGTTCCAGTATAAAAAAGGTGTGTGACCAAGTCGGGGTATCAGTGTTTTGGTGCTCCTGAAGATTCAAAGATGTCACCTTCCAAAAAACATCCCTCTTCTAAACAACCCCAAGGAAAGAAAAGGAAAGGACTGCCACCACGTTTAGTCAAACATGGGGACATGTTATCTGTCCTGTCCAAAGCTTCTCCACCCCTACGAAAAAAACTCATTCAATCAGCTTCCAAAGAGGTCATCGATACCGTGTGCGAATGTTGTTTGAACGCTTGAAAGGTACGATCCCTTTCTCCAAACACCAGAAACAATGCTTAGGCAAACATCGTCACGTTCTTCGCCAAATGGTTCAAAAGAAAATCCCCCTTCGTCAAAAGAAGAAGATATTGGTCCAACGTGGAGGCATTTTACCCCTCTTGTTAGGCCCATTCCTGAAAGGAGTCTTGGGAACCATGTTGGGAGGACTGATGGGAGCAAGATAAAAAGGCCCTCGGAAGTCCCAAGATCTCAGAATCGACCCTTGACAACCCCATGGAAGGACGAAAACTAGCTTTAGTGCCTTACAAACGATGGATGGAATACCATCGTTGGCAAGAACAACGCACCCCGCATTTACCTCCTAATCCCCATTTGAGCGAAATGTCCCAGTTACAACACGAATTGCAATCTTTGATGGATCGCCAAGATTTGTCCGAAACAGAAAAATCGCAAAAGTACGGTCAACTCTTGCAACGACTACAACTCTTTCACGAGAAAGCTTTAGATGAAACAGCTCTACCCACTCTGAAAGATTTTAAGACCTTGATGAAAAGTCCAGCACCATCACCAGTACCACCACCACCACTACCAGTGACCAACACAGAAAAAGAAGAAGAAGAAGAAGGATTTCAAACTCCACCAGAAAAAGTACGCAAGTTAACAACACCACCTACCTCCAGAATTGGATGGATTAAAAAGATGACCACCCCTTCTTCATCACAAGAGAAAAAGGAAGTGAAGACAGAAGTGAAACAAGAACCGATATCCCCTGTTTCGACATCCTCCTCTACGACACCTATTGCTAGTCGCACACGCAAAGCATTGCAATCCAAGAAAGTACCCCAAGAGAAAAAGACTAGCATCTTCCAAGAGTGGGCGCCTTATTAACACACAAACACAAAATGGAAAAAGTGTTAGCCAGCATTTACTACGATCCCTCGCATCCTGCAGGTTACGCAGGAGTTCAAAAATTGTATCGTGCTGCCAAAATGCGACTGAAAAGTCTCCGTTTACCTCAAGTGCAACGATGGTTACAAGAACAAGCTACTTACACTTTACACAAACCCATTCGACGCAAGTTTGCCAGAAGTCGCACCCAAGTGGAAGGCATCGATCATCAATGGCAAGCCGATTTAGCCGATGTCTCTCATTTGGCCAGCTACAATCGTGGCTACAAATATTTGTTTTGTGTCATCGACGTCTTTTCCAAATTTGCCTGGGTCGTACCCTTGACTTCCAAATCGAGCAGCGAGTTAGTGCGAGCCCTGCAACGAGTGTTGAAACAAAGCGGTCGTCACCCTCTTCGATGGCAAACGGACAAAGGCACCGAATTTCTGAACCAACTTTCCAAAAAGAATTAAAGAAACGTGACATTCATTTTTTTTTTACCACCGAGAATCCCGAAACCAAAGCCAGCATCGTGGAACGTTTTCAAAGCACTTTGAAAGAACGTATGTGGAAATATTTTACGCATCACCACACTCTGAAGTACATCGACATCTTACCGCACCTGGTGCAAGCGTACAACCAATCTTACCATCGAAGCATCGGACGTGCCCCGCAAGAAGTGACTCCCGACAACGAAGTGCTGGTGTTTGAGCGCCTGTTTGGTACGTCCCCGACGAGGGCTGTCCCCAAGAAAAGTGGAGTGTTGACCGTAGGAGATTGGGTACGCATTGGCAAAACCAAACGCACTTTCGACAAAGGTTACTTACCTAACTTGACGACCGAATTGTTTCGCGTCACTGGACGAGTGCATGGCCGTCATCCTGCCGTCTATAAATTGGAAGACATGAACGGAGAAGTGCTTAAAGGAACGTTTTACTTACCCGAGTTACAACGTGTCACCAAAAAAGAAGACGACGTGTACGACCTCGAAAGCATTCTCGAACGCAGAACCCGTAAAATGGGCAAACGACGTGTCAAAGAAGTCAAAGTACGTTGGAAAGGATATCCACCCAGTTTTGATTCTTGGATCGACGCTTCGCAAGTCATCGACTATAAAAAGAAGTGACCATCATGCCCTTTCACACAGACGCAGCTACGTCGACCACTCCTTCACCTAGTTCTTCTCTGCAAGATTTACAAAAACAACCCTTGTGGGCGTGGTGTGGAGAACGTGTGCCTAAAACGCAAATCGTCTTTTTCTGCCAAATCTTCGTGGTGTATTGTGTCGTCGGGGCAGCCATTGCCAATTTGAGTTTGCAACAAGGAGACAAACAATTGTGGACCATTTTATTGAGCAGTTGCATCTGTTACCTGCTTCCCAATCCCTCCCTGAAATTCTCCTCGAACGGGAACCACGGGAACCTTGTGTCCAGTGCCAGTGCCAGTCACCACTCCAACAACAACAATAACCCCATTTTGAGCGGAGACACGCCTCTGACGTCCAGTAACCCCTCGGACAGCCACAGAACTCTGGAATTATGAGTCACCAAAACCAATTTTACTTAACCTTACCCAGTGAGAGTTCCATGGAGGTGTTTCCCAAGAACACGTTGTGCTGTTACACGGCCAAATTACCTCAGACCATCCCATTAGATCACGAAGCCCATTGGGAAGTGGCTTTAGTAGAAATCATTCATCCGACCCAAGTCCTCAATGTCCTCCCCAATCAAAATTTTTTGATGTGGAAGTTCATGACGAACAATTGCAACAGTACTTGGATACCTATGGCAAATATGACAAGAAAACCCCTGGCATAAAAAATCAAAAGTACACCACCTATCACTTGTTCGTTCCCCCAGGCTATTATTTTAGTGGTCAACATTTGGTGAGCACCATAGCCTCCAGGTTTAATGTCGTGTTTCTGAAAGCTTTGGAAAGTGTCAAAAAAAGTGTCACCATGGAATACCACAAAGCAGCTCGTCGCTTCTTGATGAAATTTGACAGGGGTAAAATCGCGTCCATTTTATTTTGTCCTGAATTGTTTGACATGTTGGGCGGAGACATGGACATGAGAAAGACCATGCTCAAGAGAAACGAATTACCAATCATTCACGACGAGTCTTTTAGCAAGTTATGTCGTGCCCCGGTAGAACTGAACCAAGGACTGAATTTGATGTTTGTGTACTCCGATGTGGTGGAGTATAACGTGGTGGGACACACCTCTGTTCCGTTACTGCGTGTCATTCCTTTCAAAGTGGATTCTGCCACGGTCACTGACGAGAAAGGTGGAAACACTTACCACGTTCACCGCGAATTTGTACATCCTCACTATTTGCCTGTCAGCAAGTCGTATTTGGACACGGTCAACATTGCTATAAAAGGAGATCTGGGACAAAATATTCCATTCACCAAAGGAAAAGTCACGGTGAAACTCCATTTTCGAAAACGGTTCTCTCACGATTCGTAAGTCATGTATCCAGTGTACCGAGGGGTTGCTCGACAGCGAGGACACGATTTAGGAGATATGTTAAAATCGGCCTTTCGTTCGGTGGCCCCGGTGTTGAAACCGATAGTGACACGCGAGTTGCACGCCTTGAAAGATGCGGCACTGACACAAGGCAAAGAATTTCTCCAAAATGTCATCATCGACAAACAAAATCCTAAAGAAGCCTTCATGAGGACAGGCAAAAATGTCTTGTTGCAAACGGGCAAAGACCTTTTGGGCCGACGAGACACACCTATAAATGCCCTGCACGCTACCGAGTCAAGCATTCAGCAAGGACAAGGCAGAAAGAGACGACGAAGAAAACACCCTTTCACCAGACTTCACACGTCTAAAGCTAGAAAGGCAAAGAAAAGAAGAACCGTTCGAGACTTAGACGTTTTCGATTATTGAGAAAGAGAAAAAAATGATGCACCGAGAGTCTTGTGCTTGTTCCAAGTCGGAACTGGATCTGTTTGCCATGCCCCCCACCATGATGACCATGCAAGAATCCCAGTGGGTGGAATTTCATCCCGTCTCCTCTTTGACGGATTCCGCTCCCATCGAGTTTGAAATCAAAGGACAACCCGAAGATTACATCGATCTGAATAGCAGTTACCTGTATTTGAAAGTGAAAGTGATCAAAACGGACAACACCAATCCAGGAGGCGATGCTAGAGTAACTCCTGTCAACAATTTCATGCATTCCTTGTTCAGCGAAGTGGACTTGTACTTGAATAACAAACTGGTCAGCAGCAGCATGGATACTTACCCATATCGTGCCTACCTGGAAAATCTCTTGACGTACGGAAAAGAAGCCAAGAATAATCATCTGGATGCTTGCGTGGTATGGAAACCTGACATGGCAGGTGTAGGCACGTTTAGCGACACAGTCCTGACAGAAGATGACAATCCTCACAATGTGGGGTTTAACGACCGTCGTAAGAAAATTCTGCAAGGGCGAAGTTTAGAACTGATGGATCGTTTGCATTTGGACATGTGGTTACAAGAAAAGTATTTGCTCAACGGGGTGGATATCCGTCTGAGACTGAATCGTAGCAGTGCCGCTTTCCATTTGATGGCCCATGCCAATGAATACAAAACTATCATTCAAGAAGCCCGACTTTACGTGCCTCGTGTGGAAGTGTTACCTAAAGTGGGAAACGACGTCAGTCAGACGTTGAGCAGAACGACCGCCAAGTATCCGATACGACGCGTAGAAGTGAAAACGTTCACCATTCCCGCTGGACAGCGATCTATGATCGAAGATCATCTGTTCCAAGGACAGTTACCCAAACGTTTGATTGTTGGTATCGTCAGGAATTCAGCCTTCAACGGAACCCACCATCAAAATCCTTTTGAGTTTCAACATTACAATGTGTCCAAGATCGAAGTCAGTCGCGACGGCAAGACCTTGTGTACCCGACCCTTTGAGCCCAAATTTGGTGTCGCAAAGAATTATTTGAGATCGTACTTGTCCCTGTACGAAGCCACCGGACAGTTAGGAACCAACACCAGTCACGGTATTTCGTACGACGATTATGCAGGAGGCTATGCTTTGTGGGGTTTTGATTTCACTCCAGACCAAGGCAGCGACGAGGGACATTTCCACCCTATAAAATCGGGTCAGATTCGTGTGGAACTTCAGTTTGCAAATCCACCTCCAGATCACACAGTGAACGTCCTCCTGTATGCAGAATTTGACAATACCATAGAAATCAACAGTTTGAGAGAAGTCATTCTAGATTATTAGAAGCCATGGAAGACTGTTATCCCTCTCTGCCTAGTGAAGAAACTTTGAAGATGGAATGTGAGGAGACCGTGGAAGAAGAAGAAGAAGAAGAAGAATCCCAAGACGAAGAAGTTATCATGATGAAGTCAAGATGGCCAGAACAAGAAGCCCATTTAGTCTCCTGTTTTGCTACATTCCTGACTGATGTAATGAAAGAATTGATCAAGGAAGAGTGCTATGGATGTCACAACGATCATCCCAGTCAAATTCAACACGACAAATGTCTGATGTTGAGCCAAGAAGAAAAATTGGACGAATATCTGGACAAAGCTTGGGGTGTCATCGAGATAGAATTCGTGTTGAACGAGTGGTATAAAGGCTTGGATAAACATTCTTCTCCTCCATTAACGTCTCTGGAGCGCCGTCGCATCAAATCTCTCTTGGACCAGAGTAAGAAGTCGGAGCTAAACACCTTTTACTTGTCAGACATTTTCAAGCAAAAGGTCAGGATCGAACTGATGACTTATCATTACCTGTGAAGAAGAAGAAGAAGAAAAAACCACACAAAACATGGATACCTGGGAACTTTATTACCTTTTGAACCACAGCTCGTACACGGCTTCTTGGAATCCTGTCGTCTGTGCTAAAGATGAACTCCCTCATCGCAAACCTCAAGACCATCTAGCTTATGTGATCAACACGGACGACAGTCATCTCCCAGGAACCCACTGGGTAACCGTCTACTTTCCTCAAGAAGGATGTGTGGAATATTTCGATTCGTACGGATTGCCTCCTTTGGAAGATGATATCATTGACTTTATGAGAAGAAATGCTCAGACCACCCGAATCAATAATGTGAAATCACAAGGCACAGATTCCTTGGTGTGTGGACAATATTGTGCGTATTTTCTGCATCATCGCAGCCTGGGCTATTCCTTAGAACATTTAGTGACTCATTTTGATCCTCATTCTTCTTCTAGAAACGATGTGAAAGTAGATAAATGGTTTTGTGACCATTATACTGGTCTTTTGTCTCAAGCTAGGAAACGTAGTGTCCATCAATGGCCTAATGACTTCCAACAGTGGAAATCACAATTTCATTCACAACGTTGTCAACCCTGTCCAAAATAATGTGTGAGTTGAAAAAAAATGTTTGTGATTTGAAAAAAAATGTTTGATGTTATATTGTTGGGTTATTGTTAAAAAATGTTAGAGTTGTTTGTTAGTGTTAAGTGATTTTGAATTTAAAAATATGTTGTGTTTTGAAAAAAAATGTCTTTCTGGTTTGTTTGCCTATAAGAATTTTGATTCATGCTCTTTAACTTCTTACTATCCCTCTCATGGCACTCATTGAACGTTCCGACTCGAAAAGCCACTTATCCCGCCTCTGCTCTCCCCCAAAAAAGAGTGAAAAGACTGGGGAAGAAGATGCGTGTGTGGTGCCAGGCCTGGAAGGTGCCATCATTAACCAGGTGTCACTGGAGTTCAAAAACAAACAGCCCTTTTCAGGGCTAACCAATACTCTAGAAAAGAAATAATAGTCGATTTGCCAATGTGTGTATGTAGAGTAGTGTGAATATAAACACTGACTCTTTTTATTTGTGTGAGTGTGTGTTTTTTATGTTTGTGTGTGTGTGTGTGTTTGTGTGTTTGTAAGCGCTCATGTACGTTTGTGTGGATAGTAGATTATTGGGTTATGTAGGAGCTTAAGTTGGTTTGTGTGAATAGTAGATTAGGGTTTCATTTTAATGCTTTGCGTGTGTGGATAGTAGATCATATGAAATGAGAAAAGTAGGGGATGTTTTCCTTCACGTCTGCGCATTGTTTGGTTATGATCTAGGTAATATAAATTTCGTTTTAGGGGAATGTTTTCCATCACGTCCGCGCTTTCACTATAAGCAAAACAAATCCACTGGCTGATAAAACTTTACAAATAACAAGAATAAAATAAAAAACACCAACCACAAAAAAACAACTAGTACAAAAACCAGGAAGGAATATACAGGGGAGTAGGTGGTGAAAATAAAAATCCTACTCCACTCCTCCTTACCTATCCTTCTCCAAACATCCTAACCAACAGCTACAAAAACTCTTTTCTCTATACATAGGTGACAGCTAAGATAAACCTAGATATAACTATGTAATCGCAAAAATAGAACGCATAAGGTGGTCGCAAGAATAGACCATCAGGGATACCCTTATTAAGACCCCAAAACTTACACATATGAGGTAGTCGAAAAACCCAACGACTATCAGGGCCGGCGGCACAATGCTGCAAATATAACAATAACATAGATCAATACCCCAAAAACATTACAAGCATAAGGTAGTCAAAAAACCCAATGACTATCAGGGCCAGCAGCAAAAGGCTGCAACCAAAACTTATAATTAGAAAAATAGGACCCTAAATAATTACTCAGTAAGATGGAAAAACACCAATTTCAGCACATTCAATTAAAAGGTTTGAAAATATTTATTTTAATCGAATACAGATTGAGTTGGTTTTTGGTTTTCTCATGATAATTTTGTCAAGTTAGTTTGTCACATATTTTCGAGGTTATACAATTCAGTAGGATTTTCTCCTTGGTGATGTTGCGGATTGAACCCCGGCCAAGTTATACATGAGACTTATTAAAAAAATGGTACTAACAGCTGCCTAGCTAGGCGCTCAGCATTATGAGGTAATTGTTAGGACTGCCTGCAGGATAATGTGACTGGGTGGGTCACCATGCTACATGTCTGTGGCATGATGCCCCACTCCTAGTCTGACTCTACATCCCCGTTTGTTTGTACCCCTCTAACGATTTCAAAAACGAGAAAGTTTAAAGTGATAAATAGTGCACAGAACTAAGTTAATTGAATCATTGATTTATAATTTCTAATTGACTGTTACCAACTGGCAATAATGCTGGATCCTCTGCACCATTTCATGCTTAACGGACTTTCCATACTAACAATGCGCCATATTGCGTACACTATAGGCTAGTTTACTTCTATCACGTAATGACGTAATTCATCCTGTTCGGCAACTGCTGAATAATTGCGTAAATTACATAACGTTGAGAGTTTGGAATTAAATCCCTCTGCATATATGAACATAGAAATTAAATTGCTTGTTAAATCCACATGAATAGCAAATTTTAATTGTCATTATTTTCCTTTGCTTGATTCGACTTTGTAAATATCGGAAGCAGACGACTTATGGATGTACAGCTGTACACCCCTTTGCTAAAAATGGACTTGTCCAGAAACTGGAAATGGATCCGAGTATTTCCGTTTATTACACTGAAAACTTCCGTTAAGCATGAAAGGCGCATAAGATGGCGTGTTAGGGCCACTCTACTAGAGTCAGGGTAGAAACTTTAAATCAGTAAACGAATTGACTAAGTTCCTTGCACTTTTTATCACATCAAAATTTCATTATTTAAATCGGTAGTACAGACAAACGGATTTGTAAAGACATTACTATAAACTGCCACACTGCAGACGTAGCGAAATGACTGAAAAATTGCTAAAGCTACGTTAAAAATCCAAATCACACACACACCAGTAGGGTGCATAGTGACTTCTAATTATCAGCTTTCGAGTTTGTTCAGCATTTCATGGTGTATGTGTTCTTTTAACCATTTCAAAATTACTGTCATTGATTAGAGGCCTTTAATATAGGTGTTTTACCAGAAACTGTTTGAAGGAGCCATCAGTTCGCCTCATGAAACCACAAGATGTCAGCAAAATACCACAGTATGTATTTTTGTATGCTGTAATTACATTCAAGATATAATATAACTACAGCATACCATACAATAAGTATAAGTTACCACAATATGTATTTGTGTATGCTGTAATTACATTCAAGATATAACTACAGCATTACCATATGATAAGTTGTTGTTGTTGTTGTGGGGTTTAACGCCATTTTTCAGCACGATAGGCTATACATGGCGGCCAGTATTAATGGTGGAGGAAGAACCCGGAAAACCCCGGAAAGAACCACCGACCCACGAGAAGCTACTGGCAAGCTTTCTCACATGCCCACATTGGCTGAATCTTAGACTTGAACCGCTGCAGACAGAGGTGAGATGGCAGTGATCCGTAACGAAGAGCGCTTTAGACCACTCGGCCACTCGGGGCCCCACCATATGATAAGTACAAGTTACCACAATATGTATTGTTGTATGCTGTAATTACATTCAAGATACAACTACAGCATACGATATGATAAGTACAAGTTACCACAATATGTATTGTTGTATGCTGTAATTACATTCAAGATATAACTACAGCATACCATATGATAAGTACAAGTTACCACAGTATGTATTTTTGTATGCTGTAATTACATTCAAGATATAACTACAGCATACCATATGATAAGTACAAGTTACCACATATGTATTTTTTTTATGTTGTAATTACATTCAAGATATTTTACCACAAGATGACTTAGTTTCCACTAACCCTAATCCTGCTCTATTTTAGATATTTTGACATTTAAGTTTTTGGGTTAAACATCAAATTATCATACAGTTAGGCATATGTCTAGTATGCACATCAGTTGTGATTGCAAGCCGGATTTACGAGAATCATAAAATTAATGTAATTGAAACAGAAAGGGCTTTAACAATACAAGTATGGATCAATTGAACATCTATAAAACTACTAGAATTTGTTAACAAAATGAGAAATTTATGTTGTGAAAATAGTGTAGTTAATAACTAGTTCATTTGTCTCATGGCTGCTGTTTTATGTGTTTTGAAAACCAGTTTTTTTTGGTGTTAGAATGAAAATAAAAGTGCTGTTGATGCTTTGGTTGTTAAACTTTTCAACCTGCACTCAAAATATGAATGGAAGTGAGGATATTTTTGAAAATAAGTGTTTAAATCATGAACTGTAGTCTAACCAAATATTAACTTTGTTTATCAGTTGCACATGCACATGCACCTGGTAATATCTTGTCACAAACTAAGTATTTAAAGCAACTTGTGCAAGCACAAACATATCTTGTGGTCATCTTTCTGTGAATTGATTTGCTTCTTTTGGAATATGGTGTAATGGTGACCAGCAGTTAAGACTGTAATGTGACAATTTGTACCAGATCCAGCTTGTCCCAATGTCATTTTGCTAGGAACATTTCTTCCCTTAAACTGGTTCACTTCTTTTACCTTAATTTATTTATTTTCTTTAATTACCAACTGTGATTTTTCCTACCCCTAGATCAGTATCCATCATTAGAGACCCTGAGGATGTACTTTATTGATTAGTGGCTTCTGTAGAGATTACATTGAACTTAATGTTTCTACTGAGACTGAAGTGCTTCCCATGCCCACAGATATGACTGTCCAGAAACGTAAAATGAGGTTAGCAAATGTCGGATGACTACATTGCACTGAAGTAAGAATGCATGCTATTTGCAAGCATCAATTTAGCTGCTATTTTGTGGGTTTGTGGAGATCCTGTTAATACTGCAGCCACAATTTTCCTAATTCATTATATTGCTTTGATTGGTTGGGCCAGTTGATTTCCATGTAAGCAGGGCCTGCTGACCAACAGGAAAATCTGTTACATTAACACCTGCTATCAGCTGTTTCAAAATAGCCCCACCTCCCCTGCAATCAAATATAGTACAACACTAGATACAAATGTTTTACCTTAAGCAGGCTCTGTTATGTTTTAAACAGGATATTTCTAACACCCCACAAGTTTACATATTTTTTTAGGATAAAAAAATGCATGTGGGTTTGTGGGCAACTTGCCAGCTTTTTTATCTTCCAATAAAATTTCTGAAGAAAAATTGCTATGATCTCCCACAACTTTTCCTTATTTCAACATCTCATTTTCACACTAATGTAATTCTTTTTATTCAACATGCTGCTCTCTAATTGACAGAACTAATTTCCAAACATATATATATATATATATATATATATATATATATATATATATATATATATATATATATATATATATGTATATATATAATCACTCAATTTACAGAATAATGATGTTTTCCTTATCACACCAAATGAAAACTTCCTTATTAAAATGGTGTACATAAAAAATGACACCCATCCATAACTTTATCCTTACATAATATATGCTTATTTCTTCATTACCCAATACAACATATACATTTTTCTTGTTCAGATACATTACACAGTCATAATACCTTAGGAGAACTGTTACCTCACAAATCCAGCCCTCACAGACTAATTTTTAGCTACCGATAAGAATCTAAATATTATTTGGCCACATAGGTGGCAGTTCAATTGAATAATCTCCCAACAGTACAGGAATTGGCACCAATATTCCTGTGAATGCTTTAGTTGCTATTTCAACTCGTGTCAAGGAGCTTGCTTTCTCCTGACAAGAGGCCTTGCAATACAGACATTCAAGAATACTATTTTAAGTTTTTTGACATCAGCATCATAAGCAATTCTTCTTTTATACAATTCCATTTAAAACTATTTTGGAACTTCTAAAGTATCTATTTGGTCCGATATATTTGTCTCATTATCTAATGTCGACATTTGTATTGTTTTATATACAAAATTTGTATTTTTTTCAAGATGAAAAGATATTCTGTACCTTTTTATCCCTCCCCCTCCTTCCCACCACCTTTTCTCATATAGCTATTGCAAAGACATTATGTGTGTTGGTTTATATAAACATGTTTGTTTCATGAGTATAACTATGACACCTTTAATGTCGTCTCCTTGAAATTTGGTACAGATATTGAACTTATGGTTTCAATATGCCATTTGCTTTTTACAGTTATTCAGTTTAAGTATTTTTAAATTTTCTGTCCATTTTTCTGTCCATCAGTCCATCCATTACCTAAACTTTCATATGGACAATGTCAACACAATATTATTAAGTCTTTCCATTTATTTTAATTCAGTGACTGCTAAGTAGTGTTGTTTCAGTTTATTAGCTTAGGTGAGTATTAGTAACTTTCCTTGAAATGACCGATTGATTTACAATTTCTGTAAATTATTTTGGTCAAGATTCAAAATGACCAATTGATTTACAATTTTTGTAAATGATTTTGGTGAAGATTAAGTTCTGCATCTTTCCTGCAATTTCATTCATCAGACTATCAAACAATTGCTCCAGTTTTCGTAAGTTATCATAGAGACAAATTAATTATCCGTGAAGCATCAATTAACAAGGTATCATGTAGGCAAGATAATTATCAATCAAGCATCAATTAGAAATATCTCATATAGGCAAATTAATTATCAAGTAAGCATCAATTAGCATAAACTGATGAAAGACCATTAAACTTTAAGTCATTCTAAACATTACTGCTTATTCCAGGTCACATGATCTTTTGATACATGAGAAGGAGAGGCTGTGGGTGGAGGTCATATTGTACGTTTTTATTCAAATCCAGTCCTGCTGTTTCAAAACATCCTTTGCTTTGATCTTCATCTTTTGTCTTGTTTTGTCTATCCATTCGTACCATAGAATGAGGCAAAGATTTTCCCTGACCATAATTAGTAACTGGGTTGGCACTGAAAATTCCCAAGTAGTCACCAAATTTGGCACAGAAAAATACATGTTTGGTTATCTAATGTGCCAGCAAAACCTGTAATGTGGGATTTTCCACTGTTGAACTGGATTCTGTGTAACTTGAGTCATTACCTAGTAATTGTACATGTAGATATGCACTTTTCATGGTGTTCCTTTGCTAAGCAATATTACCCATTCAGGGCTGAGCAATTTTTTTTTTAACCAATAGTCCAGGACAAGTGGTTTCAGAAAATTCACTAGTCCCACCCTTCTCTTCACTAGTCCCACCTTATTTTTCACTGGTCCCAAAATGGTAATCACTTGCCGAGATTTGATGAGATGTATGTGCTTAATCCATAGAAAAAAACAAAAAAAAAACCGATATACAACATAATTATTTCTTAAAAGAATTTAATTTTTCAAAAACATTGGTTGTTATACATTTGACTTCTTCAGGTTCATGTGTATATGTTTTATCTGATGGATTTGAAAATATGTCCATGTATATGTATGCCACTAGCTACGATGTCGTAGCCTCAACTTGATTTGTTGTCCACGAGGTACGAGTAAGGGTACTAATATTAGTACTAGTATGCCACCTGCACCAGCACTAAGCTAGCAGTTGATAGCTATGTCTGGGTTAAAGTCCTCAAGCTCTGGTCCATTTCCAGAAATGTTCATTAGCATTTGTAAACTCTTTTGGTTTAAGGAATTCCTTAAAGAAGTCTTGATTAAATTCATTGAACTAAATACTCGTTCACACTCAGAAATAGCTACCGCACACTCAGTATCCGTCTTACATTTTATCCCTCCATTTTCAAACAAATTTACCTTCGCCAAATCACCGTTATTACCTTACTTGTGAAAATAATTTAGCAAACTCATTTTATCCACAGAGTAACTATCAGCTTGCTTGACAACTACTTCTAAAAGTGATCATAACATCAATTTTCTCTTTTAAATACGAACTGAAACAACTCATTAATTAGCGTAATTGTTTCGCTTCAAACACAATATCGCACGTGGAAGTTAATCATCTGTATAATCAATTTTAATTAAAGAATCATTACTGTCATTTAATCAGTTTATAAAGGTAACCAACAGTGATGTCGGTAAAGTACCTTTCATTAATTTAATTACACTGACTCGCTGGATTAAAATCATCACAAAGAGGGGTAGAATCAAGTATTCAGTACGCCCAGAGTGCATGTAAAGGCAGATATAGTGATTAAAGCACGAAAATAAGGACTACCCCGACTTTTTTAAAATGCACTTGTCCCGGACTAGCGACTTGGAAAATTTTACTTGTCCGACTTCAAAAATGACTAGTCCGGGACGTCGGGCTATGGGATTTGCTCAGCCCTGCCATTATATCATTTACACATTTTCAAAATTGCACTCATTGAACTTCAGTTGCCAAACATGCTGCTTTTAGTTAAATTGCTATTTGAAAATTGTCTTGTGATTTTGATGACTGCTATCTCCAGCATAGTAGTAACAAACAAAACACTTAAGCTCTAAAAAAGAACTAAGGCCCCCCTCCTATAAGAAACCTAAATGGTTAGTGCTTTGATTTTGGTTCAGTAGTATGATTTTTGTTGTTGTTGTTGTAGGGTTTAACGCCATTTTTCAGCACAAGATAGGCTATACATGGTGGCCAGTATTAATGGTGGAGGAAGAACCCGGGAAAACCCCGGAAAGAACCACTGACCCACGAGAAGCTACTGGCAAGCTTTCTCACATACATTAGCCGAATCCGAGACTCGAACCGATGCAGACAGAGGTGAGATGGCAGTGATCCGTAACGGAGAGCGCTTTAGACCACTCGGTCACTCGGGGCCCCCAGTAGTATGATAATAGCAATTTTGGAATTTTGTTTCTGATCTAAGTCAGAGCCATCTATACCCCATGATTTTGTCCTCAAATCATACTCAAGTGGATTTGATCCCACCATTGAACCTGCCTAACAAAGTTACCATGAGGCACCCATGATAGAGGATCATTGTTTGGGTTAGACTTTAACTGGGATCAGTAACAAAACAAAGTGTTATTATCAGACTACTTGATTATGAAGCCATATGAGTAAAATTCATCATTTTAGCTGAGTTGTGACCGGCAATGTTGACCCTGGTTAGTGAGAATCCATTTACTTGTGCATTTACTCTCATACTTACTCGTCGTAAGTATGAGAGTAAATGCACAAGTAAATGGATTCTCACTAACCAGGGTCAACATTGCTTGTCACAACTCAGCTGACAAACAAAACATTTACAAGGCACTTCAGTCCAGCCATTAATGTTTATTGTGATTATACTACATACGTTTTTGGCTTGTCTCTTGTATTCATTAAATGGAGCATCACTTTTCACTGTCCAGCAATAGTCTGCAAGCATTGATGGCTCCATTTGACCTGATAGTGTTTCTCCATTGTTGCCATGTCCTGTTGAAATTGCTCACTGTGCTCATTGCCCACTGCTCCACAGTTCGGTGGAAAAAATCTAGATGAGAGTGCAAAAATAAGTATCTTTAGTGACATGTTGCAAGCAAAGGCTTTTGAATGCCTTGGGGAAGTTTTCCACCAACTCCTTGTAGATGTCTGCCTTGTTGTTTCTGAGAAAAATTGTTGCCACAGATAAACAGCTTTCCATGCTGTTTTTTCCTTGCCATGCAGTGCACCGTCAAATGCATCATCTTGAAGAAGTTCACAAATCTGAGGACCAACAAAGACACCTTCCTTTATCTTAGCTTCATTTAACCTTGGACATTTTCCATGGAGGTACTTGAAAGCTGCTTGTGTTTTGTTCATGGCCTTGACAAAGTTCTTCATCGGACCCAGCCTAATGTGCAAGGGAGGTAACAAAATCTTCCTTGATTCAACAAGTGGTGGATGCTGAACACATTCCCTCCCAGTCTACAATGACTGTCAGAGTGGCCATTCTGTCTTGGTGTAGTGGGAATCTCTGGCACGAATATCCTTTCACAGAGAAAACAACAGTACTTAGTATTCAATCTGCAGACCAAGCAAGAGAGCAAGAACCTTCAAATTGCCACAAAGCTGCAACAGATGTTGGTCATAGTTTATGCACCTCAAAAGTTCTTTCATAATTTCATAGGTTTCCTTCATGACCAACTTTAATTATTGCCAAAACATTCCAATTTTGCAGCTAAACAGAATTAAAACTCTTCTTCCATAAATCAATGAACAGTTTCCACTCATCTGGATCATGAACGATGTTGAGGGCAGCCATCACACCATCGATGTTGTTGCAGGCTACAAGATCACCTTCCATGAAGAAGAATGGAACAAGATCCTTTTTGATGGTTATGGAACATGGAAACCCTAACATCACCTGCCAGGAGATTCCACTGCTGTAGTCTGGAGCCCAACAGCTCTGCCTTATTCTTGGATAGTTCCAAACCCCTGACAAGGTTATTCAGTTCACCTTGTGTTGTGAGGTGTGGGTCAGTGAAGGAGGATGGGAGAAAATATGGGTTATGTAACATTGATGGTTCAAAATTAGAAATTACATCCTCATCATAGTCCTCTTCCTCATCTGACTCAAGTGAGAATAATTCTGGTGCATCAGGAACCAGCAGTCCTTCTCCGTGGGTTCTGGACATATAGCTGATGGAATGTTTGAATAATGCACAGTCCAATTTTTCTTCTTGGACACACCTCTCCTAACTGGAGGCACCATGCAGAAGTAATGGTTGCAGATATGATCTGTTGCCTCTCTCTAAACATTACACATCAAAGGGATAGATTTCCTTTTCCTGTTCAACCACTGGCGAAGAAGTGTTGCAGGATATGCATGAGGCCCACCTCTTGTCCTGATCTCCAATTTTGCAGCCAAAATAAAGGTGATAGGCTTCTTAACAATAGTGATTATACTGTGCTTTTGTGATGCAAAAGTCACTTTACCACAGACATAGCAGAAGATATCTGCATTGTTAACACAAGTATGAGGCATCTCTGTTTACTTTGGCTAAACAGGAATGTGTCCCTTTGCAAAATCAAACACTGACAAATAAGGGAGTACAACACTGTATGATTTCTAGACCTGATATAGGGCAATTTGTTCAGCAGAGTGATGTAATAATAATAATAATAATAATGAGGACTTTTTATAGCATCTAATCTTTAGAAGCTCTAAGCGCTTTACAACATTAGACAACACCTATAACATAAAAATCCATATATAATGATATTATTACAAAAAACTAACTCTATGAAATTAAAAAAAAACCATAAAAAACATGCTGAAAATATTTAAGATAGAGAACATTATTAGGTCTTTAAGCTTGTTCTTGCAGTTGAAATAAGTGAGTTTTAAGAGCACTCTTGAATGGGATCACTGTGTCTTTGTGTCTAAGTTCAGTGGGCAATTCATTCCACGTTACTGGGCCCTTGTATGCAAAAGAACGTTCATATGACTTCATGTTCATAGTGGGAATAATGAGTATACGATTGTCAGAAGAGGAGCGTAAGTCTCTTGCTTGTGTATACACATGGGTGAGGTCGGATAGCTTAGTAATGTAAGCTTAGTTATGATTGCATCATCCATGACTTCTAGGAATAACATGATGCAGTTCATATCATGTATGATGCAATACCAACCTCAAATTGCAACATTCATAGTTTTGCTTAAAAAGCAAATACTGTCCCATCCCAGTCATTGATTTATTCATAGATCCAGTCAAAGATGTATTTTAGTCATTCCTAGTTTAAATTGAGATCCCTTCCCTTTATAACTCACTTATCCTCTGCCATTCCAAGTCAAGGGTCATATATTCTGACCTAGTGTCATAGCTTTAAAACTAGAGCCAATCAACAATTTTATGTTTCATTTTGTTCTCAGTGACACAGAATTAGCAAAGTTTCATTGCTTTTATTTCAGAAGCATTTTGTCTGTAGACCAGTGTTATTTTGCTTAAATGCATCTTGCAGATTTGTCACAGAGATTCAAAAAGATATATGATTTTTCAAATGCATAGCCAGTGCATCTTGATAATTAATTTGAGTAAGGGATTCTTTTGGAAGAACACCATAGACTTCTTCAAGCTTAAAACAGAAAAACAGAAGAGTCATGGTATGATATTGTGCAAACAGTTTCACGTCTCTGATGTTATAAGGTGAATCTAGCAATGAAGATCACGAATGTAGTGAAGACAACAGTGATAATGAATGTAGCAAGGATCACCATAATTAAAGAAATACTTTCAGTGTTAATATAAGGATGGCATCCACACTCACTGACCAGTGGGAGAGATTTTCTGAAACCTTTTCTATGTCCAGAGAAGCAAAACCCATAGCTAAAATATACAAACAGTCCAAAACATTCAGAATGATTGGAGTTTACAAACAGAAGTATGCAGGTCTGTACATTACTCATTTATCAATCATTTGGGCTGACATGTACTAAGGATACATTTTACACAAGTTCACATATTTATTTGTTACTGACTAATATTCCATTTTATTTAGAAGACCCTTTTAAAATAAATATTTCAATTACCATAAATACAGAGCTTACTCAACATGGTACTGTGTTCTTGCCCAATTAGATAAACTATTCATATATTACTATGTCTTTTTAATCTGTAGTATTTGTTGGCTTTTCTTAATGATTATAAGTTATATACACTTGTATTTACTGCTTCACTTTGTCCAAAATCAAGTTCCCTGTGTACCTGACCAGGGGCATTTTTTTGTAAACAACATAATACATAACTAATATTTCTGCATGATGACAGATTAAATATTCTGATCATTATTAGTTGTGAACATGTTTATTTCAGTTTGAATTAATTTAGGTAGTTTTGATTTTGACCTTTGAATCTTCTAGAATGGAACATTCCTTTAAGTGAGTATTGTCAGTAAAAGTTAATTGCGACCATGGTCTAGTAGAGAGATATATAATCTGTTTATCTAAAAATTACTCATTCTTGTCTTAACATCTTGAAGCTGAATCAGTTTTTCATTGGGTGGATTTATTTATTCAAAGTATCATTCACTGAATCAGTCTATTGTTGTGTTCACTTTTTCATTGGGTGGATTTATTTATTCAAAGTATCATTCACTGGAAATACTAAGTACTCATCAGTAATATTCTTGGACTGTAACATTAATTTGGAATTATAGTGAATTCAGACAGACATTTTTGGATTTATGATTGTAATACATCATAAGACTTAGCACATCATCACAATCCACGTCACTGGCACATTAGAATATTGTTGGTCATTCTCACATCAAATCATACATGGGGACATTTTCCTAGGTTTGGGTTGGTAAATTTGCCACCATGCTTGTTTGGCTAACCATGTTCCAGCAACCACATTGGTTGCTTTTGCTAACTTTTTAGCAGCAGCTTCATCATTTTAATAACAGCATGGATTGTTCTAGATCACGGATACTTTCATGTTTATTAAATCATTGTGCTTGACTGCACTTAGGTATGGATATTGTTTAGTGCTTTGTATACAAGATTATGTTGGTGACATTCAGCATCAACATGATTTTATAGGTTCCTGTTTGGGCCTCTGTCAATTTTTAGAATCAGTTTGTATATTCAACTGTGGTCCAGGCAGTGACCTCAGAAATGTAAAAAACATGACCTCTGAAGGGAGATGACTATATAATATATAGGTTTCTTTCTACAATAACTGAGTTTAAGGGTCCTCAAAAAGGTGCTTTTTAATACATGATTGACTTAAGAGTCATCCAAAAAAGGCAGTTTAAGACAGATGATTGGTTTACAGGTCCCAAAAAGGGGCTGTTTAAGACAAGATTGGTTCAGAGGTCCTCTAAAAGGAGCTGTGTTCAACATGTTTGGTTTAAGAGCCCTCAAAAGGGGTTGCTTAAGCTGTGATTGGTTTAAGGGTCCTCACAGAGGGGCTGTTTAAGGCAGATGATTGGTTTACGGATCCTCAGAAAGGATCTTCAAGTATTGGTTTAAGAGTCCTCATAAAGGGACAGTTAAAAACAGGATTGGTTTATGGGTCCTGAAGAAGGGGCTTTTTAAGGCCTTATTGGTTTAAGGGTCCTCAAGGGTTAGTGGAAGAGAAGCTTTGATTACCACCTTATATATATTCACGAGAAATAAGGAAATTTTGCTGCAGACAGAAATTTTTGTCTGTGGCTTACAACAAGAAATTTAATCCAGGCTACCATATTATTCTTATGGTAACTCAAAGGCAACAAGAAATTTAATCCAGGATGCCACATTATTTTCATGATTGCCCAGGGGCTACCCTCTGATTATGATCATTTGAAACCTCATGTTATTCATTCTATGATTTCAAGAGGGTAACTCTATCCATGATCGCTTGGACTGCAGTTTTTTATATCTGTATCCGTATTCTTCACAGTTGTGCACCACAAAATAAAATGGCTGGTAAAATGCTTTTCAGGTTTCATCTGGACCAAATTGATTGAGTACATTATCTACATGGAAATCAAATTAGAACAAAAACTCAGAGACATTGGGATTGAAAATAATATTTTAGCTGCTTGGATTTTGCCAGAGTCCACATAAATGTGGAAAGTGTAGTTAATTTGTTGTTGTAATGACAAAGTACACAATTGAGATTGCTTTGTTTCCTCTTTTGTACCTCTTTTTTAGTATGCCTTTATGTCGTGGGAAGCTCAGCTGAAAAATTTGGCATTAGTATTCTCATCATACTTGTGAATAGAATAAAGCTGTTTATGTTTAAGAATGTTGATGAAACTCTTGATTGCATGTCAGTAGGCTATCCAGACCTGTGTGCTGATTTATTCAAATTTAAGAATATTTATGGAAATCTTGTGTACCCAGTACTAATTGTATACCCTATCCAGTAGTGACTGTTAATTTATTTTGAAAAGGATTTTCTGTAGCCTGTCATAGTAAACCAGTAGCAGGGATTTTCAACCCCAGAAGTGTTGGACAGTTTGATATACAAATTTACTGTATTCTAGATTGTCAAAAGAGTCTTGAGATTGTCTAAAATGGCTGAGCCACCCACTGCAAGTCTTCAAGTCCAGCCGAAGTTTACAGAGCTAAACGATCTAGTGGCAGAGAAGGTATGATCAGTAAGGGAAAAAAACTATTGTCTGTGAATTTATTTTAATGCATAGCATGCACACAACCAGAGTCACAGTATAGGGGCTGCAGGTCTGATATCCACCCAGGTCGACCCGGGTTGGCTACCTCGGTATGTCCTTAGAAAGGCATGTACTGTAGCTCCCATTCCCTCCCTAACTTTGTACAGAATCTGATATTTCACAAAAATAATACATTTATTTTCATCTTGCATTTATTTGTAGTTGAGACATCCTTAAATTTCTTTTCATTTTTGGTAACTATTTCCTTGATTTTAAAGTGTCATAAGTTTAGAGTAGAATTTAACTTAGAAAATATTGTAGATCAGGGTCTTTGTTGTTTTTTCTTTTGATTACTTTAAACTTCACAGACCCAGATCTGCTGGTGCTGTATGTGGCAGCAGATTTGGGTCTGTGCAGTTTCCAGTTGGACTTGTAAGTACATACAGTATGTAACTGGGTGGGACGTCATGCTACATATCTGTGGCATGATGCCCCAGTGCTAGACATCATTATAACCTGCCACACTGCAGATATCATGGTGATATGACTGAAAAATTGTTAAAGCTATGTTAAAAATTAAAATTACAAACACACACACACACACACACACATCATTGTGCGTGGCTTTAAAAATTGCTTCTCCAGTCCACACCCTGGAGGAAATTGCACATGCCTGATATATAGTAAAGTATTATATTTTATTGGAATTGTTGTTTTGAGCTTGAATTTGAGCTTCTTGCACAATAATTTTTAGTAATACAGGATTTAATATTTAATTATTGTCAATCATTTAATATTAATGAGCACAAAATGTATTTAAGTTCAGAGAACAAAATAACCAGCTAAAAGTTTATTAATATTAAATTTATTTGATGTCAAGAGCATATTCATGAGATGAGCACCTGAGACTACATGAAAAGATGGTTTGGAAGTATTATAAACCATTTTTTTTTCCATAAGCTTCTTTCGCACAAAAGGTCTGTAGGTGAAAAGAATGACCTATGCATGTTATATAAAGTTGAAATACTGCCGATTGATATAATGATTTTACAGTCAATTTTTAACTCATGATTCTCAACAATGATTTTATAATATATTTGGAACACTCATGATTCACAACAATGATTTTATAATATATTTGGAACACTCATGATTCACAACAATGATTTTACAGTCAATTTTTAACTCATGATTCTCAACAATGATTTTATAATATATTTGGAACACTCATGATTCACAATAATGATTTTATAATATATTTAGAACACTCATGATTCACAACAATGATTTTATAATATATTTTTAACACTCATGAGTCACAACAATGATTTTATAATATATTTGGAACACTCATGATTCACAACAATGATTTTACAGTCAATTTTTAACTCGTGATTCACAACAATGATTTTATAATATATTTGGAACACTCATGATTCACAACAATGATTTTATAATATATTTTTAAGACTCTTGATTCTCAACAATGATTTTATAATATATTTTTAACACTCAGGATTCACAACAATGATTTTATAATATATTTTAACAATCAGGATTCACAACAATGATTTTATAATATATTTTTAACACTCATGATTCTCAACAATGATTTTATAATATATTTTTAACACTCATGATTCACAACAATGATTTTATAATATATTTTAACAATCAGGATTCACAACAATGATTTTATAATATATTTTAACAATCAGGATTCACAACAATGATTTTATAATATATTTGGAACACTCAGGATTCACAACAAAGATTCCTGTTATTGGATTGATACTTCCTTGTTTTAGATAAATCAGTTCAACTTCTTTTCATCAGTGCTAAGGAAAACTATTATCAGCAAAAATGTATATTTTGGCCCTTGATACAATACATGGTAATTGTATGTTATGCAGGTAAAGATTAAGATTAATGATGCAAAAATATTTTGATTTCTGATACATGTTTGACTGTTATGTTTTAAATTATAGGTAGGAGGTGGCATTCTGTTCGCCACTGATGACTGGTTTGCTGTGGCTGAGAATTTACTGAAGGTAATGACAGGCTGATGTAATTGGAAATTGTTGTCTCCCTTGTCATTAGTAAGAAGAAGTTTGAAAGTCCAAGGGGTGATCTCCTAGCCGTGTTATGTGCGTGGATTATTTTTTTGCCCCAAATTCTTGTAGTGGGGTCATCTTGATTTGGCCATATTTGTTCATGCATCCATCCATTCATCCCAAGAAACTTGTTACTTGCAGGATTGCACATAAACTACTCATCGCAGACAAATACAATTTTGCTAACTATTTTTATCCATATGCAGATGACATTAGATTTTCAGACCTTTGGACAAGTTGCATCCAACTGCAAACAACATAGATCCTGATTTGCCATTGTATAATGCATCTGCAGGTCTGGCTCTGTACATTTTATTAGTAGTAATCAGTAAAACAAGTAACATAGACCCTAATCTTCCAGTGCATTATGTAATGGTGGATTATGGTCTATGTAGTTTGCATTTTGACCTGTATATATGGTATTATACCTTTTAGATATGTACTTTTTTTTCTGAAAGTCTTGTTAGTATGATTAGGCAAAAACTACTTCAGAATGCATAAAAGATGACCAGATTATTCTATATACTTGTGTACACACAGATTTTTTAACTGTTTTTACTTCTTGTTCTGCAGTAGGGGCATATGTGTTTTACAAAAACAAGTCTAGTTTTTATACATTTATCTTGACACATGGTTTGGATCAGGCAACATCAGTGTCATCATATGAAATATATAATGAAATAGATTTACAAAATCCTTTGTTTGACATTCATGTAACAGACACTGTGAACAAGAATGACATGTGTAATTGATATAGATATGTAATAGATTGTTATAAATATTTATTCAATATTTATAATTATATCTGTATGCACATACTAAAATTTCAAAGTGTGTAGGGATCACCTAGGATTTGAAATGTGCCAGAGCACAAGTAAAAAGCTTAACCCAGAGGTTCAAAGCTTTTGCTTGCTCCGGTGGCCTAGTGATTAGAGCGTCGGCCTCAGATGCAGGAGGTCATGGGATTGATTCCCGGCTGAGTCATATAAAAAACTTATAAGAGGTTAGTGTTAGGACTGGTCAGCCTGGAGTCAGGATAATGTGACTGGGTGGGACATCATGCTACATGTCTGTGGCATGATGCCCCAGTGTTAGACATCACTATAAACTGCCACACTGCAGACATCGTAGCGATATAACTGAAAAATTGTTAAAGCTGTGTCAAAAATCCAAATCACACACACAAAGCTTTTGATTGTTGGTATGTTTATTTTCAGCAGCACTTTGAGAATGTTATTAGCTATATCATACCATGGAAGTTAGAACTAAGTGTCTTTCCCAAAAACGTCTTGAGGCAGCTGACTCAGTCTAGTTTGGGCATGGATTGAATATCTTTCTGGAGTTCTCCAGCAAATGTGTGCACAACAAATGGTGTGTGATAATTATTCTTACATGATAAGTTGTTAAATTATATAATAAAAATGATTTTTGTAAACACGAAAATCATATACTATCTGTAGTTGCTTACAAGTCTGTCTGCAAACATTATACCCAGATTTGCTCTCACATAATGCACTTGTAGATCTGGGCCATGGTTGTTTGTTATACTGACTACTCCTAACAAAGGAGCAACAGATCTGGATCTGTGTAGTTTGCATTTGTATTGTAAGTGAGTATATATTGTAGAATATGTAAATTTAGTGTATTTTTAGCTTTATTGGTCATAAACCATGCAAGCTTATGGAATGGACTGGACTGTTGTCTGCCATCTGTTGGTTCATTAGCAAAAGTTTATTATTGCTACTGCTTGTAGCTACTGGGATGATTACCATAATACTTTGCACACAGTCATGACCAGGTATTTGTCCTAAATGAAAATGGTGCTGTGTGAATGTCCAGTATGACAGTGACAGTGGTGAATTTGAAAATCTTGTCCTTGCTGCTCCTCCTGAAGTAACGGCCATATAAACATGGAGTTTACACTTAAAGTCTTCTTAACTCATTAACCCCTGCCACCTCGTTGTACTTTACCTTCCTCATCTCCCAAGTGCCACGATAACATGGCGCAGTTTACCTAGCTTGTTTCCCGTTGGTCGATTTCCTAATTATGCATGCATTTTAACCAATAAAATTTTAGCTTATATAGATAGAGTTAACATTGCTGAACAAAGGGAACATTTTTGTACTTCGATAGCAGCAAAAATAGTGGAAATATTTTAGATTTAAATATGATAAAAATTAGGAGAATCAGCGTCTGGGAGTAGACTTTTACTTGACATACTCTGAAGGAGTATTCACACAAGGTTAAGTTTACAAGAGAGATGACAAGTGGAATTTATGTGCACATGAATCAGAATGAATTTCATGTGTTGATAGTGTTAATTATTCAGTGTGAATTCATTGTTGTTGTTGTTGTGGGGTTTAACGCCATTTTTCAGCACATGATAGGCTATACATGGTGGCCAGTATTAATGGTGGAGGAAGAACCTGGGAAGAACCACCGACCCACGAGAAGCTACTGGCAAGCTTTCTCACATACCCACATTGGCCGAATCCGAGACTTGAACCCATGCAGACAGAGGTGAGATGGCAGTGATCCGTAACGGAGAGCGCTTTAGACCACTCGGCCACTTGGGGCCCCACGTGTGAATTCATAATGAATTTTATGGATGATTCATGGCAAGAGAAACAAATTAGTAAGAAAATCATTTATTTCATCTTTATGCATGAGTTTTATTTCTGCATGTAATATGACAATTATACCATTATGTACATAATTTTATTGAGAACTGCTGTGCCAAATTTTAGCTTGATCAAAGGAACATGAATAAGAAAATAACATTTATTGCAAGTAGCTCCATCTGTGAAAATGTGCAAGCCATGCACTCTCAGCAAGTCTTAGGAATACAGGCACTGGTAAGGCTAACACTGTTCTGGGTGATCCCTCTGCATGTATGCTGTAGGGGGATGCCTAGCTGTTTGATTCAGGGGTTAATGAGTTAAAAAGAGAGGTCACCTTAAATTAAAAAATGGGGGCTATGCTGCCATTGTTTTATAAGCAGAAATGCATTATAATGAATCGCCTTATAATGGGTTTTATCTATACTTGTCTGAAAGCATGTTTCTGTTTTTACTGTGTACTTTTTGTGTCATTTGAGTAAATTGTTCTCTCTGGACTTTGTGAGTAATGGACTACATTTTAGCTGTTTGGCTCAGGGGTTAATGAGTTAAGCTGTTTAACTAGTCTTAAATGAAAATGGTGTCCTGTGGATATCTAATATGGTCACACTGGCAGCCTTATTGAAAATCTTGTTATTTTTACCCATCCTGAACAGAAAGTTATTAACATGAGGTTTTCACCAGAAGACCTTTTATATCTAGTTGGTCTCATAAAATGGTTCTGATCTCCAATATGGCCAATTTGATGGCCATCTTGAAAATATTATCACAACACCTTCTGGATCAATGGTCATACCAAGATGGGTTTTTTTTACCAAGAGTCTAATGATGTCTTGTTGGTCCTAAATGAAATTGGTGCCAGTCTGACATCGAATATGACTACCATATCAGGTGGCGCTATACAGTTTTGCATTTTGCATAGGGTTAGGATTTTAAAGAAAAAGAATTTCCCTGACTTTCCTCACTGGTTATACTGTCTATTTAAAAAAGACCTTGTATATCTTAGGTATAATGCAAAGAACCTTTAATTCCCTTTATATTGGTGTATGATTGATGGGTGTACTATGGGTTATAGAGTATACAGCTTGGCCTTACTTCAAATGTGCACCTTTCAAAAAAGTGCTAGCTCTACTTGGTCATTTTCACTTCCTGAACTTCAGAGGTAAATTGTATAAAAAAGAGCTGATAACTTTTTTTACATTTTATATATTTGGTAATTCATTCATTGCACTTTCAGAAGCTGTATTGTCTGGTCTGGCAAAATTAATTTTCCCTATTTTAATAGCTGCTATGTATAGTGTACTTTAGACTAATTCAGACTGATTTTTTTAACACAAGGGAGCAGTCATTTTAGTTAGCAGTGTGCTTAAATCATGTAATATTTCCAAAAGTACAATATCCAAAAGAAATATCATCCACATTACATTAATGTAGTATAGAGGTATGCAAACATTTTCTCCACTGTGCATGTTTTAAATGCAAACTACTTCACCTTACATACGTCACTCTCTCAAAAGTACACATTATCTGGTGAGTGCCACCTCAACCATCTTACAAATCCTGCTATCACTACTACTTTCATCTGGCATCCAATATGGCCATCATTACAGCCATCTTGAAAATCTTGTTATTGCTATATCTCCTTAATGGATGTCAATATTGACAAAGTGTTCTCACCGAAATATGATCTTTAGTTAGTCCTAAATGAGAATGGTGCCAATTCCACCCAGACTTGGTCACAGCAGCTTCCAATTTGAAAATTTTGTTATTGCTTAAGAATATCAGAGGTGGTTTCAACTCTCAACTAATAACATGAAGAAACTGTGCATTTTTATTTCTGAAAATGCTTTTCAGCCATTCAGTGTCAGTCCCCTTTGAGTGACTGTTCTCATTTTTATAAGACTTATGTCTTTATATGTGTTGCTCACTCTAGTGTTATCTGTGCCTCAAAGCTGACATTACTTTAGCCACCATGCTGAGCTTTTAATTAGCAAGAAAAATTAATTAACCTTCAGTTTATAAAGGCAAGTTCTTTCATTTCCTTAAAGGTATTATGATGCCAACCATAATGGTACATAAAATAAATTCAGTCTGAAAGAATATTAGATAAGTTAATATTAATAATTTTGAGGATTAAAAGAAACAAACATTTCCATAAATGACGAGGTTTTAAATGTTCTATCCGATAGCAAAAATAAGAGCTCAAATAGAGCTTATTCTTTATTTCTTTTTGACCTAAGGTAACTTATGCTTTCAGCCTAATCCCCCAGAATGGAGGGAGGGTGTATTCACAGAGTTTGGGAAGTGGATGGATGGATGGGAGACCAGACGAAAGAGGATTCCTGGGCATGACTGGTGTATTATACAATTAGGTATTAGCCTTTTTATACTTTGTTTGTTCTTCTACAAGATTTTGCAAAATTTGCTTTGGCTCGTAATGGCTTAGAGCACACATTAGCATTAGTTGACTCCCAGATTGTTAAATCCAGGAGACATTCAGATTTTAGGAGTCGATGCTCGATGGTTGATACTAATTGTGTCAGAATAATAGAGTACCTTATATCCAAGGCAAATTACAACTGTAAACTTTGTTGATTCTGATCTATTGTTTTTAAACATTTTGAAAACAAAACAAGTGTTTTTTCCATAATATGTATTCTCTTTATACTATAATACGCAGCAAATATTGAACATGAATTAGTTCTGAAATGTTTCAATATTAATTAATAGAGTCAGAGCATTGTCAATTGTTTGAGAAAGGAAATTGTATTTCTTGTAGTTTGCAGCAAAATTATTTTATAAAATCTGCAAGCATTTTAAGCTTTCTTCACAAGACCATTGACTGGTGACCACTACTGACATTCATTGTGATTATTAAGTTTCAAACTTAACAAGTTTAATAAGTTCATAGTTCAGATTTCTTCTTGAACCAGTTTGTATTTTATGAAGAATGGAGAATGTCCTCTCTGTATCAGCATCAGAATGTGAGGGACTAGGGCTTCAATTACAGTGTGTTGTCTTTGTACTATGGCATGAGATTTCTATGCAGTCTCTGAATCACTGGAAACATAACTTTAATCAGCTTAGTAAAATGATTTGCTATGAGGAATGGTAATTGTGCTTTGCCACAAAATTTGGAAACAGCAAGTGTCACTTTATTCATTTTTGATCTAGTCTCAGGTAAGTTCTTCAAAGTGTGTGTGTTTGTTACAGAAGAATGATTGCCCCTGTGAGATTGTGTCTGCAGATGCCTGGTGGTATAATTTATTCCTCCATATACTATTGTCAAATCCACTTTGCATGAAACACACAATACAAACTCAGGCTCTTTGCTATTCACCTGCACACTCTAAAACTTTGATTTCCAACATTTTGAAGTATTCTTTAGCCAGTGTTTTTTAGCATTGGATGAAAGTGCATGTTTCCTATTTTGACATGAATCAAAAAAATGTCAGAGCTGAACTTAAATATTCATCTTAAAACATCTTGAGCAATGTAATGGCAATTTAAAAAGACAAAAAAGAAAAAAATAGTTACTCAAGTGTTTCTGCCAAAATAATTTTTGGTAACTCTTTCCTTTTAACCTTGCCTTTGCCAATTTTTAATGAAAGACTCATTGACCTTCGACCCATTTATTACATCCTGCATTTGCTGTAGACTCTTCAGATTATTGTTAACTGTTACAGCAGTGTAGTATATGTTACGTTTGAAATCAATTTTAATGATTATAAATTTTTGTCACACATCAATTATGTATAGAAAAATTCATGAGCAAAATCTAATCATTAAAGCTGTATAATTCTTTTTCATGGAAGAATTTTTTTATGTGCTTTAATGTCTTGAGAGAACTCCTTGACTGTGAAGCCGTGTGATCAACCATAGCTCTCATGCTCAAAATTTACAAGTTCTTTGTCTGCATCTACATCACTAAGTCATCTGAATTTGATAATTTATAAAAACTAATTGCTGCCTACATCAATATCAGAGCCTTTACCTAAGTTATTGAAGCTTTCATAGTTGTGATTCTAATCGTGAAAACTCCGTAAGTACTGAACAAATCTGAGGTCTACAGTTTGAACCGCAGCCAAGTTATACCAAAGACTTATACAAATGGTACTAACAGCTGCCTAGCTAGGTGCAAAGCAGTAAGAGGTAAGTGTTAGGACTGGTTGGGCTGGTGTCAGGGTAATGTGACTGGGTTGGACATCATGCTACATGTCTGTGGCATGATGCCTCAGTGCTAGACATCACTATAAACTGCCACACTGCAGACACTAGCAAAACGAGTGAAAAATTGTTAAAGCTACATAAAAAATCCAAACCACACACACAGAGTTAAGTACATCCAAACCACACATACACAGAGTTAAGTACATCCAAACTACTGCTGATAAATTAGAAGTAGATATTGGTCATTTGTTAATAGATGTCTACTATTATTTGGAGAAAAATAGTAAAAGAAAACAAGCTCTAAAGTTGTTACAAGATCAGTTTGATCTTGAAGACTATAAAGTTATATAAAGCATGTGTGTACAACATGGTTATCCCTTTTCAAATGTATTAGCCATTTACTTGAGCTCTGGACAGCACTACAAGCTTTTTTCAAACTGAAGGTGAATCTGCACAGATTAACTGGAGGAAAAAAGTGAAGAAGAGTAGCACAAAATCAGAGTCTGTTACTGTAAGTCAGAAGAGAACGAGAGATGAAAGTATAGATAGACAAACTAACAATAAAGGGAATGGGTTATCGGAAAAAAAGAAATTTAAATCAATGGAATTTTTGTTTGAGAAACCTCTGTCTATCCAGCTTGAGGGCCTCCAGGCTCAGACCAAGATTGTGAAAGATAAATCTTGTGACAGAAAACTTCAACCCATTGTCGGTAAACTAAATCAGCCAACTGGATCTGGTTCTTCAGAGGATAAATTGAGTACAAATCATACAGAATCTTCCCATTCTTCTAAGGGCAAAACTAGCAAAGTGGATACTAAGATGTCACAGAAAGAAACATAATCTGTTCACTGTTTGGAAGAATCAAAGTGTGAGATGGTTTTCAAAAAACTTAATCTAGTTACAAAGCTGTATTGCTTGTTTATGAAGAGTGCCATTCCATTGTTTGATGCAGCAAATGTTTTACAGAAAGAAGAGCCATGCATTCATATTATCCACAAGATTCTGTCAAACCAGTTGTCAGATTTGCTAATATTAGGTTTATTAAGCCAGGAATTATTTCATCAGCCAAGCTTTTAACTGATATAGACTTTCATGACAGAACAAACCAGAAAGATAATGAAGATCTTGCTATTGGTGCAGAAGCAAGAGAATTCATAGAACACAATTCTACTCTTGCTGTTAAGGTGTTTTATGATAATGTTAGAGATTATTATGCTACAGCCTGTGATTACATGCTCCAGAAATTCTCATATGGAGATGAAGTAATTTTAAATGCTTCAGTTGCTGATGTAAATGAGAGACAGTCAGAAAGCTTCATAAGTGTTGGATTCTTTGTCAAGAGATATCCCTTTCTATTGCCACCCTTGTCTACCTTGGATCATCTGAAAGGAGAATTCCTGAAGTATCAAGTTGGGATTTTACCTGACAATATACTTAATGCAGATAGAGTTGATGTGCAATGGCACCTTATTTCCCAGCTAAAAGACCCAATCACTGGAAGATATAACTTTTCTCTTCTTTGTCAGGTTATGAAAGGAATATTGGTTCTTTGCCATTCTAATTCTGATGTGAGAAATTGTTCAGTATTGTTAAAAAAAATAAAACTGAATTCAGATCCAGGCTCAGTAATCCAGTGCTTAGTGCTGTACTGGTGTGCAAAAAATTCATTGTCTCAGCTGGTACAAAGTGTTTTGAAATGCAACATGATAATCTGTTGATTTCTAAAGCTAAAAGTTCTACATATGAAAACTTGAAGCAGTAAAGGATGTTAAAAGATGAGAGGAGCAAATAAATCTTTAGCATGTTATATGTCGATTGCTCTTTTTCTGCTTGGATTCCTCTTTTTGTCCGCTTGGATTGCACTTTTTCCTCGTCAGGGGTTGGCATATATGTTTAAGATGGATAAATGATGTAAGGGACAAACTTTCCTAACAGAATTTGAACAAATGCATTATTCAGCAATAAGTTAAACTTTTGTTAGTTTGAAAAGACATTTCAGAGAAAGATGAGAATTATGAAAAAAATAAAAGTTTTTATAACTGATAACATTTTAAGTCAAACAGCAGATCTGCAACACAAAATTCCTTTTGTGGTACACTAGATAATCAGTCATGTAATTTATTTTCAGGTCAAAATTTGTTGAGTACTTGGAAAATTTCATGCTAACCAAAGTTAACCTTAAGCATAAAGCACTTGCTTAGTTCATTGTATATATGTGGTTGGTGACATCATAAAGCACTTACTAGGTAAATTATATATATGTGGTTGGTGACATCATAAAGCACTTACTAGGTAAATTATATTTATGTGGTTGATGACAACATAAGCACTTGATGAATCCATTATATTTGTCATATAATATAATATACTCTGAAATTATCAGCTTTTAATTGCAAGTCATATAATTGGTTACATTTTCTTTCCAAATGACGTTCAAAGTATACTGTAATTAAAGATATTCAAGGAAATTTTGATCAATGAAAATGTCACTTACGCCTAGTGTATGCTCTACATTGAAATTTAAATGCCAATTAAATAATTTTTATTAAGTGAAATTTGTGTTTTAATTCTATCTATATTTGTCATCAGTAGTCACATAAAACAATTGCAGAGTTTATTATATTTCTGTGCTTCTTGATTACATAAAACACTTGCAAAGTTTATTATATTCTGTGCTTGGTGATCACATAAAACACTCGCAAAGTTTATTATATTTCTATACTTCTTGATCACATAAAACACTTGCAAAGTTTATTATATTTCTATACTTCTTGATCACATAAAACACTCGCAAAGTTTATTATATTTCTATGCTTGGTGATCACATAGAGTACTTGCAAAGTCCATTTTAACAGCTTTTTCATTAATGAGTGATTTTTAGCTGTTGCTGTGCTTTATTAAAAGTGCACCAGAAATTTGGAAGTTGTCAGTGGAAAGTTGCAAGGAAAATCAATGGAGTCAGCCTGCATCAGGTGATAAATGTGTTTTTGTTTTCCATAATTGCACGTACCTTTAATTGAATGTGGATCCAGGGCCATACAGATCTGTCTTGTTCAACAGCCAGGATCAAGTTCAAGAAATTCAGAACAAGTCAAATTTCTGTTCTGACCTATATTTTTAACAAAACCTTGTGAACAAAAATTGAATTCATGTATAATGTTACAAAAATGCAAAAGTAGAATTTCAAATTGTTTCCAGCCTAATACCTCCCCCATTATAATGGTATCAGTCATGTCCTATTATCTTGAACCATGTGCCACTTGATGTGCAGACTGCAAACAAGCCACTGTGCACAGTTACAGCTAGCGGAACACACTACACCACTCCCTCGATAACTCGCGCCCGGATAACTCACGAACCTACTTATAATGTGGGGTCAGGCGTGGATTTCATTTTTTAAACAGAAAATACCCCCCAAAAAATCCTCCGTATTTCTTGAACTTGAAGAAAATCACAATCCAAAATTGTTTTTGTTGATATGTCTTTCATCTTCTGGTGGAAAACAGAATATAGGACCTGGAAATTTTAATCAACATTTTGAAATTATCAACTTTTAATTATAAGTCATATAATTGGTTACATTTTCTTTCCAAATGATGTTCAGAGTATACTGAAATTAAAGATATTCAAGGAAATTTTAATCAATGAAAATATCACTTATGCCTAGTATATGCTCTACATTGATATTTATATGCCAATTAAATAATTTTTATTAAGTGAAATTTGTGTTTTAATTCTATCGTTTAGTTCCTCATAAGTGTAATCATCATAAATGCAATGTGTATTTAAACATGTGTCAATCTACTGTAACAATTATGTCTGCAAGCATTTCTCTGAGAACCTAATAAAGTACCAACCGTGTTTTGATAACTGACTTGCAGAAATATTTGTCTTATTGTTGCACTGAATTAAGAGCTGGCCTCCTTTGTATTATCATGTTAATTGTGTCTTTTGAATCAAATAAAGGAGGTGGAATAAAAGAAATGTTAAAACTAGAAGGCATGCAAATCCTACATACTTAAAATCTAGTGGCCACGGTCGTATGTTGGGTGAACTCATTTCAGGTGTTAAAGCAAACACTGTTACAAATGTTATTGCATATGTAACACAATTAAACTACCTTAAACTAACCAGGTCATTCATAACTGTGATCAAAAATAGCAAGGCAACCAAGCGAAACAAACACTTCGTAAAATAAAGAGCTTGGATTCACAGATACAGACCATTGTGGGCAAGCGGGTTTCAGAGAATTCCTGAACTGGCAATTTGAGGTATCCTCAAGGATGATAAGAAGTTTCACTATTACTTCCAATGAAATCGTGACATCAATATTGTACTAATTGAACAATACAAAAATTTAGTTTTTCTCACAAAATAAATGTCGCAAGTTTTTGAGGAAAGAAATGAATCTTGTTTGGCAGTGTATCAACAGTTAGTCTAGTTCCCTGTTGCCTTGACTCCCGACTTGGCACTATACGATTAAATACCACTCCAGGAACTAGACTAATCAACAAAACAAAAAGCAGTGACATAATACACAGGTTTCACGTACATGTGATGGTTGTTGAAACCAGGATAAAGAATCTTTCACCTGTTGGATATTTTGAAAATAAATGTTATTTATACAGAATAACAAGCAGCTTGATTAGAAAAAATGCATTATTAACAATTATTATCAGCGGGATTGTAAAACAAGGATTCAGTCATTAAACAGCCCAATTCCCTACCTACACACACACACACACACACGCATGCATGCACACACACACACAGTGTGAGCATTTTTTCCTTCAATTGTTTGCAGTCCCTCTGTAACTCGCACCCTTACTTATAGTGCAGTCTATGTTTGTGGACCCTGTTGTATGCGAGTTATTGAGGGAGAGGTGTATGTGTATTGAACACTTCATAATCTGTGCAGTGGTATGAATAATTATTTTAGAAGAATAATTTAGTAATGAATTGCCATATTAAATTATCCTGATGTTTTCCAACAAATTGATTTATTGATTGGTTGGTGTTTAACTAATATCAACACATGAAAAACTACTTAGTGCAGTTGGAGTAAAATGCCTTTCCTATAGAGGCACATCCCAACAGCCATCTTGAGCAGCCCCATACATGCCTACCATTATGATTTTGGTGTAATCATTATACTTTTTGTCAGTTAATTACATCTTTGCTCACCTGTGTTTCTCATTTTTATTGTTATTCCTCAAGCCCACTTGTTATATAAATTTGAGAATATTGGGAAAAAAACACTGCTGTGTGAGAAGAGAGTAAGAGTTCGTTTGCCCATCCTAAACCTACATGTACTTTCCTTATATTTCTTTTTAAACATTTTTATAAAAAATGACAGGGTTTCTTCTTCAGTTGGAAAATGAGCCTCACAGGTTCATTTTGTTGATAATATATTTAGATAGTGAACCAGTCCATACTTAAAATAAATGGCACCAGATGTTGAGCAAAACAAGCAATATCGATGCGACTATTTGGCTGAAAAATCTTAGAGCATACTGCAATGGCATCTTTTTAAAGTTCAAAACATGCCAGCTCAGAAAAAGACAAATTAATAATGCTTTACAAATTTATAAAGAATATGTGAGTGATGTAAGATAGCACTCTGACTGAACTCATCATCATGCTCATTGCCAAATTTGTGGATTTGTCTTGACAAACATTCAGCAAAAGTTAGACATGTAGACTTGTTAAGGTGAGCATTGTTTATAAATAATTCATCAGTATGTTTTGTGTTTGTATTCTGGTCCTAATCCACATGGATTTTGCCCATTTGTGACAAAAAATTTAATTAGCTGCAGATCCAGGTTACTAGCAAATATAAATTCACATTTTTCATTACGCATTTATATTCTCAGATCATGCTTCGTTGTCTTTTATAATAACAATAATTATGCTCATATCTCTCTTGGGCTTGGCATGTATGCAGCTCTGGGCAGGATTCAAATCTGTGATTGTGAATCTGGTATGCTGACCACTAAGCCACTGGTCACTCTAACATATATCAATACTAAGATTTCCTGTCATTGATATCTCTTCATATACCTCCACATTTAGTAACTAATATATGTTGACTCCTTTGTTGCCAGCTACAGGCACTCCAGGGTACTTCTGTGAATATTGAATCCTGTGTTCCCCATTACATGTTTTCTTGAATACTTGTATATATGTTGAATCCTATGTTCCCCATGACATTTGTTCCAGGGCACACTGTGTATTTTGAATCCTTTGTTTCCCTCCACAGTTGTTCCAGGGTACATCCATTTATGTTGAATCCTGTGTTCCAGGGTACATCCATGCTTGTTGAATATTCTGTTCCTCATTTCTGGTGTTTCAGGCACATCCATTTGCATTGAATCTGTGTTCTCCACTACACATTCCAGGGTACATCCATGTATGTTGAATCCTTTGTTCCACATTACAGGTGTTCGAGGGTACATCCTTGTATGTTGAATCCTGTGTTACCCATTACACATGTTCCAGGGTACATGCATGTATGTTGAATCATGTGTTCCTCATTACGCATGTTCCAGGGTACATCCATTTATGTTTAATCCTGTATTCCCTATTACACTTGTTCCAGGGTACATCCATATATGTTGACTCCTGTGTTCACCATTACACATGTGTACATCCAAGTATGTTTAATCCTGTATTCCCCATTACACATGTTCCAGGGTACATCCATATACGTTTAATCCTGTATTCGCCATTACACATGTTCCAGGGTACATCCATATACGTTTAATCCTGTATTCCCCATTACACATGTTCCAGGGTACATCCATGTATGATTAATCCTGTATTCCCCATTACACATGTTCCAGGGTACATCCATATACATTTAATCCTGTATTCCCCATTACACATGTTCCAGGGTACATCCATATACATTTAATCCTGTATTCCCCATTACACATGTTCCAGGGTACATCCATATACGTTTAATCCTATGTTCCCCATTACACATGTTCCAGGGTACATCCATGTTAGTTTAATCATGTGTTCCCATTACACATGTTCCAGGGTACATCCATGTATGTTGAATCCTGTGTTCCCCATTACACATGTTCCAGGGTACATCCATATATGTTTAATCCTGTATTCTCCATTACACATGTTCCAGGTTACATCCATGTTAGTTTAATCCTGTATTCCCCATTACACATGTTCCAGGTTACATCCATGTTAGTTTAATCCTGTATTCCCCATTACACATGTTCCAGGGTACATCCATATATGTTTAATCCTATATTCCCCATTACACATGTTCCAGGGTACATCCATGTTAGTTTAATCATGTGTTCCCCATTACAGGTGTTCCAGGGTACATCTATGGAGTTGATGTAGATACGTCCTACTTTACTGGGAACTATGTGCCGAAGATTTCCATCCAAGCTGCATGTTTGGACAAAAGTATGTCATTTCATTGATTCTTTCAAATGCTTTTCTACAGGGATTGAATGATTTAAAAAGATCTGTTTCACACATTTTTTATATTTTCTTAGATGATGAGACCATAGTATGGTTATCATCACATTATTAAGTAAACCTGTAATTCCAGTTAGGTGATGTTGTTGTTGTTGTTGTTGTAGGGTTTAACGCCATTTTTCAGCACATGATAGGCTGTACATGGCAGCCAGTATTAATGGTGGAGGAAGAACCCGGGAAAGAACCACCAACCCACGAGAAGCTACTGGCAAGCTTTCTCACATACTCACATAGGGTGAATCCGAGACTCGAACCCATGCAGACAGAGGTGAGATGGCAGTGATCTGTAACGGAGAGCGCTTTAGACCACTCGGTCACTTGGGGCCCCCCCAGTTTGGTGAGGAATCTGCAGTAAAACTGAACTGGATAGTAACTAGTTAAATATATGCAGTGTTTTTGGGGGTTGAAATGTTAGGCCATTTCATTTTATTGGAATGTAAATATAATTAAGAAATATATGTCAGATAGTACAAATGTACTCTTCATGGGCTGGAAGCCAGAGGTTTATTTGGAAAAAAAAAAACCACTTTAGCTGATCTTCATAAAAGTTCCTCCTATTTTTCCCCTTATGTCCCACTTATTTTGATGACATGGGTGAGCTCCTCCCTTTAGATAAAATCCTGGCAGCATCTTGGTTGCCTGCATTATTGTATGAGGCAGAGTTACCATGAAAGACCACATTATCATGAAGGGCTTTGTACTGAGTTTCCAATGTATATTTCAGAACTCCCAACTAGGAAAAGTAATATGGGTACAGCAGCAAGTCCCCAAGATTTTGCTACAGTGGAGAGCTTGCATTCAGAGGTGAGATCCTGTTTATTTGTCTTACACAGAACAATAGATTTGTAACCAAACTATGCCTTAGGTATCTTCAGTTCATAATGAATGTTCTAATCTATATCTTAGGTAAGTTCATTTCATAATGGGTATTCTAAACTATGCCATAGGTATGCTTAATTCATATTGAATGTTGTTAGCTATGTCATAGGTGTGTTTAATTCATATTGAATGTTGTTAGTTATGCCATAGGTGTGATTAATTCATATTGAATATTGTTAGCTATGCCATAGGTATGCTTAATTGATATTGAATGTTGTAAACTATGCCATAGGTATGCTATATTCATATTGAATGTTGTTAACTATGACATAGGTGTTCTTAACTCACATTGAATGTTGTTAACTATGCCATATATGTGCTTAATTCATATTCAATGTTGTTAACTATGCCATAGGTTTGCTAAATTCTTATCGAATGTTGTTTACTATGCCATAGGTATGCTAAATTCATATTGAATGTTGTTAACTATGCCATAGGTGTGCTTAATTCATATTGAATGTTGTTGACTTTGCCATAGGTGTACTTAATTCATATTGAGTGTTCTAATCTTCACTGTCATTTCAAACTTGCATGGCACATTTTTGAACTTATTTCAAGCATATGTGGAAATGGATCAAATGAGCTGTAGTAAATTGAATTCTTTTACTGTTGTACATAGCTAGCTTCAAACATACCTATTCAATGATCCAGCCTTCTCAATATCTTTTGCAGAAACCAATTTAAAATTATGTATTGTTGTTAAAGTAGATGGTACAATGTTTAAATTTGTTGATTCAGAAGTAGAAATTTTTTGAGCTGAATGCCAGCAGCTACTGAGAAGATTGCCTGACCTACTCAGAAACATTGAAACCAATTACAAAGCTGAGAGTTCCCTGACTTAATAGTTCAAGGTTTTGACATGGATTTAACATATACTATTTTGAATATTTAGTTAATCTGTATGAAAAAATGGCACTCGCCCTTTCAGGCAAATGAAAGTCAAAAGAACTACTGTGAAATTCACTATTTTAATGGGGTACAAAACTTTTGTGGTTTGCAAACCAGAAGTCTAAAGACCCAATGAGTAGTGATTCCACTGTGAAAACAACAGAACTACTTTCCCAATGAGTAGTGATTCTACTGTGAAAACAACAGAACTACTTTCCCAATGAGTAGTGATTCTGCTGTGAAAACAACAGAACTACTTTCCCAGTGAGTAGCAGTTCTGCTGTGAAAACAGCAGAACTACTTTCCCAGTGAGCATTAATTCTGCTGTAAAAACATTCTGACCACTTTCCTGATCCATATATTTATGTACAGATGAAAATTTAATTTAGCATGAAGCCATGAAAATTTATATCCACAAAAATTATTGAATTCACATTATGTCACCCATATGTGTCCTTTATCAAAATGAACAAAGATCGTTACAAAAAGACAATTATTATAATTTTGCATGTCATTTTGGATTCAGACTTTGATAAAATTGATAAGCTGTTACATAAGAAAAGGAAGAAGAATTGATGTGTTTGAAATAAACAGCAATTGTATTGCAAAACTTGGGATGACGTTTGAAATCTGGTGATGTTCTTAACTCTGAAAGTGAATTTTACAATGAAAATGGAGGATATGTTTTTGGGATGAATGGCAATTTCTCATCATTAGACATTACTTATAAAAGACATTTAATGTCAAAATGTTTAGAACCTTGTTGTGATTCTTTCCAGACCTGGCAGGAGATAGTTCCAGTGAGTCCACTGCACCCAGGATATAAGACTTCTTGCCACAACTACTTAGATGTAGATCCATCTCAGCACTGGACACATATCAGACTCAATTTGTATCCAGGTATTGTCATCGAACACTGGACACACATCACACCTAATATGTATCCAGGTATGGTCATTGAACACTGGATACACATCACAATATGTTTCCAGGTATGGTCATTGAACACTGGACACACATCCCACCTAATATGTATCCATGTATGGTCATTGAACACTGGACACACATCACACTTAATATGTATCCAGGTATGGTCATTGAACTCAACAGTTAGAAGCTGCAGTGGCTCAGTAGGTAACATGTTGGACTAATCATGACACTAAATAGTCTTTCATGTTCTGATCTACTATTATCCATAAATCAGTTAATAAATAACTCAGTAGTTACAATTCCCACAGCAATTTGCTTGAGTCATATGGCCAGAAGTTATACCAGTTTTCATGGTGTAAAGCGCATGACTCTTGATGGGGCATCATACCACTGCAGATTTAAAAATGCACCCCACCCCAAGATGGATGCTGGTACATCATGACTGGGTCATCTGGGGTAAAAAAGATTTAGTACTGTGCTCAGGAATGTGACAGCATTAACCACGTTGACTTTAGACTTTTGGTTGTAGACTTGGCCAAATGCATTATCATAGATTGTTGCATCCCGTGCCGTTGAAGAGGAACCTGGTAGCTGAGCTGTGGAAGGACCAATTATTGCCGCTTTGATGCACCACACTGCATTGTCCTCAAAGGGCCCAGACTGATCAATCAGCTAATCATGCCAAGCTTCAGGATTAAAGATATTCAGTTTAATTGATTTCTATACATTTAAAATGTCACGCATGTAATTAATCAACAGCATTCTTCAAACACCTGAGAAATGCAAGTTTGTGTTCTAACACTGCATTTATGTTATGGGACTATGATGGACCCACTTTTCCAAGTGAAAGATTGTGTCTCCACTGCCACTGTCATTAGTGAGGTGTTGTTGATAATTTTACAGTGAAAGTTGATCTTTTAAAATGTTATTGAAATATTATGGACTTTGAGAACAGACAAGCTTATCCTTGCAATGTTTCCATATTGTGACATAGTTAGTATTTTATTCAAGAACAGTACTCCTTACAAAGTGGTAAATTCCTTCAAAATAATATTTTCAGGGCTGTATGAATCCTAGTTTTGGGAAAACCAACCAAACCTTCAACTAGTGTTGTGATATTGGGTCTCAGACGGACAAGGAATAACTGAACTCAGATGAGGAAACTCCGGGAAATCGGCCTAGATATTTCTCATCATTAAATCCAAGGATGAAAACCAGAAACTAGCCGAGCCATCAACTTTTATAATAGCCAAAGCTCTTAAGAGCTTGGCTGGAGAACTAAGAAGTGGTAACAGATTATTTTTGAGCTAACTACTTGTAGTGTGTGCAGCTGCAAAACTCATTCTGACAATCTTTGTTACTCACTATGCTTTGTGAAGATACCCATTCAGGTATTTCAACTCATCTTGAGGTGTCATTCAATCTAGAGATTTGAATGGTTGCAGTGAGGCAGAGATGCTAAAAAATCAGAATTTCTTACAAGTAAAATAAATCTACATTCAGTGTAATGGCAGGTTGATTTCCACAAAGACTTCTTGTCTCATGTTCAAATGCATTGCTTTTTCTATAACCAATACTAACTGTACCCAGGTCCAGTGGTCAAACCAAATTCAGTCTTGATGCCACCAAGACCCATACTAGCAGCCATCCAAGAGAGAAGTAGATAAATAATCTGTGTACAGTGTAGAAATTAAGAAGCCTATTGTTACAAATGAGAAACAGCCTAAATCCTACCCACACAACAACAAAAAAACCAGCAATGCACTGGCCCCAGTGGGCACAAAATTAGTGTGACACATAAGGTGCTCAAATGTACTACAGAGAAACCACTTACATCTGACTCACCAAATGATCAGCAAACCTCTCTCACCAGTGGCAATGCATTCAAATAAAGAGGGGATTCAGGAATTTACTAGACTTTCAAAAGGATGCAATGATCCTGTCAAGCTCTGTAATAAATTTGGGAGTCTAGATAGTATGGACACTGGAGAGCACCCTGATATCACATCAGGAAAAGCTTCCAGAAATTGTGTGCTTCCAAGACAGTCAAGAATAATTTCTTAAAATGTTTCAACATGCACAGTATTTCAAGAAATACTGATAAGGCTTTTGGAGGCGTGTCCATCATCATAAATAGCCAAATTTCAGTACTATTTCACAGGCTGTAACTGTTTGTGTGTCTCTACATAAAACTCTTTCACTTTGCTCAATGTATTTCCCTCCAAATACTCCAATCAATCAACCTGGGATTGACCTTCTTTTTGAACAGTTACCAACTCCTTTTGTTTTACTTTAATGGTCACCATACACTTTGGGGTTGCAAAGATCAGCAAGAAAGAGAAGAAGATAGAAGATTGTTTCAAAACACAATCTTTTCCATTCAGATGATAAGCATATAGCTACCTGCATCCTGCCACAGGATCCTATTTGTGCTTAGAACTGACTATCTGCATTTCATTGCTTTATTTTACTTCTCATGGGATGCTGGTGCCAACATATGTGGTAGCGATGACTTTCCAATATATTTAAGAAGTAATAATCCCACACCACAGGGTCTCAGACAGAGATTGAAACAAGGCAGATTAGGATACATTGCAATCCCTCTGTAAATCAGATCTGACAGCTGATTGTCATTGTTTATTGCCATTTGGGTTTAGCCCCATTTCTCAGCACATGATAGGCTGTACATGGCATCCAGTCTGACTGGTGGAGGAAGAACCTGTGAAAACCCCTGTAAGAACCACTAACCCACAGGAAGCTGTTGGCAAGCTTTTTCACATACCCACATTGGCCAAGCCTGAGACTTGAACCCATGCAGACATAGATGAGATGGCAGTGATCAGGAAAGGCGAGCACTTTAGACCACATGGCCACCAAGGGCTCCCAACTGACAACTGACCCAATACCTGTATTTGAAAAGATACTACAGAATGTCACTGGAGATATAACTCTGGCAGGTCTGTAAACAGGTAAATGCCAGTCCAACAACTGAAAATGTAATTATATTTTGTATATGCTGAACTGAAACTTATCCTATCATTAGAGTGAGTAAGAGGAAAACCTGGAGAAATCAATATGGAATATGTTTTGAAATATCGTTGGCAAAAATAAAAGCAGCTATATCAAACATTTAAAGAAATCTGATGAAATGATGATAACTGTACCAGAAATCTCAGATGCATAGAAGAAAGCATTCTCCTCACAAGAGAAATATTCTTAAACCTTCCATTGTGTAAAAATCATGAAAGAAATGGTAAATCTGCTAATGCTGAAGATGACTTCACTCACAGAGAGCTTTGAAAGACTTCATCAAGCCCATGTCACTTCAGATTTGCCTATTCAAACAGTCATCATTAAATCCTTTCCATTTGCCAATTAATTAAATCAGAGATTCCTATTATAGTCATATGTCCCTGTATACAGATGGTTCAAAAGATGTAGATATATTTGTAAATGTCATTGCAGCACCCTATGGCACCATTTCATGCTGGTTACCAGGTAAAGCACAAGTTTTTACTGAAACTTTACAACCATCCTAAAAGCTTTAATCTAGATTGAAACCTCTCAAAAACAAATTCCCATCAACTTTTGGACTACCCTTCATATTGAAAGTCTTGTAAAACCTTAGATCTGATAACTCATGAATATCCCAGATATTACAAAAACATGATGTTCTAATACAATTTGGGAAAAGTATTCTTTACTGTTGACTACCAGGTCGAATTAGTATAAAAGGTAAGAGCAGGTAAAGCAACCAAAGCTGCTATGCAGTCACCCATTTCCAAATGGAAAATTCCATATATTGACTTCAAATACTGTATAAATCAGCATGAGGCATGAAAACTTTAGATAACTCAAGAAGATCAGGACTGTCATTATTAAGTACCATATAGAACAAATGACAGAGAGGAGGTGGTACTATGCAGATTGCATATAGAACAAATGACAGAGAGGAGGTGGTACTATGCAGATTGCATATCAGGTGCATACCTGGCTTTTGCATACCTCCTGTAGGATGAACTTCTTCCAGAGTGAATATTATACCAGTGTCTACAGACAATGAAACACATTCTTGTTCAGTGTGTCTATTTCCACCCCATAAAACAGGCATTTTGTTGTGTATTGCATGAAAAGACTGATGATGTATTATCTGAGAAAATTTTGGACTTTTTTTTAGGGAAGGCAGTTTATGTAAAAAATTGACCATATATTTTAGGGAGCTGGACACCTGTGTATGAGTGACCACCTGTCCTTTATGACCACAGTTGCCATATACAGATCCATTTTATATAAATGTACTGTCACGAGGGACCAACAGTCTTTAGACTTGGACATTTCTTATGCATGGCTTGTAGCTTATTCTGTGCAAAGAAGATTGCTGTTTACACCTCCTTGGTCACAGTGTACAGGGTATCTCTCTTTTTTTCTTCAGATGGTGGAATAGCCAGGTTAAGAGTGTACGGCAGAGCAGAACCTAACTGGAATAGCATACCATCAAATGAGGTAATGTAGCAACAACAAAAAAATGTAATATTCCATGTGAAGATGGGTTGTCCATTCAAACTTATACAGTATTTGACCTATTAATGTGTCCCAATAAATATTTTTAGCTCTGATGGTCATAGATCAGAAGATCTTTTGGGATGGCCTGTTGTCTGCCACCATAATATGCCATTTGTTCTTCCATCAGCACAAGATTTTATCACACCTCCTCCTAAACTACTTGGAGGATTGCCATAAAACTTTACACACAATGTTATCCCAAGGTCTAGTTTGTCCCAAATGAAAATAGTGCTGCTCAGACATCTGGTATGGCTGCTGCAGCAGCTATCATGAAAATCTTGTAAATGCTACTCCTTCTTAATACAGAAAGACATATCAACATAGTTTTCACCACAAGACTTGTTATGATGTCTAGCTGGTCCTAATGAAGATGGTTTTCTTGGACATATGGAATGGTCACCAAAGAAACCATCTTGAAAATATTTGTTATTGCTAGTGCACCTGATTTTATGGTCATATCAACATGGGAATTTCACTAAAAAAAACTTTGTATGATATCTAGTTGGTCCTAAATGAAAAAGGTACCATTGTGACATCCATTATGCTCATTACAGCAGCCACCTTTAAAATCCTTTATTACTACACCTTCTGAACGAAAAATTATACCAGCATGGGGTTTTCATCAGAAGTATTCTTATGGTGTCTGATTGGTCCAAATAAAAACTGTGCCAGATTTATATACCATATGACCACTACAGTGACCATTTTGAAAATGGCCACTCCTCCTAGATAGAAAGTCATATCAATATTTGGTTTTCACGAGAAGACTTCTTGATGTCTAGTTGGTAGTAAATGAGAATGGTGCTGTTTGGCATCCAGTATGGTCATAATGGCAGTTTTCTTGAAGATCTTTTTATTTCTGCTCCTAATAAATGGAAAGCCATGTTGACATGGAGTTCTCAGCAGAAGACTTATTAGGATTTCAAGTTTGTCCTGAAAGAAAATAATGCTGATCTAACATCAAATATGACTGCCACAATATGACTGCCACAATGAACATACAGAAAATTTTGTTTCTAATTCTGCAGAATGGATGGTCATATCAGTATGTTATTTTCATCAAGTCTTCAAATGATTTCTGGTTTGTCCTAAATGAAAATGATTCTGATCTTAATCCATTTCATCCTAAATGAAAATGGTATTGATTTTAATCTATTTTGTCCTAAATGAAAATGTTGCTAATCTTAATCCATTTTGTCCTAAATGAAAATGGTACTGATTTTAATCCATTTTGTCCTGAATGAAAATAGTACTGATCTTAATCTATTTTGTCCTAAATGAAAATGGTGCTGATCTTAATCCATTTTGTCCTAGGTGAAAATGGTACTGATCTTAATCCATTTTGTCCTAAATGAAAATGGTACTGATCTTAATCCATTTGGTCCTGAATGAAAATGGTGCTGATCTTAATCCATTTTGTCCTAGATGAAAATGGTACTGATCTTAATCCATTTTGTCATGAATGAAAATGGTGCTGATCTTAATCCATTTTGTCCTAGATGAAAATGGTACTGATCTTAATCCATTTTGTCCTAAATGAAAATGGTACGGATCTTAATCCATTTTGTCCTAAATGAAAATAGTACTGATCTTAATCCATTTTGTCCTGAATGAAAATGGTGCTGATCTTAATCCATTTTGTCCTAGATGAAAATGGTACTGATCTTAATCCATTTTGTCCTGAATGAAAATAGTACTGATCTTAATCCATTTTGTCCTGAATGAAAATGGTGCTGATCTTAATCCATTTTGTCCTAGATGAAAATGGTGCTGATCTTAATCCATTTTGTTTACATCTGTGGCTGCATTGAAAATCTTGTCACTGAGAATATCAGAGACGATTTCAGTACTCAACAGTTAAAAAGAAATGATTTTGAGTTCAATTCCTGGAATTCTTTTTGTACAATAGTATATCTGTCCCTAAGATGGATTGCTGTTTTATTCTGGTGGTCATTATGTGGACAGATATAGGTACGTGGAGTTCTCTTTGGTGAGGTAAGCCAAATCTGGCCTTCAAAAGTGTTTGGAGCGATTTAAGGTGCATCACTAGAAAATCACTCTGGTTGGTCCTTTATTGTATCATCCATCATTAATTTTACACAAAAATGATTTCACACACAAGTTTTATTTCCTACCTCCCCCTCCATTTCCATTGACAGTTCATGACTTGATATCCTTGGTTATGGCTCTTCCTTCTCGCTTCAAATCAACCAGATTTCATTATTTTTTATGGAGCCTGACAGCAGATGCTGCTATCACATGACTTGAGACTGTTAACAAACTCATGTGTTTGCTAACACATTTACCAAGGTCTCTCTGTGATATGTAATGAAACTGCAGATATTTAGAAAAACTCATTTTTTTATATCTATGGGCATTGTTTTAAACTAGATCAAGGTTATAATAAATTTTCTTTAACACTGAGACTAAAGGTGAGTGCCACTGAATATTGGTATTAATTTACCAAAACTTTCATTTCTCCTTCAAATACATTCCCCGATCACATTAACATTAGGGATATAAGCCTGCTACCTCTCGAATCCAGCCCTACTAAAAGACGAAAATTCTTCTTTTCTGTCTATCTCATATAGACCAAAGGGCAATAACTCTTGCCCCTTACCTCCCCTTGCCACCGCCAGGTGTCACTAGTTTTTAAGTTTCGCTTGTACTGATAACATGTACATTATACCTCCAAACAATCCAAGCCATCTTAGCGTTAAATTGGACCATCCAAAGTTAAATTTGGATTTATTGCGTTGGACAATCATTCTTCTACAGGTTGTATACATTATTTTAACAATTTTTTTCAAAATTGAGTGACTTTGTCACCCTTACAGATTTCGTTTACTGAAGACCATGTTACACACGCTATCGCGGAACTCGTGTTGTCAATTAAGAGTTAACGCGACACTGACTAATTTCGCTTACTCCATTAGTAACGGTTGTGGTATTAGTGAATTAATAACATGCTGAATTGATAATTTGTGCTTTGTTTTCTTTTCTTGTGTCGTTTCAGTAGAAATGTCAACCAAATGCATGAAATGCAAAAAGTTCAAAGCAAAAGAAGACAACCATGACTCTTCTATTGTATGTACCAAGTGTACATCATCTATACCATGCAGTGTGTGTAATACTTGGACAGAGCAAACGTGGGCTGATGTAGTCCAGAAGGCAGCAAAAGGGAGGGATAGATGGAATAAGTCGAAGAAAGATAGCATTGATGTCCTCAGTATACATCAGAACACAGCCTCCATTGCGAGCCTTGTGGGGGACGTTTGGGTCCCCCCTCCACCTAAAGTTCATCATTTGCAACCGTCAGCCACAGTAACATCAGCGGCAATGGAGGAAAATAATGTTGACAGGGTACAACAGTCCAACTTTGAACAGATGCGTCGTTTGGTCCAGGAAACAATGATGCAGCTATTGACATCAGGCCAGATATTACCCTTATTTCCCTCGCTCGCTTCCACAACTTTTTCTGACTCTTTGGGGGAATGTTCCCCCAATTTTAGGCTGCCCAGTGGGCATAAGTCCCCCCGCATGTCCAAGCATGGCCTTCGGGCCTGTAAGTCAGGACGCATGGGGTTTTTACCGGATGCATCGGATCCATTTCTTTATACAACCTCTATGTCACCGGCCGTCCAGCTGTCCCAGCATGGGGACCCTATTGCTAAAACGGTCCGACCAAACATGACTTACGGGGATTTTAGTGATAAAGCTGTCCGTCAAGCTGTACTACTGGCAACATACCAATAGTATGGTGGAGATTTTAGTGAGAAATCTGTCCGTCCATCCACGCCATTGGAGCAGCCGGTACCGGTGATAGCAGGACCGTTGCCAACATTCAGACCGACCACAAGCCAGACAAACCAGTCGGCAGGGCCGTCCATCCATATGTTCACAGCTTATCCACAAGGGAGAGTTAGTGACAGTGTTAAGGATGATTGGAATCGCGTCATCTATGCCACCTGGTATGCTCTATCCAGAAATGCAAGCTATTACAGAACACGACTCGGCACACAGTGAGGGTGATGAAACTCCTGCAAATCAGCCGTACACAGATCCAACCATGGAACGGACTGAGTTTGGCTTTAAGGCGGCAGTGGAAGAAATTTATAGGGTGTTGGCAACTTTAGAATGCCCTCCACCTCCTACCGCCACTCAAGACTACAAAGTTAAGGCGTCTGTAGATCTTGACGGGGAGGATGAGATGCCGTCCTTCCGGTTCCTTCCCCAGTCGGCAAAAATTAAGGAGATCAATGATCGTCTATCAGGACGAATAGGTGATCCGGGGAATGCTAAGGTGTTCTTTTCAGAAAGCCAAATACCAGCGACGTTCTCGTGTCGCTGGTACAAAACTCATTCAGACGCCTTCAGTATGGATTTTCCGGCCCTGGACAAAAATATGGCAGCAGTTCACATGTCCGCTCCACTGTTTTACAAAGTGGACAAAAATGTGTTCCATGCCACATCAAAGCTAGTCCGGAACTTAGTCGCTATGTCTTCAGTGTTAGACTTGGCTTCATTAGCCATTTTCCGACTCGCAGAAAAATCCGACAATGACCACGCTTGGGAAGCAACAGCCCGGATTGCTAGAGTTATTAACAGGGCAGCTCACCATTCCATGGCTAATGCATTGACTGCTTCTGCCAACTTAGACCTGATACGACGTGACACATGTCTGCGGTCCACGTCGCTCAAGCCCCATCATACTCTGGCTTTACGGATGACTCCGTTTGGGTCACCTTTACTCTTTGGAGGAAAAATTGAAGAAGTTCGAAAGCAGGCAGCTCAGGAATTGCCCCTCCAACTTGCCGCCCAACCCTCACAGGCGTTTAGAAAAAATCAGCCTATGCCACAGCGGAGGGATGATTGGCGGACCAGGGACAAGGGATCCTTACAATCAAATGTGCAGTATAGATCCCAACCCAACGCCAGGAGACAACAGTCTAATCAAGCTAGGAGGCAACCATACAGAGGCAGTAAGAAACAAAGTTTCTCCGTCTTCAAGCCTCCTAACTCTAAAAAAAAAAAATTGACATACCCTCTCCACCACTCGCGGACAGCCTACCTGTGGGCGGCCGCCTCCTGCAATTTCAGGACCACTGGACCACCTTTTTTCCTCTGAACGATTGGGTGATCCAGGTCATTTCGGAGGGACTTCGGATTTCATTTATCCAGCCCTCTCCCCTGTCCTCCTCTACCCTCTTCACGGACGTACCGCCCGATCGGGAGAAGGATACCTTTCTACAACAGGAGATACGGTCGCTCATAGAAATCTGGGTGGTGGAGATTGTGAAAAAACTGCAATCGCGGGGGTTTTATTCCAGGCTGTTTCTTATCCAGAAGGCAAAAGGCAAGTTGAGGCCGATCATTGACCTGAGTCGCCTCAACCAATACATTTTACCACCAAAATTCAAGATGGAAACGGCAAGACCAATCCGTCTTTCCATCTGGCAGGATGAGTATGCAGTCAGTCTAGATATGACCGACGCATATTTTCACGTCCCTATCCACCCCGCGTCACAGAAATTTCTCCGATTCGCTTACCGCGACGCGGTTTATCAGCTCCAGGTCCTACCCTTTGGCCTCAACATCAGCCCTTGGGCTTTTACCAAGGTTATGGATTGCATCGTCACCCTGTTCCGCTCGACTTCATCTACAGGGATAGCAGTGTACTTGGACGACATCCTCCAGAAACATATGGTAAGTTCTATTCTGCTCAAAGGCAGAAACGATCTTTTAGCACTTTTAGATCATCTAGGCTTTCTCATGAACTGGAAAAAGTCCGATCTCCGTCCATCCCAGCGTTTTGTCCATCTGGGTATGGAGTTTCTCACCGATCTGAATCTGGTACAGCTTCCTCGCGCTCGCGTAATCCGGATCGTTGAACTCGTCGAGTCCGTTTCCAACAGGACATGGATTTCAGCGAGAGAATTCTTGCAACTCCTTGGATTATTTAATGTGGCGGCAGACTTGATCCCACTTGGCCGTCTTTTTATGCGTCCCTTACAAATGACGTTACTGGCACAATGGCGCCTCTTTTCAAGTCCCCTCAATCAAACAATAATGATGACACCCGAGATACGATTGTTCCTGCGTCAGTGGCACAACCCCGGTTGGCTGTCCACAGGGATTCCTCTGGAGATGCCTCAAGCGGAGATAACGGTATGTACCGACGCCAGTACCTACGATTGGGGTGCCCACCTGTTGCTGGACTTCGCTACAGTCAGCGGCACGTGGGAGCCAGGGGAGAGGCTGTCATCAATGCCTTTCATTTCTGGAAGGATCAACTCTCAGGAAAAACTGTCCTCATTATGTCAGACAACTCTGTGGTGGTGACTTACCTCCTCAAACAAGGGGGCACCAAATCACCAGACCTGTGCATTCTGATCTGGCAGTTTCTACGTTGTTGCGACAACCTCCACATCAACGTACAAATCAGACACATTCCCGGCAGACTCAATGTCTTGGCCGACACTCTATCAAGGAAAGGTCAAGTCATTCACATGGAATGGTCACTCCATCAATCAGTCTTTCTTCGGATTTGCACACTTTTGGGGTGTCCGATGATCGATCTTTTTGCGACAAGGTGGAATCGCAAGTTGCCCACCTTCATCTCTCCAGTTCCAGACCCAGAGGCTTGGGCCGTGGACCCTCTGTCAATCAGTTGGGAGGGGTTGTGGGCATTCGCCTACCCTCCCACAGTTTTGGTACTGAAAATAATCCAGAGGTTAAGGGGTCAGAACTGTCAGATGATTCTGATTGCCCCTCTCAGATGGAACAAGTCCTGGGTCGCCGATCTACTTGATCTAGCAATAGATCTACCCAGGAAGATTCCAACCAGCCCAAATCTTCTCAAACAACCGCGGTCACAGGTGTTCCACCCCTGCCCGGACCGTCGTCTTCTTCACGCTTGGCTCTTGTCCGAGCAGCCTTGCGAGACAAACAATTTAAACTTTCGATTGTGGAGAGAATCTCAAGAGCAAGAAGGCCCTCCACTCTGAAGGCTTACGAGGGAAAGTGGCATGTTTTCAGGGACTGGTGCCATATCAATAACATCATCCCTTTGAGTGTCTCAATCCCTCAACTGGCCGACTTTTTTCTCTGGCTTTTTGAGGAGAAACAGTTGGCCCCATTTACTATCAAAGGCTACCGCTCCATGATATCAGACACATTCTGCCATCATGGTAGATGTGATATTGGGCATAACAAAGATCTATCAGATCTTTTAGCCAATTTTGATTTCAATTGACCAAAATCCCTCACCCTGTTTCCAAAATGGAATCTGTCCTGGGTTTTAACATGGCTCAATTCAGACAAATTTGAACCTTTAGCCCACACTTCGTTAAAGCTAGTATCATACAAAACATGTTTCTTGATAGCCTTAGCTTCAGCATGCAGGGTGAGCGAGTTACATGCCCTTTCCAGTGACCCAAACTTTCTTCAGTTCAGATCAGATGGTTCGGTGGTCCTCCTGATGCAACCAGGCTTTGTAGCCAAAAATAGGTTACCATCCATTGGCAATCAAAGAATCATCATTCGCTCGCTCTCTTCCATAGATAAGACAAGAGCAGCAGCCATGCAAGATCCTGTTCGTGCAGTCAAGCACTATTTAAAATGCACAGAGTCGTGTCGGGACACACGTAAGCGCCTCTTTCTTCCGGTCAAAGCTGGTAAACAGGATATCACCCCTCAAGCCCTTGCTTCATGGCTGAAGTGGGTTATATGCTCAATGTACTCTGAGGTCTCACAAGATCAGAGTCGCCTCATGAAGATTACGGCTCATGAGATTAGAGCAATCTTGGTGAGCCTGGCATTTGAACGCAATGTTTCGATCCAAGATATAATAGAAGCTGTTGGCTGGCATGCAGAGTCAACCTTCTCCAGTTTTTATCTCAGAGATTTGGCTTTGCAAAGGCAAACCTTGAATCTGGTAGGTCCGGTGTCGGCATCCCAGATGACCACCAGACCCATTTAAAACAATCAGCACAGCCTATCAGCTTCGCTGGATTCGCCAGTGAAATTTCATAGGTAAGAAGATTTCAATAACTATCTTCTTAACCGTATATAGGGGTCATATACCACAGGACCCTAGGCTGTGTTGCTGATGAAATTAGGAGAACGGGTTATCGTTCAAATGGGGAATCCAGCCATCATTCCCTAGAAGGTACCCGGGGTGGAGGTAGGATGCTCAGCATTCCCTCCTCCTATTACTTATTCTTCTAACATTAATGTGATCGGGGAACGTATTTGAAGGAGAAAGCAAATTTTTAGTAAATTGTGTTTCTCTGAGAATACTTACCCGATCACATTACTTAAAAACCCTCCCAACCACCCCGCTATGCGAGCATCCTCGTATAATATATATCGCTCAGCTTAAAAAGCTAGTGACACCTGGCGGTGGCAAGGGAAGGTAAGGGGCAAGAGTTATTGCCCTTTGGTCTATATGAGATAAAAGACGAATTTTCATCTTTTAGTAGGGCTGGATTCGAGAGGTAGCAGGCTTATATCCCTAACGTTAATGTGATCGGGGAATGTATTTGAAGGAGAAACACAATTTACTAAAAATTTGCTTTCTTCAAAAACTGGGAACTGACCATTCTAATAATTTAATAAAATGGAGAGTAACTAAAATTTTCAAGTGTTATCACAGTCTACACCCATAGGGCTATTATTCATCCAAGTTTCATTTTTCAAACTCTAACTGAGTAGGAGCAGTTCAAGGACATTACACGCATATCACTGAAAATGTACGGATATATGGACTATACCACAGTATACCTACACTTTTTGAAAGGGACGATGATTTTAATAATAACCATATGAAGAAGAATTGTCGTTGCCATTATTATTATTATTATTGTTAACAGTCCTTAAATGTCTTCATCTTCTTCTTTCATCCATTACATAATAATGCATTAAAATTAATAATAATTGAGACTAAGCAATTATAACTATTTAAGAGGGCATAGGCTAGTGCTTTTTTTTATAGAGAATTTACTTTGTATATTGCATTACAAAATGAACTGCGCTAATGCCTTTCTAGAAAATGAGTAGCTGCCTCGGAAAGGTTTGGTACCATCAACATCATCATCTTCATCGTCATTACTATGATGAAGATGGTTATTATTATGATTATTATTAGTATAATTATTGTTGTTGATGTATTAGCAGGGTACCATACTTAAGGCAGTTCTCTACCATTGTCATCATTTTTGTTTTATTATTAATGGTCATGGTGTTCTAGCATCTGTGGGAAATAAAAGAAGTTTTTGTAAGAGTATTACCAATGAATTGTTATAATAGTTATTTGTATAATAATGATTTCAGCAAAAGAAACAGGAATCACCATTGTTGTTGTTGTTGTTGTTATTCTTATTTGGTGTTGGTGTTAAGGAGAAGTCACTTGTTTGTTTTAGCTGTTATTGTTCTTTTATTCTCACTGTTGTTGTTACTGATAGTTGGTAAGTTGATAGGGGAACAAGAATCAAGCGCTAGTGAAATATGCAAGTTATTTTATAATCTCAGGTCACATGATGTCAGCATCCGCTGTCAGGCTCCATCAGAGATGCTGACATTTGATTCACTCTCCACTAGATGGAGAAGCCAGAGTGGTGGATTTTCAAGTTGTAGATCCACTGATTAGGAAAGGGTGTCATGGAAAGTAATAAAATCATAATTTTAGTGTCAAATTAGTGATGGATTACTGTCAGATTAGTTGCAGATTAATATAAATGACTGACCTTTTTTTGCTTTTGTGCTGTTATAGTGGTTTTTGAGTGATATGAAATCACTTCTATCACTTTGTGAACCAGATTAGGCTTATCTCACCAAAGAGAACTCTATCTACCATAGCTGTCCCCATAGCAACCGTCACAACAAAAACAAATCATCGTTGATTGGTCAAATATATCATCAGTTTGTACTGTAAGTGGATATACCAAGTGACAGGTTTGTCACTAACTTGGTTTATGTCACGAGACTTAAACCGTCTGGAAACATAATCATTTTACAATTCACTATGAACACTTATAGAACTGTCAGGAAGCATAATCATTTTACAATTCACTATGAACACTTATAGAACCTTTTGCAGTAAAATTCAGATTTATCAAAGTTGTATGTGTAGCAAGTCCAAATGTCAAATAAATCAATGGATGTATTTATTTATTGCACAATTCCACTGACCATTAACCAATTTCACTGGCAATAGGATGTGCAACAGGTGCTAATAGATTTTGAATGCATATAAATACTGTTCTTACAGGCTAGTATCAGACTCTCAGGATTGCATTTTCGTGCTTATAGTTTTAGTGACCAGTTGAAGTTTTATTTTTTCTGATATTTGGATAATCTATATATGTTATTCTTGTAATAGAGTATTAAGAATTTATTTGAGATTTCAATAAATCTTAGTCTGTTAATGAGTTATTACCTAACCCTGATGACTGAAAAGATTCATCATTCTTTTTCATGTCATTTCAGATTGTTGACCTTGTTGCTATGGAGATGGGAGGCATGTGTATCGGATATAGCAATGTTCACTTTGGTCATGCCCGGAACTTGCTGTTGCCAAACAGAGCAGACAGCATGGGAGAGGGCTGGGAAACAGCCAGAAAAGTTAGTCTCTTCCACTAGCTGTCAGTTTGTGTCTAAAATAGGGAACCTCGTGTGAGAGTTTATGAAATTTGAAATCTAAGCCAAGATATGGGGGTTTCTCTTTAACCTTATTTTTTATTCTTCTGAAAACCCCATATTTGTTTATGTTATAAATTTCTTTTGCATCATTTGCAAAAAAGTCTGATTTATATGTATTATTCTCACAAAAGTTAGGACAGGTTTTACCTGCCACAGAACAAGAAAACTTGCTAACGTAGAGGTTATAGTTATAGTAATGAGAATATTTTAAATGAATAGTGATGCTGTGGAAATTTGAGAAATTGAAACAACTAGCGTATTACAAATGGTTAATATGATACCAATTGAGGAAAAATAATTTCAATATTGACAATTGTTGGAAAGAATTATATTGTGAATTCAATCAGATTTCAACATATTTATTAATTTTTATTAAATATAAGAAACACTGAGGAAATAAAGAGACAAAATCCCTATTTTTAATGAAATTTATCAACAACAACTCAGTGAAAATTAGCTGCAGTTTTTTGAAATGGTATATGGGGACTACTTTCATTTACTCTAACTTCTTTCTTCAAGCATAATATTTTGCCATGTTTTACTTTATATCCGCTGCTCTTATTTCTCTATGGTACATCTGTAAAGTAAAGGTTTAATGAAAATATGTGCTTAGAGTGCAAATTTCTGTACCCCAGATTTTTTTATTTTGCATCATTTGCAAAAAAGTCTGATTTATATGTATTACTCTCACAAAAGTTAGGACTTAGGTGTCAGTATTTTTTCTGCTTCTCTCATTTTCTCAGTATTGCTTGCTTGCTTTCATTTTTTCCTGATGAATGTCCAAATTATGTGTGTAAATGCTTCTTTGAATGTTTTGAATGATTTTTGATTATTTGATCCCTTGTATTGTTCTATGAAAGGATTAGAATGAGCAATATGGCCTAAATGGAATTCTTTTTATAGTATTTCCTGATTTGACACAGTATAACTGGTTGATCCCCATTTTCTTTATCTTCATTTAGAAATAAAGAAAAACAACAACTTTTTCTGTTTTTGATCACAATTTATGACCATATACTGTACCAAATCTCTCATATTGTACTTGAAGTGACTGTACATTCATTCAATAGACTTGTACATTATTGGCTGGCTATCCATCATGAGAGATACCAGCACACTCAGTCTTAGTAGGGGCCCCGAGTGGCCGAGTGGTCTAAAGCGCTCTCCATCATGGATCACTGCCATCTCACCTCTGTCTGTGTGGGTTCGAGTCTCGGGCTCAGCCAATGTGGATATGTGAGAAAGCTTGCCGGTAGCTTCTCGTATGTCAGTGGTTCTTTCCGGGGTTTTCCCGGGTTCTTCCTCCACCATTAATACTGGCCTCCATGTATAGCCTATCTTGTGCTGAAAAATGGCATTAAACCCTATAACAACAACAACAACAACTCAGTCTTAGTGAATGAAGACAATGCCGCATTGATTTTGGACAAGCTAACTCATCATTGATTTTAACAGTAAATTTCATGAATTCTGTTAGAGTACATTTTACATGAGAAATTGATTTCAATCTACACCTATTATTCTACAAAATGCATGAAAAATGTACTACATAATGGAGATTTTCTCCATAATTGACCTTAAAGAAAGTTTAATTAAGAATAATACCAAAGTCAAACTACTTGAAGCCATTGCCCTCAGAGTCTCCTTAATTTCATCTCTAATGAACACTGTAACAAGATAACCAGGTGGGATTTTGGATTACAACAGAACACCTTTCATGTTGATACAAATACAATGTTTAATGACGAATGACTTGAATGAGAACATAATTTTGATTAATGCATGTGTATAATATCCAAATATTGGATCAATTAACATAATCCATACAAACTAAATAATGAAAATACAAATAAATGACTTTACACAGTACAAGGACAAGGGGAAAATGATTCACAGTGATTTCACAATGAAAGAATGATGTGTTTTACTCAGATAGTAAAGCTGTGGTATTTTACTCAAATAGTAAAAATATATTCACTCAGTTAGTGAAAATGATGAAAACAAAGGGACATGTAAAAAAAATATCTTTACAGTCCCAAAAACACACTGGGTATTACAAACCCCAAAGATTTTTCCACAGCTAGACAACTACATGTATGGAGTTTGACACTCCATCTCCAGCACACTTGGTTACCAGTCACACTGGTCAATCAAGCAATCAGCACCCACCAATCTCAGTCAGCAATGCTGAGTCACCTGCTACTCAACCAGCAACACTGTTTACTCAGCTCTACAGCTGCTATGATTCAGCTTCACAGCTGCTATGGTCAACTTCTGTGAATAGCTCTGCAGCTGGTACCATGTTGACTCCGATCACTCTGGTCACTTCAATAAACTATACAGATGCAACTCTGATCAGCTCTACAGCTGTGACTCCGATCAGCTCTACAACTGTGACTCTGATCAGCTCTACAGCTGAAGACTGCTCATTGACAAGACATTTCATAATGTAATGATTTTGACCTACAGTGAGGTATTTATACACAGACAATGCCGCAATACATCATCTGTGCGCTGGAAGTATTTGGTTCTTCCCATTGAAAGCACTTCGCACATGCAGCATAAGATGAACCAAACTTACTATTTTGAAATCTTTGTACAATATACATAAATCACCCTCGGGTATCGGTGTAGACAAAAAAATTGAAACCCAAGTACATGTATTTAATAAATAAAAGGATTTATACAATTCCGTGACAAACACAATTCAGAGATTCTACTACAAGGATTGTGTTACCCACTGAATTCGCTTTGTCATGTTGATATGTTATATTACAGCATGACATAAAAGTTTTATGTCATGACATTTTATTACATTTATTAGGAAATGTTATCAAATAAAATATCTTCAGTTGGCCAGTGTGAAATGTGGAAAATATGAGACTAAGTGGTGAATGTTCTGAGAAGGGTGTGTGCTTTTTTTGACAATATCAATGACACGTCAGATACCAATGACACATCAAATATCAATGACACATCAGATATCAATGACACATCATGTGAGCAGATATAAAAATTCTAGTTATATTTTCTTTTTTTTTTTTTTTTTGGTTAATGTTTGTATTTACTGCTTGTATTGAAACTTTAATCATCGGTCTTTGCATGTCAGATATGGGAAGTCAGCGGTTTAAGGTAGTACATATGAAGCCTGTTTTGGAAAGAAATTAAGAATGTTATGCCATTAGTCTAATTATGAAAGGTGTGCATTAGCTGTTAGTTTGACTTTACAAAAATATCTGGTTTCTCAGTAGTTGGCTGAGATTTATCATTAATTATTTTTACCCATAACTATCTATGCACTTGAGAAAATGATACAAGTTGTCAGAAAAGTTAAAGACAATATGGAACACTGCAAATTTAAGCTGAAAGCCAGGATGTAAGCACGCTGTAAGAGGACTTGCAAGAAATGATTCACACATCATGCATTCACTTTGAAAGAATAATGGAGACCAGGCAATTCATGCTGCATTTTGCTAAATACTGTTATAAAATTTTTTAAGTATATGAACAGAGTCAATGTGACTCAGTGGTTAACATAGACTCATAACCAAGTATGTTCGAAATCTACCATAGGACTATCTTGGGTTAGCTACTGTGTCCCAGGGCAAGGCACTTTACAATTACCTCAGCAATATAAAAATTTTGTGTTGCTGTGCAGTAAAGCAACAAACCAAACCAAAACAAGCATGTGACCTATAAAACATTCACGTAAGTAAATTTAGAATAATATGCTGACATCGTAGAATCTCATTACTGATATAACAGTTATGGTCATAGATGCCATTATAGTTTTGTGAATTTCATTTTAAAAATATCACCTGAGCTAATTTTGTGACTAACTTTAACTTGTTATACCAAATTTAAGGTATTTGTTTGTAAATAAAAATATAAGAATACTTTTCAAAGTACTAAAAACATTATGAAAAAATAATTTTGATACAGGGTGAGAGATCATATACAAAAGAAACAAAAGACCCAGCATTGAGGACGGCTAAAATATATGTGTTGTTGGCATTTTTATTTCTTGTGCATCAGAGGTAAATTGTGCTAAATTCACACAAACATACATGTACATATTGATGCTCTGATATCACTACCCAGGTGTGTTCATTAAATTGTTTCGAAGTTCTTTGATTTCCATAACACAAAGCTCTTGTGTAGAGAAGGATCATGTTGTTAAAAAAGCACTGACTAGCTTCTGATAACAAAGACTATTTTTTTATGATTTATAATAAGATCTGAGAGTTGTGACATAAAGTATCAAAACTTCATCCAAATTTACACCTATATGATGGACACTGGTACAGTGTGTTCTGCTATAACACGGTAGTTAAGAGCCATAGAACCTGACCATGTTATAGACCGAACCGTGTTATAAGCAACCATGTCAATTTGCTGAAGAAAATGATGCATGTAACCCAAAAGATTTGCAGGGGAGGGAATTGTAGGTAATAAATGCAGGTACAAAACTACATGCTTCATTGGCACAGTTACCATCTTAAATTGATGCATATTAAATGAGAAATACCCCAGTAGTGAAAACAGAGAAGGCATATATAATATTTTACTTTATTTAGAGAACCACAGATTGGTACATATATGTGTATACTGTTTATAAATACATGTCAAACATATAGCATGAATAGAGTATCAACATCATGTACTCACCCATGATTCTCATCGCATACATTGAATCCACAATACAAGTAATTCCATCAAAAATATGCATAGACAGAGATTTAAAATATTCAGTAATTTTGTCACAGGTCATATAGGTCTGAATTCATTGGAGAAACATAGCACAATCACATAACGAATGATGAAGCACATTTACTTTTCAGTACATCCCAAGTCAGTAAAAGTTAGTTTGCATTTTAAGCTGCCGTTGATAGCATTCATAAACTTTTACCCTGCAAAAGGAAACTTTCATGGCACAGTAAACGTGTTCCATTCATGTTTGAAAATGAAAACAATTCATTCTTACAGTTGATCCCAGTATCACATTTTTTATTCAGTGTACTTTAGTATAAAGGGACTTTGTGTATAATGCGTTACATATTTACAGATACGTGAACTTTGTTATGTAAGAGATTGCTATAATTCCATACCAATGACTTTGTATGTAAATTTTCAATTAAACCACTTTGTATAAAATGGTTACATGCATTACTCACACTTTTGCAGCCTATACCTTATCTGCTTTTTTCAAAAAATTTCAGCCTGGAAGACCAGCAATACTTGAGGCGGATTCTCAGGGAATCTTGAAAGTTCCAGGTAAATATATGTGTTTGTTGGTTGGTCAGTTGGCATGAGAATGCCATGTCCCAATAACATCTGTAACAGCTGTAACAAGAAAGGCATCTATAGATGTACACTTGATTCATTTACCTACATTTCCTCACCTGTTTAATATCTACACAACAACTGTTATCTGCAGGGGAGACAATTCTTTTTGCCCTTAATGTCCCATGCTCATTTCCACTATCTTATTGATTATAGCATTACTTCAATAATTCTTGATAAATAACCTAAGAAATGTATTAATTCTTTTCCTTTTTTCACCACAACATTTTTAGAGGCTTTGAGTTGATTTGATTTAACAGTTCTCAAGATATTTTTTCCAACATACACACAGTCATCACCAGTTTAAATATTCAGCCATTGCCATGTTGGTGAGGTAATACATTTGATATTGATACAGTACTAATATTCGTTAGTACTTATACCAATACTGGTACTATCTGTACCATTAATACTTATACCAATACTGGTACTGTTTGTACCATTAGTACTTATACCAATACTGGTACTGTTTGTACCATTAGTACTTATACCAATACTGGTACTGTTTGTACCATTAGTACTTATACCAATACTGGTACTGTTTGTACCATTAGTACTTATACCAATACTGGTACTATTTGTACCATTAGTACTTATACCAATACTGGTACTATTTGTACCATTAGTACTTATACCAATACTGGTACTATCTGTATCATTATCAGAAAACAATAAGCACCAATACTGATTTAACATACAGTCAGAGTAGATTTATTAAAATACAGAGATAATTAGTCAGTTTTTTTTTAGTGGGGCCTGATTTATTGTAATGCTGAGAGAATTAGTCCATTGTTTAATTGGGGCCTGATTTATTGTAATACTGAGAGAATTAGTCCATTGTTTAATTGGGGCCTGATTTATTGTAATACTGAGAGAGTAAGTTCATTGTTTAATTGGGGCCTGATTTATTGTAATACTAAGAGAATAAGTCCATTATTTAATTGGGGCCTGATTTATTGTAATACTTAGAGAATTAGTCCATTGTTTAATTGGGGCCGATTTATTATAATACTGAGATAATAAGTCCATTGTTTAATTGGGGCCTGATTTATTGTAATACTTAGAGAATAAGTCCATTGTTTAATTGGGGCCTGATTTATTGTAATACGGAGAGAATTAGTCCATTGTTTAATTGGGGCCTGATTTATTGTAATACGGAGAGAACTAGTCCATTGTTTTTTTAGGTCTGATTTATTGAGATCCTGAGAATTAGTCCATTGTTTTATTGGATCTGATTTATTGTAGCCCTGAATGAATTAATAAATCATTTATTGCAGCCTGAGTTATCTTAATCCTGAGAATTAATCCATTGTTTTATTCAGGCCTGATTTATTAAAATACTGAGATAATTAGTTCATTGTTTAATGAGGCTTGATTTATTGTAACATTGAGAGAATTAGCCCATTGTTGATTGGGGCCTGATTGTTTTTAATACTGAGAGAACTTGTCAGAGTGCTTTGGCTGATAAGATTATAATGCTGTTTATGTTTAAATGAACCAGCTATAAATACAGTCATTGATTGAATGGTGATTTTTATGCCAATGTTCTGAAATAATAGGATTGACTTTGTATTCCAGTAATGACTGGAATAAGGCAATTTCCAATCTTTAATTAAGTGATCATGAACGTAGATGATTATTTAGATGAGTATCAAAGATTTGTACAAGTATTCAACCAAACTTGAAAGCAGATGATTTGTATGTGTCTGATGTCTTGAATTCACTAGTTACAATGACCTTATGCTGGCAAACTCCTTTGGCCAGCACAAAGTATCCAGAAGATGGCCATGGCACAGCCCAAGTGGAGACCATCACAGTCAGATTGACTACATCATGGTAAAGAAGCGCCTGCAGTCCAGTATAAACATCGTCAAAACTAGAAGCTTTCCCAGACTGGAAATAGGAAGTGACTGTGATCTGGTGATGATGACCTTCAGGCTACATTTAAAGAAGGTCAAGAAAGAGAGCCACACAAGAATAAAGTTTGATCTCGAGAAACTGAAGGATCCTGAAGCAGCAGAAGTCTTCTGGGCAATGATTGGTGGGAAATTTGCACCACTCACCATCCTCGATGCTGACAGTACTAACATGGACACGTTGATCACCACCTTCAATACAGCAACAACCGAAACAGCAAGATCCTTGGTGGACTTCGCCCAGTCAAGAAGCCCTGGGTCACAGCTGAAGTCCTGAACCTGTGTGACAAGAGGAGGGAACTGAAGAAGAAAAAGAATGATACAGAAAGGGCAGAGCAGTATAAGGCATTCAATGGGAAGTTAAGAAAAGCATGAAAAAAGCAAAAGAGAACTGGATGGAAGAACAGTCCAAAGACATTGAGGGAAACTTGAAAAGGAAAAACAGCAGGAAAGCATACCAACTGGTCCAAGTTCTAACAAGCGCAAAACAATGGCTGGTTACCTTCTTACAGGACAAAGCCAGAAACTGCCTCACAGAAGAAAAAGATATTATGGAAAGATGGACAGAGTACTGTGCAGAATTTTCCAACCACCAAGCCACAATAGATCCAGAGGTACTGAATGTCCCTCCAGCAACTAACAACAACAACCACCCTATCCTACATGAAGTAGAAGTCACAGTGAGATTGCTAAAAAAGAGGAAGTCAGCAGGAGTGGACAACATCTCAGCAGAACTGATCCAAGCAAGGGGAGAAACAGTGATTAGCACCCTCACAAACATCTGTAACAAGATCTGGCAAAAGGAGTGTGGCCATCACCATGGACCTATTCACTGACCATCCCCATCCCCAAGAAAGGCAACTTGCAACATTGTTAAAGTCACCGTACAATCAGACTTATAAGCCATCCAGCAATGATGTCATGTTAAGGATACTGCTGAACAGACTAAAGCCACAGGCTGAAAAGACCATTGCCAAGGAGCAGGCATGGTTCAGAGCAGGGCACAGCACAACAGAGCAGATCTTCAACCTAGGATATTGTGTGAGAAGTACCTCCAACACCAGCAAGATCTGTACCACATCTTCATGGATTTCAGGAAGGCATTTGACAGGATAGGGCATGCAGCCCTGTGGGTGATCATGAGATTGTACATCAATGCCAACTTCTTCACAATAATAGAGAACCTCTATGACAAGGCCACCAGTGCAGTATACTTCGACAGCAGCATTGGATACTGGTTCAAAATGACAGTTGTAGTCAGACAAGGCTGTCTGCTCTCTCCCACACTATTCAACATCTTTCTAGAGAGAATCATGGCAGACGTGCTTGAAAAACATGAAGGGACAGTCAGCATCGGAGGCAGAATGATCACCAACTTACACTTGCCGATGACATTGATGGACTAGCAGGAAATGAGCAAGAATTAGCTAGCTTAGTAGAGAGCCTCGACAAAACCTCGACAGCCTACGGCATGGAAATCAGTGCAGAGAAGACCAAAATAATGACCAACAACACCAAGCTCATCAGCACTGACATCAGGGTCCAGGGTACAAAGCTAGAAAGAGTCCACATTTTAAAGTATTTGGGGGCAACTGTAACAGATGAAGGATTGAAGCCTGAAGTACTCTCCAGGATTGCACAGACAAGAGCAGTGCTGACAAAACTGGAACAACAAGAACATCGCACTCAGTTCAAAGGTCAGACTGATGCACTCACTGATGATCTCCATATTTTTCTACGCCTGCAAATCAGGGACCATAACAGCTAACTTAGAGAAAAGAAAACAGGCCACAGAGATGAGATGTTTCTGAAAGATCCTCTGCATCACATACAAAGACCATGTCACCAATGAAGAAATACGGCAAAGGATAAGAAAAGCCATTGGGCCTCACAATGACCTCCTGATCACAGTGAAAAAATGTGAACTGCAGTGGTATGGTCATGTCTCACGATCATCAGGACTTGCCAAGACAGTCCTGCAAGGCACTGTACAAGGAAGTAGAAATAGAAAAAGAGGCAGGCAAAGAAAGAGGTGAGAAGAGTGGGCAGGTTTGACATTAAGCCACTCGCTGAGAAAGACGGAAAATTGAGAGCAATGGAGGAAGCTGGTTGTTTGGTCTTGTTCTGTGCCCCAATGTTCTACCAAACTACGGGACTGATGATGATGATGATGATGATGATGCATGTCTGGAGTGGGTGTATAAAATGTTTACTTCAGTTCAGAATACTTTAGTTTGTCCATTTTCAACTAGATACGCTTAAAATCACATTTTGGATAATCATAATTGATTATTATCATATTTTAGAAGACAAAATAAATTCTGAATGTAGTCTAGTCCTGTTAATCAAACATCATTTCTCTGGCTTCTCTAAAAGCAGTTATTCTCATTGAGGCTATAATCATGTAAATTTACTTAAATTGCTGTTTTATTTAGCTAAAATTAAGGGGAAATGAAATAGAAAAATTACTGGGGATTGTGGGTTTTTTTAAAATTATTAGCCAAGATGCTATATAGAACTCAGTTTTGTCATATATCATAAGGATGAAATTAATCCTATATTCAGTGTGGCCTTCCAGTACAAACCATCTGTATAAATTATTTGCACAGTAAAAACAAAAGTAACTAAGAGTGCTCCATTCACTCTTGACTTCAGATAAGTGTCCCTTTCCACGACAGTACTAGTGTTTATTCGGCTTGATGGGGCAGTGGTCTAAAGTGGCCCAGGGTGGGTGGCCTACATCTACTGATCACTTTCATCATGCCTCTGTCTGCTTGTGCTTGAGTCTCAGGCTCAGCAATGTGGATGTGTGAGAAAGCTTGCCAGTCGTTTCCTGTGGGTCAGTGATTCTTCCTGGGTTTTCCCAGGCTCTTTCTCCGCCAGTTATTCAAGCTGCAATGTATAGCCTATCTTGTGCTGATGAATGGTGTTAAGCCCAAACAACAAAAACAACTTGGCTTGATCCCATCACTGCATGTCTTCATTAGAACATTACAATTCACCAACAAACTTTGACAAGTACCATATATATGAAAATATAAGTATATGAATCAGCCAGATCAATTCCCTATGATGAGTTACGGTAGTAACAAAACCAGTCAGGGACAGGGATGACTTGATCCTCCTTGCAGATGGGAGGGCACGCCTCCACATCTTTTCAATCATCACTTTCAAATAATTAACATTGAATCAGTGAAGGCGATCCTCTGTGGGATACCAGTCTGACAGATCCCAAAACCACAGTTAGCCCGATGAATCTCTACAGAAGTGCATCAGCACTTCGATCCAACTCCTCCATAGCAGCAGTGATAAGAAGAAAACTAAAAAAAAAATAGAAAAACTGGACATTCCAGTTCAGAACGATAACAAACCAAGCGCTTGCTGTTACTTAAGTGTCTAGACACTTTAACACATCTGAAAACAATAAAAACAGTATTCTTTGACAATAGAAATCTTATAATAGACAATAGAAATCTTATAATCTGATACAAAGCTCACGAGTAGCAATATGAAATTAAAAATCATTTTTATTGGATTTACCAGTTATATACTCTACAGCTGGTAGGGATCAACATCTCTGTATCAATGCGAGTCCAGGCATTTTCAAGTAAAGCCTAACTGCTAACTGCACAGACTCAGATCTGCAGTCACATAATGTGCTGGCAGTTTGTTAGGAGTAATCAGTAGAACAAACACCTTTGACCCTGATATGCTAGTGTATTTTGTGATGGCAGATTAGGGTGTACATTGTTTGCAGTTGGATTGGGCTTGTAAGCAAGTATATATGGTAAACCGATTGTTGCGCCGTGACAATGGAGAGTATGTACAGGGCTGTCGGGGATATTTTATTAAGACAGGATCAGACATGGTTGATTTCAGAGAGAATGGAGACAGTTTAATGGACTGATCATACTGAGTAATTGCAAGTAAAGACTGTGTTCACAGAAGTGTTTTTGGATGAAAGAAAGAAAAACATACATGGATGGCTTGGTTCTACATGTATTTAGAAGAATTTTTCTTTTCTTATCCACTCTGAGTTCATTTGCTTTGACAGATATTTGTGAAATGGATGAAAGGATATGTGTTTTGCTTTGATTATTTAATTGCTCAGTTTCTATAAAGTCAGGGCTGTGCTGATGTGCTGTTAAACCTATAACATGTCCATCCATCCATGCTTTCATCTCTCTGTCTGTTTGTCTGTCTGTCTGTCTGTCTCCCCCTCTCTCTCTCTCTTTCTGTATTCATCTAAGACAAAATTTCACGAGTCAGTGCTATCCACAAAATACTACATCCCAGCAAAACAAATTGATTCCTTAGTATCTTTTTTTGTATCATCACATGATGGATAAATTATATCTACATTTGTTGAGTATATATAATGGAAATATTTCCTTATATCTACTAAAAGAAAAATTTATTTTACGGCAAATACCTTTGATTGCTTGGATGTGTTTCTCCATTATGTGTCATTGTAATTAACGTCATTACCACATTGATAAAAAGAAGTTCAGAAATTTTTACAATACTTTTATGGCAGTGACTTTTTAGAAATTTATATAATGCTTCAGATGTTTCTTTTGTCAAATTAATGCATGTGTTTATGTGAAAATGAAGAGATTTTATTTTTGGAACACATTTCCTGTGCAGATGGATACAGTGAACATTGCAAACAACATTGCTGATGTTGGAGTAATATAGCATTGTGACAGAATTCTCTGATAGGATTCAGAATTTAACATCATTTAACAACAGATTTACCATAGGTTACTGTTTTTGTTTATTTCTGATTCAGACATGAAATTTTGTGTGTTGGCAGATGTGAGGTCTATTTCAGTAACAGACACTTTTGTAATCAATACTAATCAATGCATGATTTCTACACTGTTTTCAATACATGATAATGATTGTGCTGACCATCAAAATTACTACTTAAACAATTTTATTGCTCAATGTAATCAAAACTTTTTCTCAAAAACGTTTTCCATTTGTCACTGAGTGTAACAGGTATAATGTATGGGTTACACAGAATATTGAATAGCAGCGGGTCATGTAAGTTCAGTCTTGGACAATTTGCATGATTCATGTTCAAAGCTAATTATAAAAAATGGTTAATGCTTAGAGCCTGCTTGTTCTTTGTTTCTTGATGGCACCTTTTCATTGATTAAAAAAATCTATACTAGAGGGTCAACAGAGTTGACACATTTCAAGATGTATTCATTCTGACGGGGAGAGCAAGAGAAAGGATGGGAGAGCAAGAGAGTAGGAAAAGAAGAAGAAAATATAAAATAGGCCTAATATGGTAATACACGTTTGATGAATATACAGAGCCTATATCTAAATGGAAAAGGAAACTAGTTTAAACAGTGATATTGCCAATGTATCGATAAAAGTGATATCATCACTGTGGGGATCAAATTTTTCTCCAACTGATATTTTTCAATATTGCATTATGAAGTATATAATAAAATTAGTTTATGACAAGCCATTACAAATCTACCAAAATTATACAACAGCTATATCGGTCAGATGTTTCTTATGAGACAGATTTGCACTGGATTAGTGAGATTTTAATGTATTTTTATTTTCAGGTTCAGATTGGTGTGCATTTAGACTTGGACATCCAGGAAATGTTAACAAGGTATCTTCCAGTGACTTTCTGGCATCTGCAGAGAAAATTTTCCTGGTTTCTGTAATTTTGCACATTGGTTTTTACATTCATATAGAAGGAATAAGATTAGAAAATTCAAATCTAATTATTTCTACTCCTTTTTCTTTCAGGATTCTCTTTTTTTTTCAGTTTCTAAATTCACACATTTATTTGCCTTAATTAATAGTACAAGGGAAGAAACAACAAAGAGTGCAAACCTGAATAATAGTATTTGAATATTTGTATGAGGATTAAGGAGAAATTATTCTTCATGATTAGAAATGAAATTTTCTTAATATAAAAAATAAATTGTTGCCATTTGTTTTTCATTAAAAATTTCAGGGAAATCAACTAAAGCTCTTGCATCCACAACAAAAGTTTTTACCTTTCATGTTCTGTCTCACTTTGATTGGTTCTTCTGTTTACTGATTTAGAGTTATGTTGTTATAGTGTTTTAAATATATCATGTTAAATAATGGAGTCTGTTATCTGTTAAAATGCTTGACTAAACTTTCTGAAATCTTCATATTTAACACTTATTTCCAAGTGTTTTTAAAAAATTAGAGACAAATTCTGAAGAGGGAAAGAGAAAGAAAAATAAGAGTTAAGTAAAAGTTATTTCCCTTTTATTACTCCATGCATAAGAGTTGCTTCCCTTGTATGATTGAGTTAATTCTTTAATTCTAAACCTTTGCAAAATATGAAATTGCAGAGTGCACCTTAAAACAAATATGAGAATTTGTGCAATATTTGTTTCTTATTTTCATGTGCTCATATATGATGTTCTCAACAATATGGTACATTAACATTTACGTTATTCATGAAAATAAGTTACTTATGCTTATTGTGCTCTTGCTTTTACACGGTGCCTCGTGGCAGTATTTTGTGTGCAGTGACCTTTAATTATGGGGGAAATTTGAAGTCATTGAACACAGGAGTAAAATCAACTTAAATTTAAAACTGTTGCAATAAGTGAAAGAAAAATATAGTGAAAATATTTATTTCCATTCATTTGTAATGAAATTAAGAAATACATGATGAAAAAGGAGATTTGCTTTCTTCGATATTTTAGTGTAGAAGAATAAGCAAACATTTTACTCTTTGACCTTTATCAATCAGGTCTGTTCCACCCCCGTTCAAACTGCAAAGTTTATTAGTGACATCTCAGAAATAAATGTGCCAAGTTTTATGTTCCTGTCTTTCAGCATAATATTGGTTGAAATGATGAGAAAATGCACTGTGCATTTTTTAAAATTTCACTTTTCATCGTGGTGGTGGTGGTGTGCTGGACTTATGTGAGACTTTGCTACTAATGAACATTGTCCTGGGATGATAATTAAGCAAAAGGAATGATTTGATACTTGCAACCTAAAAAACATAATTAAATCATACAATAATAATACCCTTGTGGTCTTTATTGTGGTGCTCTACAGTTATGTACTTCTGAGAAAGTGACAGGTGTAAGGTGAAGTTCATTCTATTTGCAACATGCATAATTGAGAAAACCAAAAATAGCTGCTCCCATATGCTCCCAAATTCAGTGTGAATTAGTCTAGAAGTACACTTTATTGAGCAGTTATTAAAATAGAGAAAATGAATGTTGCCAGACTAGACAATACCAGCTTCTGAAAGTGCAATAATGAACTAAAAAATGTAATAAAAAAAATGATAAAGCAGAGCTAGCAGTGTTTTGATAGTTGCACATCTGAATTAAGACCAGGCTGTATACTCAATAACCCAAATTACACCAATTCAGTTATACACCAAAATAAAGGGGATTAAAAGTACTTATAACAATACCTAAGATATGCAAGGTCTTTTTGAACTGGCCAGGATAATCAGTGAGAAAATCCTGGAAAATTCTTTCTCTTTATAAATCTAACCCTATGCAAAATATGAAACTGTAAAGCACTAACTGCAAAATTCACATGAACTATTGTAACCTTTGATGTTCTGTCTGACTTGGGATTTGTCAACTGTTTACTAGCATAGTGTTATGTTATAATACAGTTGTAAATAGATTAAGTATTGAAGATTGTTATCTATTAAAATGCTTAACTGACTTTTCTGAAATCTTCATATTTTATACTTATTTTCAAGAATGATTTTATAAAACAGGAGACATATTGTCTGAAAAGGTAAGTAAGAATTATTTCACTTACACCTATCTGAGTCAGAGTTGTTTCCCTTTATTTCTGATAAATTTTTTAAAATATAATATTTTTATTCTGCCTAGATTGAGATAGATACCAACCACTTCAGGGGCAACTTTCCAGATTCATGCTGGATAGAAGGTGAGATATACAACAAGTTGTACATGAAACTAAATGTATTTATTCCATCATTTACCATAATGTTGTCACTTTTGTGTTGATTTTCATGGCATCACGGTACCAATTGTTTTTCCATATGCCTCAATGCTAATGTTTTGTGAAATAAATATACTTTCTATCCTACCTCAGCATGCATGTCGCACACTGTCATAGAGAACAATGCTAGATTGTCAATTTGACAAGGAAAAAAAACCAGATACTCCATTGCATTTAAGAGAGATAACTCTGCTGGAATTAGATGGGTAAGAGTTATCTAGTCACAACAGACACAGTTTCAGCCATGTGTACCACATTTTAAAAAAATCATAAAAAATACAAAATATGATCTAGATATGAATTTACATAATCTCACATGTTGCCAAGAGGCACAACTTTTTTTAAAGCCTAACAGAAAGTACAGCTCTTATATAATGCACCAATCACAGCTAGTGTTGTTCTTTATTTCTGAATACAATCAATGTTCCCTGCACCTTAAGCTCCACCCACCTGGACTTGTGCAATTGGTACCGTTATACCTCATGTACTTGTCATTGGTTAAATTTTTATTGGTTACAGGAAGATTACACCTAGAAGTCAAGTAGTGGACAGGTGAATCATTCTGCATGCATGTGCATGTGTGTGTGTATGCATGCATGTGTGTGAGTGTATGTTTATTAAGATGTACATCACATAAAATATTGAGCACAAGTGTTTTCTGGGGGAAAATAAAAATAAAAATCTTGACAGTTGTTTGATCATTATGCAAACTTTTAAAACAAGTTTTGCAAATGGTGCTAATTATTGCACCACATCCCAACTGATGTTATTTTCAGTAACCAAAAAACCCATTTACACAAAGTGGATTTTTGATTTAAAATGTTTCAAGACTTTATTTAACAGCAGAGAAACAAGTTACTCATATATGATTGCATGGTACACTTTGCATTCACTTATTTTCCTGGTTAATAATATAAAAATGTTTAGGTTGTGGCAAACAACAATTGTTTTGTTGTACTTTTGCATATATATTTTTGATGGGGGTTGGGACATATACTTGTGACCCTGAGGCCCCATATGTAAACTATATGCAACTGACCATTGATCCTGGATCAATTTGTACCCTGAGGGAATTGACCATTGATCCTGGATCAGTTTGTTCCCTGAGGGAATTGACCCTAGAGTCACAGATTTGTCAAGTAGGTAAGATAAAGAGGGGAAGGCCAGGGATACATGTTTTTCTTGTTTTTTGTTTCTTTTGTCCATGACAAATGATGAGGTGTTTGAGTCTTAGTGGCTTTAAATTTTTATATCATTTTGTAAAAATTAGACATGTTGACACATCAGACCCAGAGAAATTTGTATATCATTTTGTAAAAATGAGACATGTTGACACATCAGACCAAGAGAAATTTGTATATCATTTTGTAAAAATGAGACATGTTGACACATCAGACCCAGAGAAATTTGTGTATCATTTTGTAAAAATGAGACATGTTGACACATCAGACCCAGATAAATTTGTATATCATTTTGTAAAAATGAGACATGTTGACACATCAGACCCAGAGAAAATTTGTATATCATTTTGTAAAAATGAGACATGTTGACACATCAGACCCAGAGAAATTTGTATATCATTTTGTAAAAATGAGACATGTTGACCCATCAGACCCAGAGAAATTTGTATATCATTTTGTAAAAATGAGACATGTTGACACATTAGACCCAGAGAAATTTGTATATCATTTTGTAAAAATGGGACATGTTGACACATCAGACCCAGATAAATTTGTATATCATTTTGTAAAAATGAGACATGTTGACACATCAGACCCAGATAAATTTGTAAATCATTTTGTAAAAATGAGACATGTTGACACATCAGACCCAGAGAAATTTGTATATCATTTTGTAAAAATGGGACATGTTGACACATCAGACCCAGAGAAATTTGTATATCATTTTGTAAAAATGGGACATGTTGACCCATCAGACCCAGAGAAATTTGTATATCATTTTGTAAAAATGAGACATGTTGACACATCAGACCCAGAGAAATTTGTATATCATTTTGTAAAAATGAGACATGTTGACACATCAGACCCAGAGAAATTTGTATATCGTTTTGTAAAAATGAGACATGTTAACACATCAGACCCTGAGAAATTTGTATATCGTTTTGTAAAAATGAGACATGTTGACACATCAGACCCAAATAAATTTGTATATCATTTTGTAAAAATGAGACATGTTGACACATCAGACCCAGAGAAATTTGTATATCATTTTGTAAAAATGAGACATGTTGACACATCAGACCCAGAGAAATTTGTATATCATTTTGTAAAAATGAGACATGTTGACACATCAGACCCAGATAAATTTGTATATCATTTTGTAAAAATGACACATGTTGACACATCAGACCCAGAGAAATTTGTAAATCATTTTGTAAAAATGAGACATGTTGACACATCAGACCCAGATAAATTTGTATATCGTTTTGTAAAAATGAGACATATTGACACATCAGACCCAGAGAAATTTATTCTTATTGAAATGTATTTATGTATCTTTAATCTTTTCTTGATATAATCTAGTACAGAATTTCAACAGACATATTTTAAGATTTTTTACTTTTTGCTATTTGTTCAGTGTTAATCCAGAGAATATTGTGTGACTGATATATCAGATTCCTTAAGTGATATGAATCAGGTTGTTTAAAATTGAAAATGTAGTGCAGCCATGCTTTAGCAGCCATATTTTGGGTGGAAAAATCATGGCAGTTTCTCAGTGTTTTAAATAAAGCTGCAGTATTATTTATTGCTGTAGCAATACCGACAATTTATAGTGAGGATTTTGTTTGATGCTTGACAGTATACATAGTAGTATTGATTGGATCACTTGGACATGACAGTGTACACCATAATCTGCTTTATTGGTAGAGGTGTAAATTCAGGCTTAAGGAGCAATTTTGCTTGAGGCAATATGATGCATGTCATGTGTTGTTGTTGTTGTTGTTGTTGTAGGGTTTAATGCCATTTTTCAGCACACGATAGGCTATACATGGCGGCCAGTATTAATGGTGGAGGAAGAACCCGGGAAAAGCCCGGAAAGATCCACCGACCCTCAGGAAGCTGTTGGCAAGCTTTTTCACATACCCATATTGGCCAAGCCTGAGACTTGAACCCATGCAGACATAGATGAGATGGCAGTGATCAGGAAAGGCAAGCACTTTTGACCACTTGGCCACCCAGGGCTCCTAACTGACCCAATACCTGTATTTGAAAAGATACTACAGAATGTCACTGGAGATATCATGTGTAGATTTGCTATTCTGTGTATGTTTTGTTTGATAAGATGTTTTAAATTATTTAATTTTACAGTTGTGAAGTCAAATATAAGAAAAATAATATGATTTACATTCATAGCTATATATGTCCAACAGGATCATTTTACAATCATTCTGTCAGACTTGTCCAGCAGATACACAGACTAAAGGAGACCTGATTTGCGCATGTAACAAATATTAGTTTATTTTCTACCCTCATTTACAGCAAAAGTTTGTTTTGGGGTCTCTTCATGAAAAATGAAAAATTGTTTTAATTGTTTCTGTTCTTTTATGTTCCAGGCTGTAATATACCCGAGTCAGAGGAGGAAGAAGTGCTTCAGATTCATGGTTCGTCTCCCTGGAAAATGTTACTTCCAACAAAGAAATTATCAGCCCATCACAGGCACTTTTATGAGGGTACAGAGTTAAATGATTGTGGAGTTATCTCCCATGTCAGACTCTCTATGGCTCCAGATGGTGGCATAAGCCGCATGAGGTTATTTGGAAATAAAGTCAAGAAAAATGTATCTAAGTTCTAATTAAATGAACAAATGTTATATATTTTAAAATTAGTTTTGAGTTAATCATTCAAGAAAGGCTGTCAGTCATATTTTAGAAGCTACTCTATAATACAGCCCAGCAATTCAAACAAAAATACATATGATTTGTTAAAATGGATAAAATGCATAAAAGAAAACAAATACAGCAGAGGTTAATGCAAATTATGGCCTTGTGTTGTTTTTGAAAACATGAAAGGTATAATTCTATATTAAATGCAATTTAGTACTTTTTAATTTGTTACTTTCATGAATGGTTGCTTTTGGTGTGTTGGTGAATGGTTAATAAATTGGCCAAGTCTTTTGAATAATACGCAATCTTTTTGATATTTTTTGTTCACTGTATCCAGATTAGAGTCATTTGATATTGTAATAATGCAATAAAAAAAATCTCCACACTTTCTACTATATGTTCTAACTCCACCCATTCCTACTCACCCCATACCTCCATCACAGTTTGGTTAGAAAATACTTGAAATGTCATTGTAGTTGCATTTGTTTGTATATTTGACTTTTGACACCCACTCAAGATCCCCAGGGCAGTGGTGAAGGATTATATGTGTTTCACAGAGGGTTATCTTGGGGCCAACATAACTTCAAAATTTCATTAAATTCCACTTTTTGAGTTCAGAAAAGATGTGGAAACAAGCTTGTGGATAGACAGATGGACAGATAGACGGTATCTCAATATCGCTGATGCTTTTGAAGAAAAGAATGTGGTTAATACACTCCAAGTTTCCTGAGGGCATTCCTTTATAGTGCAGACATTCTTGAAAATGCATCATAAAAGTACTTTTTGCCAGTTCTAATGTCTGTCTTGCCACATCCATAAATTAATTTGGAAATGCTGTGCTTCAGAGACCAGTTTATATATTTATGATGACACACCATTTATAAAACTTTTTGTAATAAGTGTCAGACTTCATACATGTGGAGTATTTGATCACCCATTTACTTTATATTTGTTATTGGGTTATTTATTTGTCAACTCTTCAATGTGAATGAGACTTGTATTGCAGAAAGTGAGAAATTTGAGAAAATTACTGGTCAAGACAGGTGGTTGGGGCCTATAGTGGTCTATGATGCTTGCCTTTACAGACCACTCAGACATCTCACCTTTGCATGAGTTTACTTACTAAAGTTTGGTTTCTTCAATAATTTCTTGCAAGGAAACTTGAAAAGGTGTATGTTTCAAACAAGTGGTTGCTTAATACAGGTGGCCTTTAAAACAGTCCTGACTGTGTATGTTTTGAGGTGTACACTGCCGTTCACATTAAATTATTAGTGCCAATCTTTGAGATGCAGGATCCCAATAGTAATTTACCTTTTTCTGTTTGTGTGTCTGTCCATCCATTAACATATGCTGTAACCATCATAGCTCTGCAGTCTTTACAAGTATACACCATGTGGTCAGTGAATTGCCATTACATATATATGTGCCTTTTAAATGGTATGTCTTTTTAAGTCCAAGTTGTACACTGTTATTGCCCTTTACAGCAGAGTCTTATGAATATTCTGATGCAGTTTAGTACGAACATTGTCTCTGAGATTTGCATGTGATTTTTATGGGTTTTGTCTTGTCTGCTCCATTGTGAACAGAGTTAGGACCCTTGTCAAGCAGATTCTTGTTCATATGGAAACTTATGTTGATTCCAGTCAACATAGCTTCAGAACCAGTCAACATATTCTGATACAATCTGGTGTTGACATTATCTCAGAGACCTAGATATACCTTTTGTTGTTTTCTTGTGGGTTTTTTTCCACATATACTTCATTTTAGAAAGAGTTAAGACCCATGCCAGTTAATGGGATATTGCTTTTAATTATGATGATAGATAAGAAACCAGTCAACATACTGTTATTTAATTTTATATGTACAAAGTCTCAAACCTATATATGTGCCTTTTGGGTTCTTTTCAGTCTGCTTCATTTTGGATGGAGTTAAAGCCCTTGCGTATTAATGGAGTATTGGATTTAATCATCATTACTGAGGAACCAACCAACATATTGTTTTGTAATTTGATACGAAACAATGTCTCATAGACCTAGATGTGCTTTTTTATCATGTCAACTTCATTTTTGCAAAGAGTTATTAATCTTTTTGATATGTATATGCTTTCTTATAAGACATTTCCAACTGCAAAATGCACAGACCTTGAGCTGCCATTGCATAATGCCCCAACATATGATGGTCTGTACAATTTCTTAGAAGGAATAAGTAGAATGAATAACATAGACCCTAATCTGCAGGTGCATTATGCTTCAGCAGATCAGGATCTTTGTTGTTTGCTGTTGACTTGACTCATAAGCATATAGAAGATTTAAGTATTTAAAAATTATTTTGACTTAATTTAAAAAGTTAATTATTTGTTATATCTTCTTTGACATAACTGTATGATGACTGCATTCAAGGAAAATGCAGATTTAATTTTGGGGTCTCATTATTCAAACAAGACCAGTCATGAGACATAATTTGTGTAAATACTTCCAAATAACTTATTTTTATATGCATGAAGTGCAATTTATTCAGTTGAATTCATGGGACTATAAAGAAAACTAAGCAAAGTAAAAACTGCAAAAATATGCAGTATCATGAATCAGCAAAAGAATTTTTAAGTTCTCAGTTTTGCTGAAAAATTCATAGGTGTGTTTAATGTACCGTGTTATAATATTTAAGCTGTGTGATATCACATAAGATTATAATTTAATTAATCTCATACTTGGTATGCAAAATAAAATCTAGTCCAGTCAATACAAAACAAAATCTAGTCCAGTCAATACAAAACCATATCTAGTCCAATCAATACAAAACAAAATCTAGTCCAGTCAGTGCAAAACCATATCTAGTCCAGTGAATACAAAACAAAATATAGTCCAGTCAATGCAAAACCATATCTAGTCCAGTCAATACAAAACAGATCTAGTCCAGTCAATACAAAACCATATCTAGTCCAGTCAATACAAAACAAATCTAGTCCAGTCAGTACAAAATCATATCTAGTCGAGTCAATACAAAATCATATCTAGTCCAGTCAATACAAAATCATATATAGTCCAGTTAATACAAAACAAAATCTAGCCCAGTCAATACAAAACAAAATCTAGTCCAGTCAGTACAACTGCCTAAATGTTTAGATGACAGGTTTTGATGTCTGCATTTTTGACATCCATATTTGGCTTGGAGGGATTACAGTCCTTTTATGCATATGGCATAGTGTCCATTCTCTTTTTCCAAATTTATATTTGTATTACTAAAGATACTAACAAACTTTATGTTCTTACTATAATTAGTAACATTATGGATTCATTGGCCTTTCAGGTCTCTGTTACATGTCTAGGTAGGCAACTCAAATTTAGTACTTACTAAACTTTATAATAGTTCTCTCCCTTCAATGTTTCAACTGTTAATTATAAATTTGTTTGTCACATGAAGAAAAGGCAATTTAGAAACTATTATAAAGAATATTTAAAGCAGAATGTTTATGATAGTAAAATCCATGAATATCTTGGACACATGTTCTTCCATCAGATCTTGTGTAAATTAGTACTTCCTCTGTCTTCCAGTCATCAGTATTCTCACCTCTGTCCTCCAATCATCAGTATTCTCACCTCTGTCCTCAAATCATTGGTATTCTCACCTCTGTCTTCCAATCATTGGTATTCTCACCTCTGTCCTCCAATCATTGGTATTCTCACATCTGTCCTCCAATCATCGGTATTCTCACCTCTGTCTGCCAATCATTCGTATTCTCACATTTGTCCTCCAATCGTCGGTGTTCTCACCTTTGTCCTCCAATCATTGGTATTCTTACCTCTGTCCTCCAAATCATTGGTATTCTCACATCTGTCTGCATATTTTTAATCAAACACTTTATCTGTTCATTTATATAATTTTCTCATCATGTCATGAAATACAAATTACTATTTTTGATGTATACAGGTACCATTATGTAAGATATTCATGTTCTTATATATATAACAATCTATACAGTAATATTGTTTACAGTGGGAATCTCCCAGGAAATTTGCATTTCCTTGTGTTGAGGAATGGCTTTTTTTTGGGTGCATATCTTGGATACTGTTTGCAATTATTACTTTTATTTGATTTGTTTTGTTTATGTGCTGGTCAATACAGAATTTACACTTATGGATGCCATGCCCTGCACCCATTTAATTTTTGTAGATAAGATCATGTGTGAATGCTTTAAAAAAAATTGTCATGTTTATGGTAATATGTAGCATTTTGTGAATGTCATGGTAATGTTTGAATATTCAAGATTTTTAGAATTTTATGACAGATAATCTTTTATTCCATAAAACAGGTTCCACAAAAAATATTGGAAGTACCAAACTTTACAGCATATTTATTTAGATGTTAATCTTTTGTTTATTCTATAATTTCCGTACTGTTTAATAAACTTTCATTTTATTTTTCTTCTTCTAGCAGAATTGAATTATTGTGCCTCAGCTATATTTAATAGAGTGAAATGTTCATTTTGTTGAAATTACCTGCAAAATTCCAGTAGAGAATTTAAAGACAGTGAGTAAAAGCGGTACTGAATATATTAGAGTGAAATCCATTGAGTGAGTAATTCGACGATACTTCCCTTAGGTACTGAACATGTCTGTAGGTACTAAATATCAGAGGAACAATCCATGTGAGAATCTTTTTTAGGATGGGACTATCGGGTTCATGTACAGGTTATCTCAATGCTTTGTGATAGCTACAATATATTTCATTCCCTATTTCTCAAAATCGACTTAACAAATATTCCCCTACTATTGAAGCAGATCCTTATGTAGAAACTGTCAAAGATGAATTAATCAAAAAATATCACTATGTACCAACTCTATGTAGCTGGTTCCCATAAGGACCATCTTATTTCTCTCATTTCTCTCATTCTACTCTGCATATTTTATCAATACTTCTGGGAATCAAACACATCCCTAAATACAAAATATCAAAAAAGGATCTATCTCAAAATTATTTTAGGAGGGGATGGTATGGTCTGTATGTAGACATGGGATTTAATACCCTAATGGGCAGTTATATCATGTTTTTTCCCCAGTGTTCTCTAAATGGGTTTGATGAATTTTCTCTGAAGCTTTCCTGCTATTAAGGAGGGGACATTTCAGTTCATACACTGACTTGAGAGCTACGTTTCTTTGGAGCTTTATTAAAGCTTCCATAAGTTGATGCCTGTTTCTCCAAAATTGGCTCAACAAATTTTCTCAAAGCCTTTTGTACTGTTGGAGTAGATCTCTAACTAGAATTTTTAAAGAGGGGTTAAAATTAAAGTTTTTTAAGGAGGGGTTCTCCTGTACTCATAAGGGCCTTCCAATTTCTTTGATTTGTCTCTACGAATTTTGTAAATGCTTCATCCATTGATCAAACACATCCTTTGATAAAAAATACCTGAAGAAGAGTTCATGGCAAAATCATTCAATGAAGGGATGTTAGGGTTCATATGTTGATGTAAGGTTTCATCTCCTTATGGGCTTTTTTGTGAAGCTACTATATATTTAGCCTCTGATACCTCAAAATTTGTTCAAGTTGTTATCTAAACCAGTTATATGGCTGGAGCAAATCCCTAACTATAAACTGTCAAAAAGGGGTTGACATGAAAATAGTTGAAAGAACTGTTCACGTCATCAAAAATGTTAATCACTTCACTATTTTCCAGCTTTATAAAGCTAGTACCCATAGGACACGCCTATTTCTATGATTGAGTCAACTGATTATTCAGTTCCAATTTATTATTAGGATATAAGAGGACCTCTATCAACTAGTGTCATTGAGATTGTTCAAATTTGACTGCATTGTTTTATTTGAGATTAAGTCACTGATTCCTTATTAAATTGGGAATATGGAATAATTAAATTAACTTGATTTCTGACAGCATGACCAATCAGACCTGTCTATTTGACCTTTGAAATTTAAATTATTAGGTCTTAGATCTATTGTCCATGCTCTATAGTAAAACAATGGATACTCAACTTACTGGGTATATCTTTTCTGAAGACTGGTGAGGCAGATCAAATTGTGCTTTTGCAGCATCGAATTGATGAATATTTCTATGGACAATCCTTAAATAAAGTTCACTACCATTGATAAATTAATACAAATCTTGATTCTTAGCAGTATGAGTAGGCCTTCATGTCATTCCTGTATGTATAGGCCTTCATGTCATTCCTGTATGTATAGGCCTTCATGTCATTCCTGTATGTACAGGCCTTCATGTCATTCTTGTATGTACAGGCCTTCATGTCATTCCTGTATGTATAGGCCTTCATGTCATTCCTGTATGTATAGGCCTTCATGTCATTCCTGTATGTATAGGCCTGAATCTTATTGCTCAGCCAAGAGTCTTGCAACTGTCAGTTTGCACTGGAGAGTACTCTTGATGTTGTTGAAGGGTGCCTTCTTAAACGATGAAGTGGGGTCTTCCAAGCAGGGCTTCTGTAGCTGATGTTTCTCATTCAGTAGAAGTTTCATTCGCAATGGGTTTCCATTTTTTCATCAGATTGGGAAAAATTAGTCTTAAATCGGGTTAGGCAGGTATCGTTATTAATGGAGGAGAGGAAGTGGAAATAGAAGCTGTCACCTATTGAGGTTTTCTTCATTAAGTACGGCTGTACCCATCTTTCTTGAAAAGGACATTTTCTTTTTTGTTTTCTTCTTCTTAGAAAGTAAACTTGCTGCTGCTTTAGTCTTTCTGTTTTTCAGTTTAGGTTCTGTAGTTTAGTTTTTTTTATCTTCGGCATTAGGAACATCAAACGAATAAGGGCACCAGCTAAAATAAGGGCCCATCCACCTGGTTTCAAGACGATCTGGTTTTTGATTTGATTATCGCGTCTTGGCTCAGCCAGTTGTGAGAAAGCAACTTATATTTTTTTTCCCCAACATAAAAACAATAAAAGACACAAACCATTGCTTAATATGGGATGCTAATGATGCCTTATTTTTAACAGACATTCTATCAAGTAAACTATGGAAGTTTATAACAAATTTAAACGTACTTGCGCATTTGTTCGGGCAACTGATTTTACAGAACACACACATATTTTTTCCAGGAGTATGAAATTGAAAGGCAGTCATTGTATACAGAAAGAAAAGGAAAACAAGGGAATGTTGTTTTTTTTTTTTTAAAGTTGGTGTTTGAAAAACAAAAACGAAGAAGACGTGTAGAAGGTCGGTCCTCCTTCTTGACACCAATCGTGAAAGAAAGCTATACGGTATGAAATCTCATATAATCTGTAGTAGTGGCTTTTAATCAATCAGTAAATAAGTATGTGACAATTAAGTGGCATCATCATAAAGATAGTTTAGCCACGCAGATAACAATGGTTGAAACGTTTATGTCACAGTGTATGCAATTGTTCTTGGTATCTAAATATGTTCTCACAGCACCAGTTTTCTCCGCATTTAACGTATCCAACATGGGACCGACCAAAAAGATGGTAGCGACAGCACGGAAACCATCTGAATGTTCTTTATTGGAAAAGTTTCACACTACAACTGAAACACTGCGCTTGATCCCTATGTCCTATGCAGACACGTTCACTGAGGCTATAGATTTGTAACTGGGACCTTCCATATATTTAGGCCATTTTCCTTCAGAAGGTTTGGAAAGACTTTAATAATTACAACAGTAAGCAAAGCCAAGGGAAACATATATCTTTGATTGGTAATTCTCAATGAAGTTGTTTTAGTATCTGGGCTGGTTTGTGAGTGCATCGATGAGATCCGTTGATAGGCACACTAATAGCATCGGGTCGTTGTTAACCTGGACGATACTTAGTTTGATACTGTCCAATTTATCACCCGATACAACTTTGCGTTTTCCGTTCCCTCAAGGAGGTGAAACGTATATCATATAAAGGATGACATTTCCATCGACCATGTCAAACTCATCATTGGATTGTTGTACGTGTTGAATTTTGTCTACGATTTTGGGAGAAGTTAAATCTTGAGCTTAGCGTTGTCGTTTAAATTCATCTAACACTGATTCAGATAAATCCTTAATGAAGCGCTTTCTCTGCTGGAATGTGAGGTTTGAACTCTTTAAATTTTATTGCACACGTTTAAGACGTCGTTAGAAATTTTCTGGAAGTCACACTTTGGGTAGCACGAACGTGAAGATAATTTGCAGGGGCTTCTGAACCACTTTCTTTCTTGGCCGATATGGAGTCTTTATGTCTTGAGGAGGAAGAAAAGGTGGAGGATGGTATTAAAAGTAAATCATACATGTCCATTTCAAAATTGCTCGGGTGAGCTTTATGCTACACTTCGAAAGTATCGGATGACACAGCTCGTCGTCGTCGCTTGGTTTCTGGTTTCTCCTTGGAAATGTGCCATCGTTCCATGACAGAAGGTAACTGAAATTTAATTTTGCTAGGTGATCTGTCTCGCCCTAAATATAGGGCACCCCTCAATGTAAAAGAACACAGTGATTCACTTTTAATCTGTAAAGACTGAGAAGCCATAAAAGATCACACTTCTAGTTTTATGTCACGTGTTTAGGCTCGAATAAACAGTAACACAAGAAAGAGTGAAAACAACAAGCTTTGAAAAATACAATAAAAATTTGTTTCCCTGGAAAATTCTGTAGAAATGAGAGAAAAAATATGAACTTACGGTTTTAAGAATCAATTAAAAAATAATCCAAGAATAATCCACGAATAAAATTTTTGAAGTCCTAATAACAAAATGTTCTAGTGATTTCAAGTTCGAATCACATGAAGAATCCATGATGGAAGATAATAATGTATGCTGCAATCTGTAGTGTTGAAGTCTACAGATCCTTGTAGAAACAAGAATTATCTGTCCTAGTTCAATAATTTCAAATAAGCACACGTATTTTCCAGAAAAATAACAGAATTAATCCTTTTGAATCCAAGTAATTTGAAATAACTCCAAACAGCACAACATGCAACTTCCAGTGTAAGAGAACGCCCAGCTGCAACTGAGAATACTTCTCCAAAAGGTTATATCGTCTTCCAAAACATAAACAGGGGTCACGTGATCATATTCTGGAAGTTCGTAAAAATTAGGTACTTGTTAAAGATCACGTCCACCCAGTGTAACACTGACGAAATCCAATCATTTTACTCTAAGAAATAAAAAAATAAAAAAATTGTTTACATCTTAAACACATAGTCCCATCATGACCTCGACAACAACCAATTATTTTAACATAAAAATAGAACTTGTTTACGTAGTTGCTACAAATTTTGAATCAAGGTCAGGATTTAGATCAACACCTGATGTTTATAAACTAACAGTCAAAGTCAAACTATTTTCTGAAAAAAAGTATCATCTCTAGTGAACCAATTAACAGTACAATAGCATGTAATAAAAAATAAACAAAAATTTTAATCTGACAAACAATTAAATTGAAATACATATATGTTAAATCAGATATTATTAAATCAAATATATATAACACTAGTTAGAGGTTTACATAGAGTAATTCCAAAATCCACTTTCACGGAGACTTCCGACTACTTGTTTTGGAGATAAAGTCAGTATGCAAGTTTAGGAATTTTAGTGCTACTTTTAGTCTCAGCCGAAACTTTGCATTTTCTCTTGTTTTATTTTTGTTTTCGTTTCGCTAAATTCTGTGACAGCTTCGGAATTGGGGTGCTACTTTAGGCCTAAGCCATGTTATCTAGTGTTCTAGGCTCAGCTAAATTTCTGTACAGTTTAGTAATTTTAGCATAAATTTTAGTCACATGCATTGTAGTCTTATTATGAGTTGGTTCCCTTGATTATAGTTATGTATAATATCCAATGCAAATTTAACGACACGACCGACATGAGGTTTGGTACTGTTATATATATATATATATATATATATATATATATATATATATATATATATATATATATATGTGTGTGTGTGTGTGTGTGTGTGTGTGTGTGTGTAGTCGACTTATGAATTATGTCTCTTAAAACAACTCTTGATTACTCACCAACAAAGATCACTTCTAAACATGTACTAATTAAATAAAAATTAGCTTCAAGGCGCAATTGAACCTTAATAAATAATTGGAAAACCGAACAACTAGAACACATATTAATAACATGCAAAACACGCATGCACAATGCACAAATACGAAACACATAGACACTAGTTTTTTGTTTCTAACACGTAATTAAAGTTTTTGGCTTAAAGACAAATATTCAAAATTCCATTTACATGGATAGGTATAGGTAAGTAAAATAACTATGGTCAATTTGATCTAATTACTGCTCCCCAAACAATAAAAAAGGAAATATACAACAGAAGTAATCACCAAATAACACAACACGGACAAAAATTGACTCTGGCAAAGTCACTTCGCGAAAGTACCTGATGGGGACCCAAGGAGAGGAAACCAACCCTAGGACTTAATAGTCCCAGCGGGGGGAGTACAATCCTAATTCCATGCAAGTAGGGATGGAAACCAGACCCACTGCCAGCCCAGGCAGAGGGAAGGGAGTACACCCCTAAAAGCTTTCTATGGGATAATAAAACTTGAAAATTTGGCGAACAAATCAAAGAGAAACCCTGACAAAATTATTATTTTTTGCTCATTAATCTCAAACATGAAAACTTTTAACACTTATGGGTGGACACGGGGCACCTACACCATAACACACACTTTCCGGACCACCTGGATGTCACAGTAAAGCTCAATGCCGCTGATATGCTGAGGAGAACTGAAGGGTGTCAGCAAGCCTCTGTTTTAGTAATTACTACGTGTTGGGGTGTTTGGTAGTCGATGACTAAGTTCTGGTCAGTAGATGACAGATGCTCTATTTATCAGTATATGACTAGGTAGTGGTCACAACACACGGTCTGTTGAAGATATAGTGTGTAGTACTTGATATTAGATAATTGAATATTGGTTAGTGCGAACATCATATCGGGTAGTAGGTGTGGGATATTGGAAAGCATATGTGGAATATTGGCCCCTACACGCGATTGTGCTCCATGTCGACCCATAAAGTTAAACCTGTGGACACTAAAACATTAGCATTTCCCTTGCGGTTAATACAGACATGTTAACTACGACGTAATACCTTTGTCTTGTTTATAAATAATCCTTAATGTTATTTAAATTAGTAATTGTTTTAAATAGTTATCAGTGTAACCTCAATCAGCGACGGTTTTAGGGCTTTGCGGGCCTGGTGCGAAATGAAGAGAACGGGCCCCCCAAAATCTAATTTATGTATCACTGAAGCATTTCTGTGAAATATTCATAGAAAAACATGGGTTTGTTTTCAAAATCAAATTTATTAAAAAAATAATTTGCTTTAATCTGTTTTAAACAAACTCCAAAGTTTTCGCCCGCCCCCTCCTCCAGCTTGCGGCCCAGTGCGATCGCACATTTCGCACCTCGCTAAGGCCGCTACTGCCTTTATATAACTTTTGCTGTGTATATTGTGAACATATCCAGCGAATTCGGAAAAGATAAGTTGACTTGACTTGAATGATATGTTCTTCATAAGTGATCACTAAATAAATATTCATCTTTTAATCCAATTCTGTGGATTTACCAAGAAAAATAATCCTAATGAATCAATTAATCAAGAGACGCCGTTGTATAACGAAGGAATCTGCCACTTATAAAACCAAGCATCCGTGTGAAATGTCCACGATCCCAATGCGAGCGTTATTAGTTCCGCTTGTCATGGAATGATTCAGTGATCTTGTATCGCATCTCCTTGACCAGCTTCATTGACCCCCAGCAAATGGTTTTCTGCTCACTTCGAGCGAAGATTCATATTATGAACGTGTAAAATGTCAAGATATATTGCTGTATGGGCCTGTGTTATGTTTCTGCACGTGCGTGACGTAATATGTACTTTTAAGATGATTTTCATAGTTATGTTGCTTCCATTGCATTCGTAGTGCAAATGATTAATTTCGTATTAATCTTAACCAGATCGAATTTCTCCCATTTCAAGAATTATATACCAAATAAAAGGCAAGGAAGAAGAAAAAACAATAAAGGTCTTCTTTGGTCGGAGAGACGGGTTCATATAACGTTACTGAATATTGCTTTGAGCAATGCCCAGCTATATCCAGGAGTTGTCATGACATAACTGTGAATTCACCATGCTCTTTTTCATTCTGGTACTAAATGTTAAGTCTACTGATGGTCCTTGACATGCATTGTACATGAATACCACATAATTCCTACCAGGTCGCGGACAGGGTAGGGCAACTAGGACAAGATTCAGGGGACCCATAACACTCAGGGAGCCCATCACCAAAGAAAAGAAAGAAAAAATTCTTGTAATTCAGTGGTTCTTACTGGTGAATGTTTACTAGGACCCACATATCATATCCGCGGCAATGGTTCCTACTTGCCGCACAGTCACAAAAATAACTATGTTCACTTCTTAATAAGGTAGAGGCTTTTTTTCCCCGTAGACATCGATGGCTCGATCGTCGAATGGTCGTTCCTCACCATAGTTTAAAATGAGGTATTAACTTTTTAGCAATAGGAGAACCGATCAAACTCCCACCTTCGTGGATCCAGAGAGAGAGAGAGAGAGAGAGACAGAGAGACTAATCAGCAAAAACATGTTAAAACATTTTATAAGATTTATATTTGTACCGCAGCATTAACGATTCCATTGATAACTCTAGGACAATTCACATAACGCCTTTAGTTACCATTATATGTGACTCCAGATGCCTCATTCTTACCCCTGGACACAAAATCTTCAGATGTGTCCCATAGTTCAGAGCATGACGTCTGATATAGATCTGCACTCTGAATCGTTACGCAAGATGACTATTATTGTGGGGGTGTGGGTGTGGGTGGGGGGCGAGTGACCGAGTGGTCTAAAGCGCTCTCCGTTACGGATCACTGCCATCTCACCTCTGTCTGCGTGGGTTCGAGTCTCGGATTCGGTCAATGTGGGTATGTGAGAAGGCTTGCCAGTAGCTTATCGTGGGCCGATGTTTCTTTCCGGGGTTTTCCCTAGTTTTTCCTCCACCATTAATACTGTCCGCCATGTATAGCCTATCGTGTGCTGAAAAATGGCGTTCAACCCCACAACAATTATTATCGGTATTTCGCAACGTTGTCGTTTTCTTTCTTTCTTAAAGTACAGATATGACGATCAAAGTTCGCGTACGTCACATGACGATCTCGGTCGGTGTACGTCACTAGGCTATCAAGGTGAATGACAGAGGTTGGATTATCGTCATGGTTACTAAATTTTCACATGAAACACAAATATTTTCTCAGTTTGTTTAAACTGAATTTTGGTGAAATGCTTTAATGTTACAAATAACTAAATTCTCAGCATGTTGATCCTGAAATTAGTGTAGCGTACAGTAAATTGCACAGTCTTTTACTAGTCCAAGTTTTCTTTGCTGATAAAGAGAAAGACGGGAGAAGGAGCAAACAGCCAATCTCCAAAAGTATGTGAGGTGTCTGCAGAAACCATCCTCCAACATTCTACACTTTTATTGTTATCGTTAGACAATCACGTCACATGAATATCTATTACTTATGAATGTTTAACTTAAGAAGAAAAAGTAATTGAGTTATTGCTTGTGTACAATACTTAACATTGCCACCATAGCATATATATATATATATATATATATATATATATATATATATATATATATATATATATATATATATATATATATATATATACACATATTTTGAGTAGTTATACCATTTGCATTTCCTGTTAAAACAAACTCTCATAATTATGCGAGGGGAAAAAAATGTAAACGACGAAATGGTTCATTGCAATTCAACAGTTACGTCTTTTTCGTTTGTGTTGACAACACCATTTTGATTGAAACACATTTAAATGTATACTGTTTAAGAAAATACATGGAAGAAAAGAAAATATCACTTATTAAAATATTTTTGTTCTATTCCATGCACAAATGAATGTCAGGGAAAATTTTAATTGGAAAAGATAATGTTTGTCGTTTTTGTTTTTGTTTTGTTTTGTTTTGCAGAAATGAAAGTTTTGTCAATTATTAAGTGCTCAAAGTTTTGAAGAAAGAAAAAATATCAACGTACAGAAGAAAAACTCGAATAGAATATATATAAATTTTATTTAAAGAGATTGTAAACAGTCAGTTTGACAATGTTCTGACAACGCGTTGGCTTAGAGTGAGAAAGTACAGGCATTATATATAATCCAATCGTAAAGGCTTTTTATGTGGGCGTGTTTTGCATGCACGAATTAGTTTGGTAGTCCCTTAAAGAAGCCCGTAGTGCAATGTTTATGAAGCAGTCAATGAAATTATTTTCCACTCATTTATCTATTACACATATCCTCTCAGAGACGACAAAAACTATTTTCTAACTTATGCAAGCATTGCCAAAACATTCTATTTTAACCTATAAGTATGCTGCATTCTTTTTATTTTATTCCTCAACTGATTTTGTGACTTAAAAAAAAAACCCGTTGTGTGAATCAAAAGTACTTGTTTTTGAGAAAACCAAAATAGTCCTGCGTAATGATTGTCTTGACTGACTTATGATCACGTGTGATACTCTTGACGATATTTATTCGTGTAGACGTCTAGAACGTGAAAAGAGACATTGGAATGTATACTGGCTACCGTTCTGTTACTGCATCAGACGCACCTAACCCGTGTTAACAAAATTCGGTCTTGTTACTAAAATTGCTATTATTTGAATAATTATAGAAATTTTCTCAAATTGTAAAACTACACGAATCACAGAAGCAGAGATTGGGATGCCCGTTCATTGTTTTCTGATGCACGGATTTTGTATTATTATTTTTTTTGGGGGGGTGTGTGAGTGGGTCCCTTTATATAAGAAAAACTTAGAGAATAATGTTCAGTTCATAGCAAAATGTCGTAACAAAAATCAATGAAACTGTGAATTTAAAATAAGTTAATTATGTACGTTATACTGGTGAAACTGTCTAGGTGTTAGACTGTCGGTGAACCACTCCACCATAATTAGAAAATGATTCGCATATTGCCAGATTCGAGACTGGTTCGCGGCCAAGTAAAATTTCGAATAAACAAAGATTGACTGGCAGGCGGAACTTTTCGCTTCGTTAAATGCAGAGGTTATCTTCGCAACTTGTTTTCTTTGCTAGCTACCGCGGAAAGACAAACACACAGTCATTACATTTACTCCCACCAGCATCCCTCCTCTAAGCGAATTGCGATGTTTTTAATGTTGACAGGAAAATAAGTCAGAATATCCTTTGATGATGCCAACAGGATTTCCACTGGTTACAAGCCTTCTGTAAACTGTATTCATTGCAAACTTTGCAACAACAACAACAACAACAACAATAATAATAATAATAATAATAATAATAATAATAATAATAATAATTAATAATAATAATAATAATGACTTCATTTTGAGATGGTAACTCAGTTACAGAATTAGTCTACCTTGAGGCCTTCTAGCAGTTATGCGTATATATTTTTCCGTTCTGTCTAGTGTATATTTATAATTCTCTATAATTAATTCCATATACATTGATTTATTTCATAGCAATCCGGAATGACTGTGTAGATACATGAGAATTAATTACTAAGTCGTCGTGCGAGTGTGTCTGCTACACACAAGTGCATATAACACCGATTGAGTAACATCATTTTTTGGATGTTAGCTTAGTCGTGAGGGAATATGGGCTCATGTGTGCAGGCAATGGGATTGGTGCCGTTTACCTGCAGACCTGGGTTCGAATCTCCGTAGAATACCAATTAAAAATTATCTTACCTGTATGATAGTATTATTTGTATTAAAATAGTATTTCTACCTGCGTTTATAAAGAATTCTATAGGAATCCAGGGATAGCACTTTCCGTTCTGTCTTTTATTCGATTCATGTTCGAATGTTCCGACTTTGCTGTAAGAAAAAGGTTCACTTAGGGACATAATATTGATGATGTTTGGTTATGAGCTAATAGAGTGAAATATATAGGTGTTATCAAAGTTGTACTGTAGTATATCGTGATAAAATGCAATGGGCACATTGCAAAGTCCATAATGAGACAAATATAAAATATAATTTAATGTCAGGAAATCGCGCATTGTTTTATCGAGATTTTGACTCATGCCAAGCTAAAGAAAGACGAACATTAGCGAAAGGTAATAGTCTAAAGGTCGACGAAATCTATTTTCGACCACTCAACCAGTTTAGTATCTTTCCACGTTATTGAATGGCATTTCGCTTGCTGAAAAACGATCATGAGAGGTAAAGAAACGAGTAATATTGTTATTTGTTATATACAATGCCGGACATTTCCCTTATATCAAATATATTATTTTTAAAAAAAAAAACACTATAAAAAAACATGACACTAACACTTGCTAGTTCAACGGTACTACATATATGACGGCATAACTCGTTCGAGCCTCACACTTGGTTAACGTCTACGTATAGGCCATTTTGGTCAATGGTAGGGCAGCCGTATTCCATGAGCTTTTTTTTTTATAAGTCTGAGTCTAACTAATGTGCTCAGATTCAAAAAGGTGAAATTAAAAAACAAAATCGTATTTAACTTCACTATACAGTAATTAAATTTTGAAATTAAGTAGTCCAACTATTGCGTTGCTATCTAGGATTCATAATATATTCATAGTAAAGTTATATATCGTAAAAGTTCTTGAATTTTTAATCGGAGTTCAAACTGTATGGTCAAGATTTTAAAAGAAAACCATTTCATGTTTGTTTCATCATGTTTAGACGCAGGCCATTTTCTTCGAAAAGGAACTGAAGTAAAGGCTGTCATAGAGATCATCCATAGCAGAGAACAGTTTTACAACAATCACATTTCCAATAAATGAAATAATATATTTAATGAGAATCGTGAAACATAACGAATATCCAATCCCTTTATTTCTGTAACTATGTTCTAGGGTCAATAGCTTAAAAAAAACATTTAAAAAAAACAATTTACTAACGGATCAACATGCAAAGTACCTGTACTGATAATGAGTCTATAATTAGTGTTTTCTTAAATAAATTACATGGTAATTAGTACTGAGTAATCTTATGGCATGTGTTATGCATTATACTTAATGACAAGAACAAGAAGTCTGACTATGTAAACATCAAAATGAAGATAATAGCTGATATGCCTCGTTAAGACATTCTCCAACCTTATCACCAATCGATCGTATTACTGTGCAATCACTTTACAAGCATATTTCTTAGCAAGGAATACCAGCAACAGGAGTAGAAAGTAATTGAGTTATTTGTTGTATACCATACTTGACACTGTCCTCGTAGCATATGCATTTTCTAAAAAGTTATGACATTTACTTTTGCGGTAAGAATGCTACAACGTAATTATGGGAACAAAATTAGACCAGCCATGTATCCTGCGTGGCATATTTGTTATTTTTTTTGGTCATATTTCTAAGAGAGAGGAGAATAAAATATACGAAAATTTTTGAGTTAAGGCTTAAAGAGGATGTACACGTTGAGAATAACATAATGCTAATCCCTATTGTTTCTCGGGGCAAAATCATCGCAATTGATATTTTTCTCTTAAGATGTCATCTTTTACAACTTTGTTTCCACAATGTTTTGTTTGTAAAATGGAAAAAAAAATTAAAATTAAAAGAAATGCAAACAATGCCAATAGAAATAGCACAAAGAGATAAAGTAACTCTAAAACCCAACGATTTTTATTTTATTTTCCTCATATTTGTTATACCAATATCAGGCTGTAATAATTTGTTTTAAATATATATACTGATCCCAGAAAAAAAATGCATCACTGTTGAAAAATCTTAACTTGCAATTTCATCCGTCTTCATAAAAAGCCAACTAATTTAATTAGATATCGGTTGTGTTTTGTAAGTATTTCTGAAAAGTCACATGATTATCACAGTTGTAATTAAGCATTTCATGTCAGCATAGGCAATTTTTACAAGAAATTGGTTTTGCGTTTTTTTTAAACTGATTCATTTTTGTCTGGTGTGTGCGTGCGTGCGTGTGTTTGTGTTGGGATATCGATATAAAAAAAGTTTTGTGCGTAAATAGCATTACTTAAAAATATTTGAAATTACAGTGTCTCAAGTATTACGCACAATTATCCGATATCAAAGTAATTCAGTTCACGGAAGTAACAGCGTCACGCGATCAAAATAATTTAATTTGCAGAGAAAACAATAAAAGTATTTTTTATCAACCTAGAAATAAATTTGTTTTTGCAAATGAAATGTCTCTTTTCTCAACAGATCAACAAAACAATATTCTAGTATAAAAAAGTTCCATTCAGAGTCTTTGTGTAATTTCCCAGCAGAGAAAATATTTCCGCACTAAAAGAAAAAGAATTTGTGACTAAAACGGAGTTTAATCACGGTACCTGTTACCTAGCACTCGTCAAATGTCACAAATATCCAAAGGCAACGAAAATATACTGGAATAAGGATCCTATTATAAAAATGGTACAAAGAGACAGTATATGCATCTGAGTTAGAGTAATGGTCTCTTTTGTCAGATAGCTTCACCTTTTCTCAATGAGCTTTAAAAACATATGGAATATACATTTGTTTTAAATGCATTTCTCATCAACCATTTCATATATCCCCATGATCATCAAATTGCTTCCAGATATCTTTCCATGTACATGCTAGAGACGTTTCCGGTGTGCTGAAATATCCTTTCTCATTATTGATTCCATTTACCTTAAAAGTGTAACGTAGATGAAATGGAGAAAAAAGCGTATATTCTTTTGATGCAGTCATGATGAAATATCAATAAGGAGGACGGAATAGAGTTTACATTTTGTTTTATTAATACATATGATATTATAATCAGGGTATTTTTGCAAAAATTCCTGGATTAAATTCCAGTAGAATATATTTTTATGACAAATTTTCAACAACCCTGCCCTACTTTACTAATTAAATACGACGAAGTATCCACGTTGTTCCGAGTAACGTCTTTTGCGTTTATTATGTAATCTGAACATTTCTATTGGATCACAATTGTTTTTACTGGGAGTGTTCTAGATTATTGGATATAATTAGTTTTCGATCAGAAATGGTTTTCTTTGGACGATAAATGCACATTAATTAATGAATGAAAGGATAATTTTATGCTATTTCTTTGTCAGAAAGTTAATTAAGGTGAATGACTAAGGATTTAAATGTTTTACAATGATCATAAGTTTTCTTTGCGCAAAGAAGAAAGTTCTATATTTAAATACATCTGCATACCAAATAACCTAAGTTGGAAGTGAAATCACGTGGTAAGATAATTTTTCAACGATATCCTTGATTATCTAAGATATTTATCGTCGTTGCACACATATTGTTATTCAAGAACAAAAGCATCTTCCCATGTCGGTTGATCAAGATTTCAGGGTTGCTATGACATCGTGAAATTGTATCCGGTTCAGACTTTGATATGGAGTAAGATGGCATATGTTATTATTCTACTTTTGCAAAGCGAACCACGACGGAAGATTTGTTTAAAAGATATTCATATTTATCGTTACTGAATTATTTAAATCTCAGGTTAGAAGTTAAGTCTTTTTTGATATTCATGCTATAAATACACATAATACACGAACACAGGGCATCCACGAGCCCATAATAACAAACTATTTTTTACACTATAGAAACTAGGAACAGGTAATAAAACACCCGCAAAACTGCTATTAGCATTGCAGTAGCCCACCGATAAGCTCTGGATGTTGTCCCATGCACAGGAGCCCAAATATCCTATCTACGCCATTCGTTTTTAGTAAGTGAAGTTCGATCTTCGCTCAGACTTTAGCTATCATAGTAAAAAAAGAGGGACAATGTGATTGACCATTACTATCTATCTGCTATGTCTCGTGCTCAGCGAGAATCCAAATTACATGCGAATTTCAAATGTGTCAAATCTAATTACACTTTTATATGTTAAAATTAATATCGCAGCAGAACAAACTTCATGTCATAAAGGGTAAAATCAAATTTGCAATCAAATATCTGCTCTACACTACTATAATAAGCATCAGAAAAACCCTCTTGTCACCTCTAATTTTTTAACCCAGTGTATTATATGAAAGTTTTGTTTCATGATTATACAAGCAGGTTTCACGAGCTGCTGTTTAAATTCTTTGCACAATTGTTTTGTCGAGCCAGCAGTTTAAAATACAGTGTAAAACACTTATTTTAATGTGGAATTAGACACAAAAAGCTTTAAACGAAACGACCCTGCCTTATTGCACTTCATTAATGATATGGCTACAAAACCCAAGTGAAACCAATGCAAAGACGGAATTCCAGTAATGTCTTTTCCATCGGTTGTACTGTAAAACCATTCGCACGTGGATTTTGCATCAACCAAGATGATGAACGATTATGAAAAATCATTTTAAATGAACCAAAAAGAAAACTGCAAAAGATTTCTGTTTAATGAAGAAGGCTTCTGTGAATTTTTATGAAGCGTTACCGACAATATGTGGTAACCATTTTCACTGGTAATTATAACCAGGAATCGGATATCCAAACGTGTCTCTATAAGTAATTTTACTAGTGGGCCGGCAATTGATGAAAAGATATCTTATTCATACAGGAATATTTTTGCAGCACTGAGGTATCGATTCGATAAATATGGGTAACTCCAAATGTTCTGGCGAATCCCCTGGTGACATGGTTGCACTAAAGCAGATAACGAAGAGATAAATCTTTGATTTGCCGACAAATTAAGTACTCCATAGAGACATTTCGAGGCCAACATTTTGATTAGAACATGAAGAAAATTCATTTTGAGTTTCGTGAGAATGAATTTAGGATTATCATTTTTAATGAAGTTGTAAGTTTCGTGCAATGGTCTGTTTATCCACTATATATTCTCACACCATCCTGATTGTTTGTACACCCCCACCACCACCACCAACAATTTTTAAAACAGAAAGTCATAAGGATACAAACAATGCACAAAACTAAGTCATTTCATTGATTTATTTATAATTGCTAACCTGATTGTCTCAAGAAAGTCCCAAAACTATCAACTTGTTGGCGTTTTGAATCAAAAGAGAGTTTCTTCAGCAACACGGTCGGTATATTTGCTTGCGCCAGTCTATGTTTTCAAGCATTAGGTAAAGATGGGCTGTAGTTCACCGTCTTTGTAAAGACCAATAATTCTGTAAATTTTAGATTTACGTCTCTTTGAACAAGAGTTCTTTCTATTTATTTGTTCAATTTGTGTTAGAAATATTAAATCTTGACATTAGAAATATTGGGCGCAGACGACACAGTTACTGAAATAGACTATTATAGGAGCGAGAAATAGACAGCGAGCAGTCTGCTTGCTTCTTTACATGGGGAGCCTCCGTTTGCGTTGAAACGCCAATAATCCAACGGTGTTTGAGACCCCTTGGCGAAAATCAGGTTAGAAATTATAAATCAGTGAATGAAATGACTAAGTTTTGTGCATTTTGTATATTCTTGATGCTTTTCTTTTCTAATGTTTTTGGAGGGGGGATTACAAGCAAACGCATGATTATGCAAATTTAGAAAAGCAATTTTTACGTTCCAACTTCGGAACATCTTCGTACTAAAAAAGTTGCACAGGTGAATGAATCAATGAGAAAGTCAGCATCACTTTTCTGCCGCCATGATATAGAAGAATACCAGTTTGATTTGGTTGTAAGGGGTAAGATGCAGATTTATTCTCGAAATAGTGGAATTTTATATAATACTTGTTCAAAATCTATGTTGTTCACCTATTAATCAATCCTTATTATAAATTATTATTTTGTGGATAGAATTCATGCTTTAGTATTAATCGTGATGCCTGAATTATAATCAGAATAATTATACAAACAAATCTGATTAAAACATGCTAATGTTATCTGAAGCTTTATTTATTTCTAACACTATATTATGTATGAGACAAATCCTTTGTAATTTTCATAGCAACTAATCAGCTTGTACACCACATTGAAAGAAGTAAGTACAAATTAAACATAGAACAAACCAATAATAGAACAAAGTGGCTATTGTCAAATACGAATCCCTCAAATGTTAGCAAGGGTCATTCTAAAAGTTTTCAGTTGTTTCAGATAAGCCACAAGACCAACTGTATTCAGCGACAAATGGTTTTTAAAAGGTGTGAATTTGGTGGACCACAACTAAGACTCAATGTTGGCAATTTTTTGCACTTCTTTCAGCGGATTTTAATGCATTGACGCTTTGTACAAATCTCTGAGTACGACCTATTAGATTGTTTCTAACCTCTAGTGGGAGAAGATTCTGGTTTGCAGGTAATGAATTGGTATAAATTAGTCCACACCAAAGGTCTCAGAATTTGAAGCTTATATCTATCACGAAACTATAATTTTGTTTCTTGTCTGTCATTCGGTGGAACCAAGGCCTACAGGTAACCAAGGCCCACAGGTAACTGCAGCAACAATGGTGTATTCTGAAACATTTCATCAATCTTGTGTTTCTAATGTAATTTAAAAAGTTTTCCTATTTAGTTTGTTTAAAAAATGTGTTTATCTGCATAGTGTGGATTTGGCTGCTTCTGACACAGCTATACGTGCATCAGGTTGGAATTAGTGATACAAGAATGGCTATAGAATAAAATATTTAATTGAATGTGATAAAGTAGAAAACAAAACAAACAACGTAATTGAACATATTCTCCCATGGTTCCTCACAAGGAGTTCCATCACACAAACTATTTGTCTACTTGCTGCTTGTTTTTTTTCCAAACGATATCATCCCCACAAACACGCAACTTTATATATATATATATATATATATATATATATATATATATATATATATATATATATATATATATATATATATATATTATATATATATATATATATATATATATATATATATATATATATATATATATATTTCTTTTTTTATTATTTTTTTTTCAATCATATCGCTACGATGACCCACCTAGTCACATTATCCTGACACCAGGCCGACCAGTCTTAACATTAACCTCTTAATACTGAGCGCCTAGCGAGGCAGCTGTTAGTAGCGTTTTTATTAGTCATTGGTATGACTCGGCTGGGGTACGAACCTGCTACAGCATACGAGGCTGATGCTCTAACTACTATGCCACCGGAGCGGAGCGCAAAGTTTCAGTTCGTATCATGCTGAAAAAGGTTATACACGGGTGACAGTAAAAAAAAAAAACGCACACAAATACACACACACACGAAATCACACACATAACATAAATAATATTTATATTTTAGAACATAGAAGTATAATGTTAAAACAATAAAAGAACAAATTAACATTAGAATTCAATAAATACGTAAAAGTGGCCTCGTCATCCACCCCGTAGATGAACACAGAAAACTAGTTCAAATATAAAGCACGAAAGCGCTGTACTGATTAGCGCGACCTATAGAAGTAATTTCAACCATTAACAAATATATTTATTTTACAATAGTAAATGCTGTAAAAAGTAACTTGATCACATTATATAAGAGAGAGAGAGAGAGAGAGAGAGAGAGAGAGAGAAAGTGAACAAACTGATAATATATAGTCTGAAAATTGGCACACTGTATATGAAACAAAACCTGTTGAACTCGATCTTCAAGTTGAAGCTAAATTCGCGATATGTTCGCATCTGCTCTATTTAATATTTTTCCTTTTGGTCGTGTTAATTGTTAATCCATATGCGATTTGACTCAATGGGTAGAATTTTGAGGGACTGAACAGAGTCTCCGGCTGAGGTGAAAATCGTTGGCGAACTTTGTACTAACCTATTTTTGAAATTGCATTTGTGGAAGATACGAAGCTTGCATATAAGGACTCCAATGACTCCGTCATTGACACACACTAATGCTGATATTGTACGTAATCCTGTTGACGAACTCTTGAACGTGGCATTCCTGGGCATTTGCTTAGATATCTAACAGCAACTGTCTCAACATGTATGTGTTCCAGCTTGCTTAAATTCAATTACTGCGCAAAAGATTTTATTTTAATATTTAGGTCGCCAGTAAGCCAGCATTGATGGTTCTTTGAGGTCTTCTTTTAAACGTGTAGAAGAGCCTGTACTATAGCCATGTCTCTGAACAAATTGCTCCATGATTGGGGAATCTGGGTGGCATTATCTAAGTAACACATCATCAATGTAGGACAAATTGCAGTATTTTGGAAATCTTCACGCAAAAATTTATTACGCGACATACTTAGCTGCCTCCCGTTACTAACCATTAATCGGACCGCTCCAGTGGCCTAGTGGTTAGAGCGTCCGCCTCGGATGCGAGTGGTCGCGGTTTCAAAACCATGCTGAGTCATACCAAAGACTTATGCAAATGGTACTTGCAGGTGCCTCGCTTGGCGCTCAGCATTAAGAGATTAGAGTTAGGACTGGTTGGACCGGTGTTAGGATAATGTGATTGGGTAGGTCATGATGCCACATGTCTGAGGCATGATGCCCCACTGCTAAACATCATTATAAACCTCCAAATGCAGACATCGTAGCGATATGACTGAATAATTGCTAAATCTACCTTAAAAATCCAAAACACACATACACACACTCTCTCTCTCTCTCTCTCTCTCTCTCTCTCTCTCTAACCATGAGTTGACTGCTACATCAGCGAAATCTAGTTAACTAGGTACACCAATACTGTGACATGTCAATACCATGGCAACGTCCATCATTTAATAATAATGTAAAATATTCAAACTGGAAACAAATTGCAGAATTGCAAACATCATTATAACAATTCTATGTCATGCAACCGTTATCGTTGAATAAATACAGAGATGCTAGTTCTACATTACCAACGTTTTGTGATACACATTCAGATCTCTGAGTCGACAATAAGTTTATAGCATCGTTAGCCCAAGTCTCTCTACCACTTTGACACAGTATAGCAGCTGACGGGATAACTGCGAGTATCCATAGACAGTGTTTAATGCATCGATCACGATACGTTACACACAAATCTACCACTCTCACTCAACACGGGCATCCTGCTACCAGATTGTGGTACATTAAGAAATCGTTTACAGAAATGTTCGTAGATATTTTTGATACTTTCCTAATACTGGTAGCCCCAAAGTTCAACACCCTAATAAAACACTGCGCTTTTCTCATGCTGTCAAAAATCGTATATCCTTAGAATAAAATACCCACATTTACTATGATACCTAAATATTCAAAAATTATATTTTGTTGCTTGAGCAGCCAGCGTCTCCCTTGCTCTTGTTCAATCTTGTTTATGTGTAAACAGTTCACAACTATATTTATATTATGAAATAACATACAGGTTTTCCCTGAGAAAAAAAACATTGTTCATAATTTAGCAAATGAACACTGTTTCTACAGAGAATAATCTTCTCTTTCTCAAAGTTGATGTCTCATTTCAGAGTACTTGCAAAAAGACTAAATTTTATTTTATATTATTTACCTGTAATTCTTCAAATACTAAAAGTATTTGAGGCGCATCATCAGAAATATAAACACCTCGTTATTCTTTCATGATATAGTAATTATTAAAGAATAAAGACAAGGGTATATATCTTTACCTTGTACAATGTTGCAGTTAAAATGCAAAGTCGAACCACCTATACTTTTTTAACACATACCATTAGAGTACAATATATTAACTTTAAGACATGAAAAAATGTCGCCTCAGCAACTTTGAAAATAAATGCTTGCCACAATATATGACACTAAATGTTCTCAAACGCTTTAGAAAAACAAAAAAAAAAAATACAAAGTTAACATTTCAGTATTTCTGTATAAGTTTGCGCCAAAACCTCGATGTAAAAATGACATCAATAGTTCCGTATTCCTACTGTAGCTCCTGCCTGATCCCTGTCTATGAAATTGTTATTTTGCGACCAACTGCTTGATCGCTTGTTCAAGACAGAGCAACAACTATTATACTTAAAATGTTAAAAGGGAAATACTTATGCAGGCATTAAGCTTGGAGTGATCTAACTTGTTAATAGTACATTTTAAATAAACTCTATACCCAAACTGATAAATCACCATGTCGGAACAACATGATTGATAAAATAATTTCAATAACAGTGTAATATATGTACGTGTCCTTCGAAAAATTAAACACCAACCGCATCGGGACCGCGGAGCTCACAAAATCTTTAGTGGTTAAATACCATTTGAAACTTCCTCTGATGGAATCGCAGAATTATCTTGATCTACTACATCGATATTCCGAATGAAGCATTCGTCTGCTGTATCAGTATGAACAGTTATAAGAGATCTAAATCATTTGTACTATGAGACATCAGGAATATTGAAAATATTTGTATCAGTATTACGTCCACAATTTTTCAAGGGTTTCCAAACAATTAGAGAATATTTCTTAATATAATTAAAGCCTATCTGCTCTGTCTCTTCGAAATTACTTGTATAAAATGTAAAATATATCCGGACTGCTTCTTTGCTGATGAATACATATCTAATTGTTATCTATACAATCCGTGAATAACAGCGAGATTACATTGTATGAAGTTCTCAACAGCGATTTTAATCTTGGGTTGCAATTTATTATATCAAACCAGGGGGTTGGTCGGGGCTTGGTTTGCTATAATTATGGTGAAGGAGTTAGTATACGCAAAAATTCACCCTTAGTGCTCTGGAAACATTGGAAACCAAAAGTAGCCTCCAGAACAAACCGGAGTACATAATTCCAGATCTGTATCACGTGACCAATTTTGATCGAACCACAATGCAGAAAACCCAGTTAATTCATAAAAATTGGAGTTATATAACTGTAATAACCTGGCGTATCAATACTCCACCATCTTTGTCCTTGTGTATTCCCGCTTCAGGGGTGGGTTGTTTTTGCCACCGGAGAACGAGGTTCTTGTCGGTTCTCGAACAACGTTCTTCACATTAGGGGGAGAAGAACCGCAAGGACATTGTTCTCGTGTCTCGCCAAAGGACACCATAAATGATTCTATACGTAAACATATATATGAGGTTTACAGGGACGTCACGGGTGGGGGGGGGGGCGGGGGCGAGAGGCATCCCCCCCCCCCCACTGCCCTGACTTTTCATGTGCTGAAAAATGTAAAATTTATGTTGCCTATATACGAAAATTAACTAGCCCGTCAAGCTTTGCCCCCTCCCCAATTAAGTTTTGCCCCCTACCCGAAAAAGAAATGACGTCCCTGGAGGTTTACAAGAAGCACACAAACTTCTTCTCTGTGTATCGAACAAATTACACCATGGCTGATAAGTTCTCGCGTCTTCGTTATGTACATCAATTATCTGTGCTCGGTCATCGCAGTTATCCCGTCAGTAGTAATTTTAATGGATACGTTACTAACGTGCGCAATGAAATATCCTGCCTTTCGTTCACAACTTGCTCTTTTTTATTATTGGGACGTTCAATTGGAAAAAAATTAAATAATGCTACAACGGATTGATCTTCAAAGTTGTCATAGAACCCCATTCACATTTCAAAGTTTTTTCTTGGTTCCTTTTCCAAAATTGCATTCTTGAAAACTTAAAAAAAAAACAACAATTAACTTTATTTTGCATTTAACTGGAGGTACGGTCAGTTTTGAATGTCCAGGACGATTTCTTCACATTCATAATATTCCTTGTGTTTTCTTTTTCTTCGAGCTGTAAAGAAAAACGACTTATCGCTGCGCTTATGTTTGTGTGTGTGGGATGCGTGTGTGTGTGTGCGTGTGTGTGTGTGTGTGTGTGTGTGTGTGTGTGTGTGAAAGAGAGAGAGATTTGGATTTTTAACGTAGCTTTAACAATTTTTCTTTCATATCGCTACGATGTCTGCAATGTGGCAGTTTATAGTGATGTCTAGTACTGGGGCATCATGCCGCAGACATGTTGCATGATGTCCCACCCAGTCACATTATCCTGACACCAGGCTGGCCGGTCCTAACATTAACCTCTTAATGCTGAACGCCAAGCGAGATACCTGTTAGTACCTTTTTTGTAAGTCTTTGGTATGACTCGGCTTGGGTTCTGACCCTTGACCTCCCGTATCCAAGGCGGACGCTCTAACCACTAGGTCACCGGAGTGGTCAACTCTGGTCGTAAGTTTCTTGATAACATACCTATCGTCAAACGTAATGGACACATATGGGATGATAAAGGCGCACATAGAGAGCAAAAGATTGATAAAGATAAAGGCAAATATATACAAAGAGATCGATGGTTAGACAAATATACAGAAATAAAGGAGGGATGAATAGACAAAATAGTTTGATAGAACTATAAATAGAAATCTTTTGACAATTACTTCTCATCAAATCAACAATAAATCTAGCTACAACACAAAACAGATGCCCGAATGTGGGTCAGTCCTCTGGATAAACCTAATTGATACAGGTTATTTGTCATGTACTCCAAATATGGCCTCGATTTCACTTTATGAGAAAGAATAAAAAAATTAGAAAAAGTTGTTTACTATAACTCTTACTGTTTTCTGAATCAAGGTCAGGAACTAGGTCAGCATTAGATACAAATTTTCTATTATTAGTTGTTTATGTCAAAAATAGTCATAACTGTACAATATCAAATCCACTGAATAAAGTTACATTACAATAGCATGTAATTGAATATTGTTGTTGTTGTAGTGTTTTACGCCATTTTTAAGCACACGACAGGCTATACATGGCGGCCAGTATTAATGGTGGAGAAAGAACCCGAGAAAGCCCCCAGAAAGAACTACCGACCCACGAGAAGTTACTGTCAAGCTTTCTCACATACCCACATTGGCCGAATCTGAGACTCGAACCCACGCAGACAGAAGTAAGATGGCAGTGATCCGTAGCGGACGGCGCTTTAGACCACTCGGCCACTCGGGGCCCCAAATTTGGATGGATAAAGGCGTGTGGTCACCTGAACGTGGGTAGTGTCCATGTGGCCGAGTGGTCAAAGGCCTCGCCTTTATATATGATTCACACATCTTACCTCTATTCGAGTGAACTCAAGTCTTGGCTCCAGAACGTTGGAATGTGAGAAAGTTTGCTAGTAGCTTACCTTGTGTCGGTATTTCTTCTCGGGTACTGACCGCCATGCAGGGTTTGATGGAAGACGATGACGTATGCTGAAATATGTAGTGTTGAAGTCTACGGTTCCTTGTAGAAATAAAAATTATCACTCCGGTTTCTGATAGCTGAATAAATATTTATTTAAAAACTGTTCTTGTTCCACAATATTAAACGAGCACACGTATTTTCCAGAAAAATAACAGAATTAATCCTTTTACATCCAAGTAATTTGAAATAACTCCAAACCAAGTAATTTGAAACAACTCCAAGTAGCACACCATACAACTACCAGTTTAACTGAGATTAATTCTCCAAAACATGGGTTATATGGGCTTTCTTAAACGTAAACAAGGGTCACGTGATCATCTTCTGGAAGTTTATAGAAGCAAGTACTTGTTACATATCACTTTGACCCTGACGAAAACCAATCATTTTATTCCAAGAAATAAAAAAATAAAAAAATTGCTTTTATCTTAAAGACAGAGTCCCATCATGACCTTGGAAACAACCAGTCATTTTAAAATAAAATAGAACTTGTATACGAAGGTTGCTACAAATTCTGAAACAAGGTCAGGATTTAGATCAACACCTGGTGTTTATAAACTAACAGTCACGGTCAAACTAGTTTCTAAAAAAGTATCATCTCTAGTGAATAAATTTACATTACAATATCATGTAATGAAAAATATTTTTAAAAAATAAAACTGACAAAACAATTAAATTGAAATAAATATATATTAAATCAGCTATAATTAAATCAAATATATATAACAGTACTCATGGCATTTATAAGAGCATGACCTGTCCGATAGGATGAAGTATGCCCAAATCAAGCGGAAAAATGTCTTTGTGCTAATTATACGTATTAGGTACGTATTATAGGTCGTAATAGGTACTCTTGAAATTGGTAAAAGGTATTGGAAATGTTTTGGAAAATCATGGAATTGCATTTTTTTAAGATTGCAAGAACTCTGGCCATGTATAGCCCATGATGTTCTGACAAATGGCATTAAATCCCGCAAACTAAATATGGACACAATTGACGAAAATTAGCAAATTTTTGTTCGCACAAAATCATGTAGAAAAGCATGTTCCGTTGATAATTTGGAAAAAGGAAAATGGTACAAATGAAGTTGACCCGAGACTGCATCATTTTCAATTTTTAAAAAAAGTACATTTTAATGTTGGCCTGTCCCAAAAGCAATGTATCATTTTTAAACACTTGAGTCCTTCTTTTCTTTCAGTCACTGAGGTGATAGACACGTTGGGTAAGATAACTGTAAATAATCATAAAGAAATACAAAAACAATGTTTCTTATATTTATGTTTACACATATTAAGCATCATATTAACCTGTTTACGTCAACATACATTACTAATCAGAATTCCTTCTCAAGAACGAAGTAAAATATTTTAACATTGTTATATACAAAGAACATGTTCCTAAACAGTAACTATTTGCTATTTTAACCTCATATGCCTCAAAGACAATGTTAAAAAAAGTGAGTACAAATTAAAAGAGATATCACTGTTTACTAAATATAATAACTTATTTTTGAAGTTGATTTCCTTTTACATGAATATGTTGTAACGCGCATTAAACTTATCTTAGTAATATACTGAAATAATCATATATATGTTATTCCTATACGAACCTGAAATATAAATAGAAATAATTTCTGCTACAGTAGAGTTTCTGTAACTTATTAATTTTACATTTAAGAATAATAAAAATAATTTTTAAATTAACTTATCATTGAAATAATTTTTTTTTAGGTCTTTGCCATATTTTGAATGTTTGTCAGCGGTTAAAATATTCTCTAGTAGATAAAGAAAGTTCCGGTCCCATTTCTTAAAATTTGAATGATGTGTACTTTAGGCCTCCCACAGAGAAGATCGCAATCATCTGCATAGACACAACTGAGCATGTGCATGACAGAACATCGCTTGTGTTTCCTTCATTGGAGATTTATATGACGTGTAATAAAAAAAAAACAGTCTACATCCTCGTTCTTTACATGTGGGAAAACAGTCAAACTAAGAAAATTTATTTAAATTGCACTACATAAATAGTCAGTGTCTTTTGTTCAACTAAAGACTGTCTGGAACAAACGGAAATACCATACCACCAACATGATACTTTATCTTCGATTAGATTTCTTACACGACGCAAAAATGTCTAGCTTTAAGTACATATACCACAATGGCTCGCAAAACACGCAAGATTGTATATCATTTCTCCATCGACGTTGACGTAACCTTTCTTTTATGTTCTCGATGAGGTACGATCATAAACTATTTCAGATTCGGACTCCGTTACTTGGTCGGACACATTGCTAATCGAAAATGTTTTATCTATTTATTTCTAACCTTTTTTGTTGAGACCCTAGCCATGTCTCCTCTCGGCTACCCGGTTCATTTATATTGCCCATATGATCTGGTTTGGTGTTTTGTGGACTCACGGTACTAATTATGTTCCCATAGTAATCCTATGCAGACACCATAATATTAAAAATTAAATAACTTACAATTTTTTCTCAGTGCTTATAATAATAATAATAATAATAATAATAATAATAATAATAATAATGAGGACTTTGGAAGCTCTAAGCGCTTTACCACATTAGACAACACCTATAAGATAAAAAAAACATACAATGATATGATTACAAAAACAAACACCATGAAATTAGAAAACATTAAAAAGCAAGCTGAGAATATTTAAGGTAGGAAACATTATTAGGTCTTTACGTTTGTTCTTGCAGTCGAAATAAGTGAGTTTTGAGAGCTCTCTTGAATGTGATCACTGTGTCTTTGTGTCTAAGTTCAGTGGGCAATTCATTCCACGTTACTGGGCCCTGATATGCAAAAGAACGCTGTCCATATGACTTTGTTTTCATAGCGGGAATAATGAGCATACGATTGTCAAAAGAGGAGCGTAAGTATCTTGCTGGTGTGTACACATGGGTGAGGTCGGATAGGTATGTTGGACTATAGTCCGACAGTGAAACGTAGCACAGAGAACAAATTTTGTGTTTGATTCTGGGTCGAATGGATAGCCAGTGTAGGGTACAGAGCATCGGGGAGGTGTGCTCAGGGCCGGCGCTACCATATAGGCAAACTAGGCAGCGCTGATTTCAGGGGGCGCATTTTTTTAAAAAAAAATATTGTTTATAAATTCTGAAATTCGTATTTTCGGGGGGGGGGGGGGGGGCAGAATCTAACGTTGCCTAGAGCGCCAGATAGTCTGGGCGGGTCTGGCGCCGGCCCTGGGTGTGCTCTAAGTGGTACTCTAAGTATGATCCGAGCAGCTGTGTTTTGAACTTTTTGAAGTTTCTGGAGCAGATATTGAGATGAACCAGACATAAATGAGTTACAATAGTCCATTCTTGAAAGTACTAATGAACACACAAGTGATCAGATCCTTATTTATCAGTATAGATGAAACCTGGATGTCAGCTTCTGTTTGAGGAAAAGATATGAGCCGCGTCATTTTCTAAACATACATGTGTTTGAAACATGTGATTTCAATTCCGCATGAAAGAGTCAGGTGCTAATTTTAATAATGAGTGTTCCAAACTCAAAACTGTTAAAGGACTGAAATTCCATCACTAAAACAATGTCTCTATTTTTTCCCACTTACAACTACGATAAGCTCTCAAAAGATTCTTTTTGCTAAAACATAACTTACATTATTAACCAATCCTGGTCAGCCAAACCCATATATACTCTATTTTAGGTCCAGTGGCGTCACTCGGGTTGGTGTCACCCAGTACGGTAGCTCATGGTCTCACCCCATGGTCCTCCTTCCGTAACAGACCATACAGAATCCTTAGTAATGTCATTTTGGTGTCACCCCCTCTGATGGTGTCACCCGGTGCAGTCCGCACCCCACATCCCCCTAGCGACGCTACTGCTGTGCCTGCTAGTCATGTATTTAACTATGGTCGGTTATCCGCTTATGAGATCCGACTAGACCGAGCAGTGTGTGCTCTGTAAAATTTGCAATTTTTCATTTTGGTGTCACCCCTCTGAGATGGTGTCACCCGGTGCGGTCCGCACCCCCCACACCCCCCTAGCGACGCCACTGTTTAGGTCCACCCATTTCCAGGCTGGTTCCCAATTATCCATATCATTAGTACCACGTGTCCTTTGTGGCTCAGCAATATGAGTAGTTTATTTAGTGCCAAGGCAACTGAACTAACGTGCCTTGACAAAGGCAGCGCTGCTGTAGCTGATCAGGACTATACCTAAGGTTGGATTCAAACTCGCACCCTTTTGGTTGCTCGTCCTGAACGCAGATACTGAGCCACCTCGGCTCCTCATCCATGGGCGCCCGCAGGATTGTTTTTTTACGTGGGGGACGGGGACAGTCAGTCACGCCTGGGAGAGTTAGTTGATTAGTTCTGTGCGTAAGCAGTCTGAGACTAAAGCTAATATTTACTAAGCGCTTTGAACAGAATCTTGTGACATATTTTCAGTTTCATTTGCATGATTAAATATGTCGGAATATATATAGGCAGTATGAGGTCACGCAACCCCCACTGACCTATGCTGCTGGGGCCCATGTCCTCCGCCGCATGCGACAGATCTCAATCGAGCCTGAAGTACATCCCCGAGCCACAGAGTATCTATAAACACCGACTTAAAGTCATATTCGTAGTACTCAGAAAAAAAATCTATGATTTTATTAAATTAGACCGCATCGCCAAAGCAGCCATACTGCAATAACAGCTTCGGTAAAGTCGAAACTTCAGGGTTGAACAGATATTTATTAATGGAAAAAACAGGTTATCGAGACCTTAGCAGTGTAACTTGTTTCATTTTATAATATCTTATCTTGGATGAAAACTTCCTTGTCATGGGATACACGGTGATGGAATAAAAAAATCTTTGGGTATTTCGTGGATTGAGTGATTAAATGGATTAGAGGTATTGGGTAAATCAGTACAATCTAGACTATATAGCATTATAAATGTAAAAACGATGGTATCAACACGAAATGGAAGGTATATCTAGCCCACACAGAAAATATCGTTATAAAACTAATGACCTTTACCCCAATGTCAAAGGACGAATACATGTTCTGTAGAGTTAGCAGCAGATTGTGTCTCGTGTTAAGAAATCGAAAGTTTTAGCAGAATAAATCGCGGGGTTAGGACAAAAATAAGGACAAGAACATTTTATCACAAACCTTATCCTCTATGTCTATGAACTTTAACCCAAGGTCAAAAGGGTAAATAGTGAGTTGCAGAATTAATTATCTTTGCTTCATAATTAGATATTCCAAAGCATTAACAAAATCCATCACTGGATCAATGATGTAGAATCCAGTTTTATAAATAATAAAAAAAAACCCTTACTGAATTATGCTCGGACTGAATTTTTCAGCTACTGTTTCATATATAATAATAATAATAATAATAATAATAATAATAATAATAATAATAATAAGTTCAAAATTAAGTTAGGGCCCCGAATGGCCGAGTGGTCTAAAGTGCTCACCTTTATGGATCACTGCCGTCTCACTTCTGTCTGCGTGGGTTTGAGTTTAGGGGTTCGGCTAATTTGGGTATGTGAGAAGGCTTGCCAGTACCTTCTCGTGGGTCAGTGGTTCTTTCTGGGATTTTTCCAGGTTCTTCCCCCATCATTTATACTGGCCACCATGTAAAGCCTATCTTGTGCTGAAAAATGGCGTTAAACCTTACAACAACAACAAAATTAAGTTTACATCTACTTGCATATTTATAAAAACAAAACAACACAGTCGTATAAAAGATCAGGTTGGACAATTAAAGTGGCCATTATAGAACGTTTTGACCTCATCTAATATCTCTTCCTTCATCTTAAAGGAAGACAGAATGAAACGTAATGTTTGTGTAAAAAATTCATTATCTAAGCGTCTAGGTGGCGGTTCTAGTTTACGAAGTAAAAACATCTTTCAACAGGTCCAGGAATCACGTAAACAGATGTTGTTATTTGTTTATTTAGCAGAACAAATTGCCTTTAGATAAACGAACAGATGACTGTAATAAAGGAATTTTCAGGAAAAAAGCAAGAATGCTTGAAAAGGGTACGACTCAATTACAGCAGAACAATCTGTTGGGCTTATCTTGGCACGGTATTCTCATGTGGAAACGCGAGATGTGGCAATCTCGTTTATGTCTCGCGCAGAACAGCATTTGCAGATAAACAGACACTTAATTCTACTTGCTTTTTCACATTTGTGGGAAGATAAACGATTTGCAGATAGATGGGAGCGGGGAAAGTGAAGGAATGAAAATATTATTGCACATCACGCCCCATCTATAATGATAACGCTTTCAGTGAAACTCTGGTGATTAATTACCGCTCTTTTTGCAGGACTATCGACATAATGGGGGAACGTACGAGGGTGAATCGCCGACGGGCTAAGCTTGAGGCAGTGATAATTTAGCGTGTGATGAAAGGTGGAACTAATATCGTACGTAAAATGAAAAAACACGTGTGATGCCCTTCTTAGCAGCCTGATGTCAAGTGATACTCCACTTAAAACCATATCGGAACTGAGACTTGATACTCCAGTAGATGAAAAAGGGGAGATAAATTGATGCTGTAATGATGGAAGATGTTTGAATGCTCTTTTATCACAGAGGGTTAAGAAAGGTGTAAATATGTGTATTTATAGTTAGAAATGTGATGCCGTCGATAAGTACCAAAGCAGTGCGAGATGATAGACAAAATCACAAAGTTGTTAAATTGGAAGTTTGCATTAAAAAGTAAATAGAAAAAAATATTGTTGCCAAAGAAAAATATAGTTTCTTCCTTGTTTCAACATCTAAGCCGTTATGAAGCAAATAACACGTTTTTCTCTTTTAATAATTGATTTTTTAAGTCGCAAATTTCATGGCTGGCATTCTTCTTAATATTTGTTGAATACAGCCAGTACAACCGATATTACATTTCCATAATTGTGATAGTGGTTGGCTACACTGAAAAAATTAAATGTCAGGTTACAAATATGCAGTCGTTTAAGTTACACAACGATGCAACTTAGGAAACAGAGACACACAAACTCTACAAAAGTTAGGATATTTTTCGAAGTGAAAATCGCGTCCAACCAAACATAAACAATTGAAAGCTTTCGGCACTGAAATTACAAATTATACACGGTTTGCGCTGAAGTTGCATCAGCTGAGTACATCTGATGCCAAAGCCAGTAAAATGTGGGGAAAAAAAACTTTTCATAAATTATAATTTGACTGAAATGTGTGAATAGACTTGTATGTCATTTTGGATACCGCGGACTTTTAAAAATAAAAAAAAATAAAAAAAGACAGATGAGAAAAAACACCGATTTCGTTTTGAAACACATTTAATGTACCAAAAATATTCTTTCATTCCACTTCTTTTTGTTCCAAGATTTTGCTATTTTCGGTGAGTCAGAGGAAGTGATAAGCTTATATTCCCAATGTGGTTTTGTAGAAGGAATTCAAAATGGGAGTATATACAGTTTCTGTCCCAATACGTATGAGTAGTATGGTGGGACGGTCTAGGGACTACGGGAGTTCCATGTTAAAAAGATGATATCCATTCTGGAGACTACGTAAATGTAACATGGGAAGCAATATCCACTCTGGGGACTATGGAAATTTAACATGGGAAAAAAAAGACCCACTCTGGGGACAAGGGAATTTAACATTGGATAAAGGTAATATCCATTCTAGGGACAATGCCATTTAAAACAATGGAAAAATATATCCATTCTAGGGACAAAGGCAATTGAACAATGGAAAAAAAAAATAATATCCATTCTAGGGACAAAGGCAATTGAACATGGGATTTTTTTGTTTTGTTTTTTTTTTTTTTAAAATATAAAAAAAATAAAAAATTAAAAATTAAAATAAAAAATAAAAATAAAAAAGGGGGTAGGCAATGGAAAGTCATTCTCTTTTCGAGAAATGTGGGTGGCCCTGAAAAGGGACTTTGGGTTTCTTCTTCTTCTTCTTCTATCTCCTTAACTTCTTTATCCATCCTCTTATTTTTTCCATCATTCCTTTCTTCTTATCCTCTTATTTTTTCCATCATTCCTTTCTTCTTCTTTTCTGTTTCCGGTATCCAGTCCGGGTGACCCATGGCTCGGAACTTCTGTTGGATTTTCATCCAGTTAGCGTTCAGTTTCTCTAGTTCTTCCTTTTTCTTTCTATTTTCTTCTTCTTTTCTTTCCTTTGACCACTTTTCTTTGATCTTCTTGACCTCTTCGGTCAGCACATTCCTCATTACTTCTTCCGCTTTCTTAAGCTTGTCTAAGCCCCACTTCACAAAAGACCAATCTGTCCATTCTACAATGTCTTCTAAAAAAACACCTTACACTCGTCATATAAACTATGGCTTCTTTCAACTTGCCCACTTTCACATACGGTGGGTTAATTAAACCTCTGATTCTCTTCTCCTCATCCTCTATCATTTCTTTCACAATATCGATTGCTAAGTGGAGGCTGGTTACTTGTCTTGAGACGAAGTCTTTTGTCACTGCATGCCTCATTCCTGTTCAAGCCTTTCTGCTACATTCAATCCATCCACCATCCAATACCAACTTCCTATAAGGTTGTTATACAAAGCTGAAGCTGCTGGCATCTTCTTGTTTGCTTATTCCGTGGAATGGGCTCCAATGGCAAACACTGTTAGTTTATAGTTAAAGCGCGGAAAACATCCCCCTAAAACAAAATTGATCTTACCTAGATCATGACCAAACAACGCGCGGACGTGAAGGAAAACATCCCCTACTTTTCTCATTTCATATGATCTACTATCCACATACGTGAACCAGCAATAAACGAACCCCAAATCTACTATTTACACACGCAAATCATTAAAAAGAAATCCATAATCTACTATCCACACAATCCTACGTAATCGGTTACAAAACCCAAACTATACTCTCCACATACGCTAAGAAACAATAAACAAACCCATAATCTACTATTCACACAAACTTACGTGAGCGTTAACAAACACAAACACACAAACACAAACACATACCCTCACATATAAAAAAAAGAGTCAGTGTTTATATTCACACTACTCTACTTACACACATTGGCAAATCAATTGTTATTTCTTTTCTAGGGTACTGGGTAGCCCTGATAAGGGCTGTTTGTTTTTGAACTCCAGGACACCTGGTTAATGCTGGCACCTTCGTGGTCTGGCACCACACACACATCTTCTACTCCAATCTTTCCAGTTGACTCGTTTGACTGGGAGCGCAGAGGGAGGATGATTAGCTTCATCACCCCAATCATCTGTCTCTGGTATCTTGTAAGCCATCCTCTCTCCTATTTTCTTTTCCTCCTCTTCCTTTTGTCTTCTCTCCTCCTCTTCTTTCTTTATCCTTGCCTCTTCTACTATAGCCTCCGCGGCCAGTTCATTTACTATGCGCCTGGCATATTCCAGGTGCATCTGGAGTTCTAGCAGTTTCACAATTCTGGTATTCATTGTCTTGTCAACGAATGAACAGGGTAGCTAGACTGCCCAGTGAGTTTCAATTTATACTGAAAGCGCGGACGTGATGGAAAACATCCCCCCTAAGACAAAATTGATCTTACCTAGATCATGACCAAATAACGCGCGGACCTAAAAGAAACACTCACTTTTTTATACTACCCATTACTATTCTAAAAAATTTTCATTAATCACTTCAATATACTATCCACATACGCAAAGCAATCAAACCCCAAATCTACTCTCCCCACACGTCAAACGGCAAAAAAACATGATCTTAATCTACTATCCACACAAACGTGCGTGAGCACTTACAAACACACAATCCTATACACAAACACATACCATCACACTATAAAAAGGAGTTAGTGTTTATATTCACACTACTCTACCTACACACACTGGCAAATTGATTGTTATTTCTTTTCTAGAGTATTGGGTAGCCCTGAAAAGGGCTGTTTTCTTTTTTGTTTGCTATGGCAATCTTTTAGTTTCTAAGAATGCGACGTCCTCTGAGGATAGACTTTCTGACGATAGGTCTGCTTCTTCGGAAAGAGAAGAAGAACTCTTTGGTGTCGATACGACAATCGACAAAGCCTCTGTCAGGTTCAGGTTCCTGCTGCTGCTGCTGCTGCTGTTGTTGTTGTTGCTGCTGTTGCTGCTGTCTCTGAAGTCTGTACTTCTCTGTCCATTCTTCTTTCTCCCTGTTCACTTCTTCTCTGAAGAGCTCTTCTATCAGGTCTTCAGTGACTTTTAACATTCTCACATTCTCTATCTCTTCTGGCTTCGGTATCAGACTGTGTCTGACCCTATGCAAATTCACGTAGGCTTCGTTTAGCTTAGCTAGTTTGGAGCACATCTTCGTAGGAGGATGAGTCGACAATGGATGGTTAGACTGGAAACTACCCCGGTTCTTAAAGTCAAAGCGCAGACGTGAAGGAAAACATCCCTCCACGGTTTTCGAGCCGCAACGTTCAATGAGTGTCATGAGAGAGATAGAGAGAAGTCAAAGAGCATCAAACATTCTTATAGCCAAACAAAAGACAAAGGCATTTTTTTTCAAAACACAACATTTTTTATTCAAAAATCACTTAACACTAACCAACAACTCTAACATTTTTTTTAACAATAATCCAACCATATAACATCAAACATTTTTTTCAAATCACAAACATTTTTTTTCAATTCACACTCTACTTTAAACAGGGCTGACAACGTTGTGAATGAAATTGTGATTTCCACTGTTGGAAATCATTAGGCCATTGATGGACACTACGTTTCCTAGCTTGAGACAAAAGATAAGCATAATGGTCACAAAACCATCGATCTACTTTCACATCGTTTCTAGAAGAAGAACGAGGATCGAAATGAGTCACTAAATGTTCTAAGGAATAACCCAGGCTGCGATGATGCAGAAAATACACACAATATTGTCCACACACCAAGGAATCTGTGCCTTGTAATTTCACATTATTGAATAGGTTGGTCTGAGCATTTCTTCTCATAAAGTCGATGATATCGTCTTCCAAAGGGGGCAATCCGTACGAATCAAAATATTCCACACATCCTTCTTGAGGAAAGTAAACGGCTACACAGTGGGTTCCTGGGAGATGACTGTCGTCCGTGTTGAACACGTAAGCTAGATGGTCTTGAGGTTTGCGATGAGGGAGTTCATCTTTAGCACAGACGACAGGATTCCAAGAAGCCGTATACGAACTGTGGTTCAAAAGGTAATAAAGTTCCCAGGTATCCATGTTTTGTTTTTTTTCTTCTTCACAGGTAATAATAAGTCATCAATTCGATCCTGACTTCTTGCTTGAAAATGTCTGACAAATAACCGTTTCTTCGTTTCGTCTCCTCACTTTGATTCAGGAGAGCTTCGATACGATCGATCTCTTGAGTGGTTAATGGTGGACAAGAATGTTCACGCAAGTCTTTATACACTGGTGCAACACGACTTCGTCCGAGATGAAACTCCAAGCTTCGTCCAGATACTCGTCCAATTTTTCTTCTTGACTCAGCATCAGGCATTTATCGTGTTGAATTTGACTGGGATGATCGTTTTGACATCCATAGCAATCTTTCTTGATCAATTCCGTCATTTTTTCGACCAAGTGTTTGGCAAAACAGGAGACTAAATGGGCTTCTTGTTCTGGCCATCTCGACTTCATCATGACAACTTCTTCGTCTTTGTCTTGGGATTCTCCTTCCATGGTCTCCTCACATTCCATGTCCAAAGTTGCTCCACTAGGTAAAGAGGGATGACAGTCTTCCATAGCTTCTAATAGTCTAGAATGACTTGTCTCAAACTGTTGATTTGTATCGTATTATCGAATTCTGCATACAGGATGACGTTCACTGTCTCTTTCACTTCTTCTGCAAACTGAAGTTCTACACGAATCTGGCCGGATTTTATAGGGTGGAAATGTCCCTCGTCACTGCCTTGGTCTGGAGTGAAATCGAAAGCCCACAAAGCATAGCCTCCTGCGTAATCGTCGTACGTAATGCCGTGACTGGTGTTGGTTCCTAACTGGCCGGTGGCTACGTACAGGGACAAGTACGATCTCAAGTAATTCATCTTCGTGTCACCAAAGTCAGGTTCGAAAGGTTGGGTACACAAGGTCTTGCCATCGCGATTGACTTCGATTTTCTTCACCTTAAAGTGTTTAAATTTAAAAGGATTTTTAGTGAAGTCTCCGTTGAAGGCTGAATTCTTGACCATACCAAGGATTAAACGCTTGGGTAACTGTCCTTGAAACAGATGATCTTCGATCATGGAATGATGTCCAGTGGGAATGGTGAAGGTTTTCACTTCCACGCGTCGTATGGGATATTTGGCGGTCGTTCTGCTCAATGTCTGACTGATGTCGTTTCCCACTTTGGGTAACACTTCCACGCGTCGTACGTAGAGTTTGACCTCCTCGATTTTGCTTTTAGGATTGCCAGTCTTAGTAGCATCACCATCAGCCAACAAATGGAAAGCGGCACTGCTGCGATTCAGTCTCAAGCGAACATTTACCCCGTTCAGCAAATATGTCTCTTGCAACCACATGTCCAAATGAAAACGATCCATCAGTTCTAAACTGTGTCCATCTTTGATTTTGTTTCGTTTTTTCTCAAAGCCGTCATTGTCTTTATTTAATGTGTCAAACTTGCCCGCTTCGTCAGGTTCCCATAGCACACAGGCATCGAGATGAGTATTCTTGGCATCTATTCCGTACGTCAAGAGATTTTCCAGGTAGGCACGATAAGGGTAAGTATCCATGCTGCTGCTGACCAGCTTGTTATTCAAGTACAAGTCCACTGAGCTGAACAAGGAATGCATGAAATTGTTGACGGGAGCTATATTCTCAGCAGTGGCATCTATTCCACCATTATCCTTATCTAGAACTTTGACTTTCAAGTACAAGTAACTGCTATTCAGATCGATGTAATCTTCGGGCTCTCCCTTGATTTCAAACTCGATGGGAGCGGAATCTGTCAGTGAGGAGACGGGGTGAAATTCCACCCATTGGGATTCTTGCATGGTCATCATCGTGGGGGGCATGGCAAACAGATCCAGTTCCGACTTGGAACAAGCACAAGACTCTCGGTGCATCATTTTGTTCTGTGTCTCAATAATCGAAAACGTCTAAGTCTCGAACGGTTCTTCTTTTCTTCGCCTTTGTTGCTTTAGAAGTGTGAAGTCTGGTGAAAGGGTGTTTTCTTCGTCGTCTCTTTCTGCCTTGTCCTTGCTGAATGCCTGACTCGGTAGCGTGCAGGGTATTTATAGGTGTGTCTCGTCGACCCAAAAGGTCTTTACCCGTTTGTAGCAAGATATTTTTACCTGCCCTCATGAAGGCTTCTTTGGGGTTTTGTTTGTCGATGATGACATTTTGGAGAAATTCTTTGCCTTGCGTCAGTGCCGCATCTTTCAAGGCGTGCAATCCTCGTGTCACCATCGGTTTCAACACCGGAGCCACCGAACAAAAGGCCGATTTCAACATATCTCCTAAACCGTGTCCTCGCTGTCGAGCAACCCCTCGGTACACTGGATACATGACTTACGAGTCGTGAGAGAACCGTTTTCGAAAACGGAGTTTCACCGTGACTTTTCCTTTGGTGAATGAAATATTTTGTCCCAAATCTCCTTTTATGGCAATGTTGACCGTGTCCAAATACGACTTGCTGACAGGCAAATAGTGAGGATCTACAAATTCACGGTGGACGTGGTAAGTGTTTCCACCTTCCTCGTCAGTGGCCGTGGCAGAATTTACTTTGAAAGGAATGACACGCAGTAACGGCACAGAGGTGTGTCCCACCACGTTGTACTCCACCACATCGGAGTACACAAAGATCAAATTCAGTCCCTGGTTCAGTTCTACCGGGAAACGAAAATACCTCGCAAAATGCCCGTTGTTGTCAATGTCTGCCATGTGAATTTGTTTGGTCTGCTTATCGGTGACCATTTTGAGGTCTCCACCCAAAATGTCATACAATTCTGGGCAAAATTTAATACGTATACTTCTATCCTCACTTTCAAATTTGATGAGTAGACGGTGAGACAGTTTGTGGTAGTCAATGGTGACACGTTTATTTAGTTTGGTCAGAACTTTGTCAAATGTTGCATAGAATGTGTCAGCGATGGTCTCCACCAGATGTTGACCACTAAAATAATGGCCTGATTTAATTTAAAGTGATAAACGTAAAAAGGAGAAGTGTCACTGTTGTTACGGGGTAATGGGTCCTTCGCAAGAAATGATATATGTTGAGGAGTGTTCGTCATGGTTTGCTGCACTGCTGGGTCCAGAATTTCGACGTCAAAAGTGTTTTGAGTTTCAGTGATGTTTTTGATTTGTGTTGGGTGAATCATTTCTACCAAAGCCACTTCCCAATGGGCTTCGTGATCTAAGGGGATGGCCTGAGGAAATTTGGCCGTGTAACAGCACAACTTGTTGTTGGGAAACACCTCCATGGAACTGTCACTGGGTAAGGTTAAGTAAAATTGGTTTTGGTGACTCATAATTTCAGAGTTCTGTGGCTGTCCGAGGGGTTACTGGACGTCAGAGGCGTGTCTCCGCTCAAAATAGGGTTCTGGTTGTGGTTGGAGTGGTGACTGGCACTGGCACTGGACACAAGGTTTCCGTGGTTCCCGTTGGAAGAGAATTTCAGGGAGGGATTGGGAATCAGGTAACCGATGCAACTGCTCAATAAAATGGTCCACAATTGTTTGTCTCCTTGTTACAAACTCAAATTGGCGATGGCTGCCCAGATGACACAATACACCACGAAGATTTGGCAGAAAAAGACGATTTGCGTTTTAGGCACACGTTCTCCACACCACACCCACAAAGGTTGCTTTTGTAAATCTTGCACAGAAGAACTAGGTGAAGGAGTGGTCGACGTAGCTGCGTCTGTGTGAAAGGGCATGATGGTCACTTCTTTTAGCGTCGATCCAAGAATCAAAACTGGGTGGATATCCTTTCCAACGTACTTTGACTTCTTTGACACGTCGTTTGCCTACTTTACGGGTTCTGCGTTCGAGAATGCGTTCGATGTCGTACACGTCTTCTTTTTTGGTGACACGTTGTGACTCGGGCAAATAAAACGTTCCTTTGAGTACTTCTCCGTTCATGTCTTCCAATTTATAGACGACAGGATGACGGCCATGCACTCGTCCAGTGACACGAAACAATTCGTTCGTCCAGTTAGGTAAGTAACCTTTGTCAAAAGTGCGTTTGGTTTTGCCAATGCGCACCCAATCTCCTACGGCCAACTCTCCACTTTTCTTGGGGACAGCCCTCGTCGGGGGCGTACCAAACAGGCGCTCAAACACCAACACTTCGTTGTCGGGAGTCACGTCTTGCGGGGCACGTCCGATGCTTCGATGGTAAGATTGGTTGTACGCTTGCACCAGGTGCGGTAAGATGTCGATGTACTTCAGAGTGTGGTGATGCGTAAAATATTTCCACATGCGTTCTTTCAAAGTGCGTTGAAAACGTTCCACGATGCTAGCTTTGGTTTCGGGATTCTCGGTGGTAAAAAAATGAATGTTACGTTTCTTTAATTCTTTTTGGAAAGCTTGGTTCAGAAATTCGGTGCCTTTGTCCGTTTGCCATCGAAGAGGGTGACGACCGCTTTGTTTCAACACCCGTTGCAGGGCTCGCACTAACACGCTGCTCGATTTGGAAGTCAAGGGCACGACCCAGGCAAATTTGGAAAAGACGTCGATGACACAAAACAAATATTTGTAGCCACGATTGTAGCTGGCCAAATGAGAGACATCGGCTAAATCGGCTTGCCATTGATGATCGATGCCTTCCACTCGGGTGCGACTTCTGGCAAACTTGCGTCGAATGGGTTTGTGTAAAGTGTAGGTAGCTTGTTCTTGTAACCATCGTTGCACTTGAGGTAAACGGAGACTTTTCAATCGAGTTTTGGCAGCACGATACAATTTTTGAACTCCTGCGTAACCTGCAGGATGCGAGGGATCGTAGTAAATGCTGGCTAAGACTTTTTCCATTTTTTTGTGTGTGTTTGTGTGTTAATAAGTCACCCACTCTTCGGTGATGCTACTTTGGGTGGGTCGAAAGGGTGGTTTAGAAACGGATTTACGTGTCCGATGGGCTACAGGAGTAGAAGTCGAAGGTAGTGGTGGTGGAGGTGGCAATGGAATGGCTTTGGTCTTCTTTTCTTTTTTCACTTCTGGTTTCTTTTCTTTCTTTTTCACTTCTGTCGAAGGAGGAGTGGACATCATCTTTTTAACCCAAGCTTTCATTTCTTCTCGTTGGGGTGTGGGGGACGGGGTCAACAAGGATGCTGCAATCTTACTCGAAATGGGAGCTGCTGACGGTGTTTGAAACACTTCTCGCATCTCTTCTTCCTCAAGTCTTCGTGGGGTAGCATCTCTGGTGACCCCTGGGGATGGTAGTAGTGGTGGTGGTGGTGGTGATAGTGATGATGGTGCTGGACTTTTCATTAAGGTCTTAAAATCTTTCAGAGTGGGTAGAGCTGTTTCGTCTAAAGCTTTCTGGTGAAAGAGTTGCAGTCGTTGCAAGAGTTGACCGTACTTTTGCGATTTTTCTGTTTCGGACAAATCTTGGCGATCCATCAAGGACTGCAATTCGTGTTGCAACTGGGACATCTCGCTCAAATGGGGATTGGGAGGTAAATGCGGGGTGCGTTGTTCTTGCCAACGATTTTATTCCATCCATCGTTTGTAAGGCACTAAAGCTAGTTTTCGTCCTTCCATGGGGTTGTCAGGGGTCGATTCTGAGATCTTGGGACTTCCGAGGAAATTTTTATCTTGCTCCCACCAGTCCTCCCAACATGGTTCCCAAGACTCCATTCAGCAAGGGACCTAACAGGAGGGGTAAAATGCCTCCACGTTGGGCCAACATCTTCTTCTTTTGACGAATCGGAATTTTCTTTTGAAATATTTGACGAAGAACGTGACGATGTTTGCTTAAGCATTGTTTCTGGTGTTTGGACAAAGGGATCGTGCCTTTCAAGACGTTCAAACAACATTCGCACACGGTATCGATGACCTCTTTGGAGGCTGTTTGAATGAGTTTTTTTCGTAGAGGTGGAGAAGCTTTGGACAGGACAGATAATATGTCCCCATGTTTGACTAAACGTGGTGGTAGTCCTTTCCTTTTCTTTCCTTGGGGTTGTTTAGAAGAGGGATGTTTTCTGGAGGGTGACATCTTTGAGTCTTCAGGAGCACCAAAAAACACTGATACCCCCGACTTGGTCACAGGCCTTTTTTATACTGGAACGCGTCGCCACTGATTGTCTTTACGTCGTATCAGTTTGAGGACAGGCATGACACGTCGTGCAGGGGTACGCAACGGACTAAATCGAGCCAGTTCTTGCTTGGACAAATCCAGTAAACTTTGTAACATCCCCGATCTTTCTTGGACTTTGATTTTGGGAGAAGGTACTTTGTGAGCAGCAGCCACTGCCACTAAATTGGAGGGTCCTGCCACTGGGGAAGTTCTTCTTGGGGTCATCAACGGAGAAGTTCTTGGTGTGATCAACGTCTCCAAGTACTCTTCAGTTCTTGGTGTCATCAGCGGTGAAGTGGATGAACGTGAGGATGCCGGAGACGCAGTCACCCCGTGGCAGGTCGTGGTTTGCGAGTGTAAGGTTGCGTCCTGGCCGAAGAAGTGCCTCTCTTGCGACTAGTTTTCTTCTGTGGACTTTTCTTTTTCTGGGGACTTTTTCTCTGTTTCTTTTTCTGAGGGCTTCTTTTCTTTTTCCGGGATGGTGTCTGGTAAGAGGAGGGTCCCGCCACTGGAGAAGTTCTCCTTGGGGACCTGGTCTTTTTCTTCTTCTTCTTCTTGGAGCTTCGTTTGACTTTTTTCTTGGGGAGAAGTTTGGGGGCATTAGGATCCCATCTTAAGAGAGAGCGAATGATGACCCCTCATAGAGTACCTCTCCCTCCAGGTTTCAAAATGATTTGTTTTTTGGTTTGAGTGTCGATGCGGGGATCGGCCAGTTGGGTCAAAGCGACTTTGTTTCGATCAAAAAAGCGTTTGGTTTGATGAGGAATCTGAATGATCCCTTGGAGTAATTGACGTGCCGTCACCGTGAACCATCGTAAGACTTCTTTGAGACTAGCTTCTAAGACACGAGCTCGTATTTGTGGATTTTTTTCTCGACTGATGCCATACAAGGCACGAATCAATTTGACGGGAAGATGCGACTGAAGGGACGTCATGTTCACACTGTGTGTGAGACAGACGAAAAGGGTCTGAGGTTTTTATAGATTTTTTGTGGAGTGAAATTAAGTCGAAGACTGAGATGTGTACAGGACAGGCCCTCCGTCTTGGCACCAGTGGTGAAACAAGTGGGTACGAAATCGCAAATCCTCGGGGGTCGTAGGTTTCAAATCGACGAGTAAATAGGCGTGTGGCCTTTGAGTGGCATCGTCGTGTGCCTGAGTCAGCCAAGGCGTTCCTAACTGTTTGGCTAAGACTTGCACTTGCGATTTATCTCGAGGGCTTTTAAACAAGACCACGTAATGTGCATTGAGGCTAATGGTACGATGGGTTTTACTTTGTTGAAACAAATTTTGGGTGATGTAAACGACACTGGCATTACGGTGATGCCCTTTGCGCGTGAACCACAGTTTAATTTCTTCTTCGTCTTCTCCTAACATGCCGTCAAAAATGACCAAATGGGTTTGACGGGAGTCAGAGACGATGCCGTCGTCTTCTTTAGGAATGCCTTCCACAAACACGATGGAATCGCCTTGACTTTCTCGCAAGAGGCTCTACGCCGATTGCCACTCTTTGTAACACCACACGATTCGTTGAGGGGGTCGATCGATCAAATGATGTTTATGTTCGATCAAACGTTTGACGAATTCGGTTTTGCCTGAACCGCTAGGTCCAGCAATGAGCATGTTAAAGGGATGGCGAAGATACAAAGCCTCCCAACTGGCACGATCTAAGTGTTCGTCGATAACTTTGACAGTAGAGGAAGAGGGAGCAGAGACAGCAGAGGTAGCCATAGTGTCAGGAATGTCACTTCTGACACGAAAACAAACAAGACGAGAGTTTATATACTTTTTTCAGAACACGTTTATTGAATGTTTTAAACATGAATACGAAACAAAAATACATAAAAGCCAAAGGCTTAACTACAAGGATAAAAGGCACATGATAACCATTAACGTGGTATAAACACAAGTGCCTGTACAACATGTTTTGGGTAATGTTCTGACCAGTTCTATAGTAGGGGGTAAGGTCACACAAGTGTCCTCCCGAAATGGTCTTTCAGGCCTGTCCACGACAGTCCTGTCCTGGGTGACGGGTTCTTCTGGCACCGTCACTAACACAGGTTGAAAAGTAACTTTTTTCTTTGGACGTTTAAAGGAAGGATCACAATTCTCGAGCATACTGGGCCACTTCTTGGGTCCAAGTCTCAAAATCCTATTTTTCCCAGGCACGGACATCTGTCCAGTGGGGGTGTAAGTCACAAGCTACACACACATCGTCATACACGTCTTGGGTAGCTAAAAGTTGACGAATCCTTTTATCCCGTAAAGGTCGAGAAGTATCCAGATGAAAACGTAAGGCTTTGAGCAAAAGGAGTCTCTCGTGAACATTTAAGGGCACCACTTTCATGTTGAATGGGGTGGTAAATACTGTTCGTAAAGAGTCCACAAGGAATCGGCTGGTAAACGAAATCCCAGAAAACAAGTCACTAAGACACACACCACTTGTCGACCCAAATTGAATGGATACATTTCTTGTAATAATCGATGGTAATGATCCACGGTTTGAATATGGTCATTGAGTTCCTTCCACGGAATCTGTTCAATAACATGTGACATAATCCGTGGCATGGCAACCTGATTTTATAGTCTCTTTGTTTCGGAAGCAATAAAGGTAATTTCTAACTAGACATCTTCGTTCTCCACTAGGTAATCTAAATCTTGCATACTGTAACCGAAACGTCAGAGTTTGTCTAGATATTTCGTCTTCCGCTAAGCAGATTCCACGTAACTTATGTTGGTAATCCTTTAACTCGTCTTCCGCAATACGGTGCAGTAGATGAATCTCGAAGTAACCAAAATTACGAACGTTTAGTTCATTCACAAACTGAAAGTGTTCAACAAGGTCTGACCACTGAAACAATTTCTGACGAATCAGTCCTCTATACCATTCAGCTACCAGTGGTTAAAGATCTGGTGACGTAACGGATGCAATTGTTCTTTACGTTTGACTTGTATTTTCACGAGCTCTCGGTAAATCCTTTCTCTCATATCCTCAGGCAAGCCCAAAATGTTCTCTTGTAAAGTATCCATAAGTATATACACTGTTTTTGGAATCCTTGGGTGGTGGCCAATAGCCTCGTTTACCTTTGTGCCTGATGTAATATCCACTCATAATTAGTCTTCTTATACTTTGGAACAGAGCATAAAAAACGGTTGAATAACTTTGCGTTTGCGTTTCACTTGTATTTTGATCAGTTCTCGGTAAATGCGTTCTCTCAACTCCACAGGCAAGGCACGAATGTTCTCTAGCAAAGTATCCATGAATAGGTCATACTAAATCCTCTTTTGTCTGACACAAGAAATGTACCGTTTGCACAGACATGGTTTTACTTCAGTGTCGAATTTAAATCGTTTAGTTACTAATTTACACATTACAATTCGTTCAGAAGTTTCCTCTTTCACTAAGTTGACATTGTGTACATGATGTTGATAATTCGTTAACTCTTCCTCTGGAATTCGATGCAGTAAGTTTACAATGTAGTAGATAGAATCATCCAGAGCAAACGAATGCTTTTTAAAACTAGGGGATCGTTGATCAATGTCTGTCCAATGGAACACTTTCAACTGAATCAGTCCTTGTATAGCATTCAGGTACTAGTGGTTCAAACACCGGTAACGTAACGGATGGAATTGTTCTTTACGTTTCACTTGTATTTTGACCAGCTCTCGGTAAATGCGTTCTCTCAACTCCACAGGCAAAGCACGAATGTTGTCGTGTAAAGTATCCATGAACAGATTATGGTAAGTTACTTTAATGTCTCGGTCCCACTAAGGGTAAGTAATGACAATTCGGTGACCATCGAGCATGTTCTACGTAGGCCGAATCTTGCGGTTCCCAGTGGTGAAGTGACACACCGCAACTGAAGCACTTGACTTTATCCCCTTCGCCCAAGTAGAAAAATCCGGCTCTGGCTAATTCTTCGGGGGTCGGGCCTCCCAGATACTTAGGCCATTTTCCTTTGAACGATTGAAGACGATTTTCAAAGTCGCAGTATTCCGACAAACGCACAGGAAACGAATATTCGTCTTTCACAGGTTCGTTTCGATGAGGGTTGGGTGACATGGACAGGAGTTTGCTCAGGGCTGGATGACATCCGTAGGGGGGTAGACGTGAAGGTGAACATCCCCCTTTAAAACCAAACCCAGTAAAGTGTCCAAGAGGACGAGCGGCATCGCTTTCGCATCCCTCAGGTTTGACACGCACAGCATCCCTTTCCATGATAGGGGTAGTGAGAAGAACGTTCCCATGATGCTTTACGGCATCGCTAAGGTCACAACGTACAGCATCGTACCCATCGCAAGGCTCACAATCGCATTCCACTTCCGAAGCCACACACTTGAATTGTGCCTTTCTAAACTTGTTTTGTGTTTCTCTGAAAGTATTCATCTTGTTCGCTCGGTCTTTGTAGTCACAATGAACTATCGATCTTGCCTAGGGTCACTTTTTATATACAGACCAATACCGACGTGTCCATACGGTAAGATGAAATGATTGGGAAGTCGAACTCGCTTCTGGTACACGATTTGATAGACTTTTTCCAAGGGCCGACTGACGATGTGGTGAGTGGGTAAACGTACAATCTTGTTGGGTTGATAGGTGGTCACTTTAAAGTTTGCATCCTCTCCAGATTGCAAGGCTTCTTTCAATACCCCAAAGTTGACCACACGACTGGTACGATAATTTAGAGTCAGTCCTTTCACTTTGCACGTCGTGCGCACTTCTTGTGGATCCCGGTATTCGTAGCCGTAATTTTTGGGACCGCCACTGACGAAACTTAAAATCTTGTCGTCGGGATGCTCGTCTGTCCAGGCTCCTAAACGGTCTCCTTCGATGTCAGGGTGCTGTTGACTCGGGTGATGGATGTAAATGCAACTGTCCGTGTCAAAGTACAGGACGCGTTCCCCTAACAGTTCTAAAGCTTCGTACAATTTTAAGCCAGCATGAGCTGTCACGTAAGCCGCAATGATGACATTTCCAAAGGGGTCGTCTTGTACAAAGTCCAGATCTTCTTCGTAATTGACCAAGATCAAATTCTCTCGAACGACGTCCACGTGTTTCATGTATTTGGTTTTGTCGTGAATCATCTGGAAGTAGCGGGAAGGTTCTGTCAAATATTCCGTCTTGGGTAAACACGGTCGTTGTGCCATTTTACCCCACAAGCAATTTAACATCACTTTGGCAAACGATCGCCTGCCTTCGTTTTTCTCGATGTGGTCTAAAGAGATGCCTTCTTGTTCACAGTATTTCTCTTTGAACTGTATTTGGTCTTCGGAGTGTGACACCAGGAAGGATAGCCGCTGGCTTCTTGCTTCAGTTTCAAAAAGGCATCCACGTAGTCGGCGAAAATGCCTTTCTGCGTGGGGTCACCCTTGTGGTATTGTTGTGTCTTGGGAAAGTGGCAAATTTCGTACACTTCTAACAGTTGGTATCCCATGTCCAGAGCTTTGAACAATTCTACGATGACCCAGGTTCCCATCAAGGCTCGTTCTTCCTGGGTGTGCTGACAAGGTTGGTCTTGGTTGCACTTTTCGGCACAAGTACGGCACAAAGGAAACATCAGTTTGCCTTGGCAATGGTGAGGTAAGACGGGATGGTATAGGTTCGTGGGAGGCAAAACTTTACACTTGATGAAGCCTTCGTATTGTCGAATGTTTTTCAGGTCGATGTGTTCCGTCAACAATTGTGGGTGTCCTACAGGAAAGCGACAATATTTGCACACGTAGGGATACAGCGAACACACGTCCAAGTATTTGATTTCTTCTCCTTTCTCTTCGTCGGCTTGGTACAGCAAACAGGTGGCATTGGTCCTTCCTCCGCACAAACTATCCCTCGAGTTCAGGGGGTCCATCAGCTTGTAGCTTTCCACGACACGTTTAAACTCGGGATCGGTTTTCAAACGGTGATCGTACTCGTGTTCCCACATTTCCACCACTTGGTATCCTTGCTGTTCTAACTTTATGCGTCGCTGACAAGTGTCCTGGTACAGGTCTTCCATGGTTCGTTGTAAAAACTGAATTTTAGTGCCACGGTCAGGGTAACAGACAGGACATCCGTGAAATAAGCAACCGGTAAACTCGTACACGATCTTAGGGTTTTCTAAGTCCCAGCCATCGACCGAATGCGTTCCAATGGTCTTTTCGCCCCCTCCGTTGCGGGCATGCTGAATCCATTTGTCTTCTTTGTCGCACAAGTAATGTAACCAGCGTAGGGCTTTGACCGAGTATTGACGTTTGACATAGTGGGTCGTTTGAGGACTGATGACAGCCACGGTGTTTTCAGGCATGAATCGTTGTCGATACACTAAGGAACACGCTTTGGCAATGGTGCAAGCTTCTTTCAAAGGATCGACCCCTCCGTGTTCCATGAACAGTTCTCGAAATTTTCCACAGCAACGTCGTAAAATGTCCACGTCGGAACGACAATACTTTAACATTTCTTCCTGAAAGTCGAAAGGGTCCGAGGCGTGAGCCTGGTACCAAGCGTAGAAAGCTTCTCGTTGTTCGGTACGCATGTTGTCGGGGTCGTAATAGTGAGCCTCAGGTAAATGGGGTAGAACGGCTTGTTGATTGGCTTCCGTATTGAAAAAGTGTGGAAAGTACCCTTTAGCCATTTCTGTCATTCCAAACGTTTTAGGCATTCGGCTCAAAGGCATGCCCAAGTAACTCATCGAATCTTTAAACTGTACTTGTCCCACTTGCATGAAAATGATTTTGGCTCCGTTCAAAGTCACTTTAGGACGCTCGGTGCCATGTTCCGTATAGTACCTCAAAAGAAACTGACCATCGTATCCGGAGAAATTGTGAGCCATCACCGTGGCATGACGATGACAATCTCTGTAACGTTCGATGTCCTCTTGGCTCCACGTCTTGTCGATGGGGTCTAAGACCCATTGGGCAAAATCGGCTAACGTGTTCGGTCCTCGAAATATTTTTTCACGCCCTCCGGGAATCTTGCTGCAGTGAGGGCAATGACCGAAGATAGGTTCTTGAATGCACTTCTCGCACGCTCGATGAGCCACGCAAAAATTAGGAACGTGAATGCCGGTCTCTTGCATGCATTCGAAATCAAAAAAGATGAAATTGTCTTTCTTCTTGTGACCGTCCTCTTTCTCTGGTGGGGATTGGTATTTTTGCACGTAGCATTCGTGTTCCAAGTCCACGATGCGGTGACAAATGTGACATTTTTTCTTTCCGTGTCTTGGCATTATTGGTACGTATGCCTTGTCCACACGTAGGGCACAATCTCAGCAGTTGACAAGCACATTTCTGCTGTGAACCTTGCGTCTTCAAATGTTGTTGGTAACAGGCAGGGCTGACAAACGTGCGGAGACAAGCAGGACAATGTACTCTTTCTTGTCCTTCGCTCAGACAGGGTGGAGAGGCCAAGCATCCTGAGCATTTCAATCCGCAATGTTTGTGTTGCTCTCGATTATTATAGCCATAGTCACATTTCTCACAGTAATATTTGTATCCCAGGAATCCGGTGATAGTGGTAATGGTATCGAAATGGTCATCGTGATGATAAAGGTGAATGTATTTTCCATCCTTAAAGTCTTGGCCTCGAAACAACAGAGGCCCGCGCACTTCTTGAGGGTGCACTTTCAAGGTGTAGAATGGAGCTAGGACATCTTGCAATGTTTGCATTTCAGGAATACCGCAGGGTGTGTCTTTGGACAGGCCAGCTTGTTGTAACAGGAGTTCTGCTTCACTTCGTTGTTTGGCTCGGTTCGATTTTCGAATGTTCTCCCAGGTTCTTTTCCATTCTACCGTGTCGTTCTTGTCGGCATAGGTTCGTCCCACTACGATAGCGCTGGCTAAACACATCTGGTCTTGAAGGTTGTGAATTCGGACGAGGCTCGTTTTGGTGATGCGAAGGTCGTTCACCAATAACACCTTATTGCGTTGTCCGGTCCCTTGAGGAGGAGAGACGTGGGTCATGTCCAGTGTGGCTTTTCCATCGGTGATGTCAAACTGGTCATTAGATTGTTGCACGTGTTGAATCTTGTCCATGACTTTGGAAGCAGTCAATTCTGCGGGTCTGCTAAACTCGATCCAAACAGGGGATTTCAAACCGTCGTGTTGTATGGAAAGTCTCAAGCGATCGTCTTCTTTGGGTTGACATTGTCGCTTGAGTGCGGTAAGCAAAGAATCCCACACCCCAGTAATAAACCCTTCTGCTTTCTCTAACGGTACTTCAGCCTTGAAATCTTTAAACTTCACTGAGTATTTGTAAGCCGTAGTTCTAAATTTCCTAGAGGAGCGTTTTTCCGTCTCTCGAATGGAATAGTACTTTTCAGGGTTGACTAAGGGTGGTGAACTTGGTTTAGAGGGTTCGGATTCTGGTTCACTCATGACCTCTTCAAAATCACTGGCATGAATTTGTGCCAAGACTTCAGCCCTGGTACGAGGCGATAGATCACGTTTCTGCCTCTTACTTTCTTCTTCTTCTTTCTTCTCGAATGAATAGGATCGTTTCATCTTGAGTGCAAAACGTCAAATGACTCAAGTTTAAACACCACAGACTAATTTATAGTCATGGCAGACCAGCGTATATAAAAGGGTGTGTGTCTTTGTCCTTTCACTATTCATTTCACTCTCTAACCGAGCACAACGATGGAAGAGACTAGCCAAATCGAACGTTTCATCAGAGCTTTGCGAGGGGTCATTAGAAAATTCTCTTCAGACCAGCCCACGGACTACTCTCCTTCCTTTCGAGATAAAAGTGAAGATACTTGCTATATCTGTCAGAAGAAAGGGCATTGGTCTTCAGAGTGTCCAGACCGTCAAAAAAGAAATAAAACAGGGGCTAGAAAAGACAGAAGTCAAGATACCTGTTATTATTGTCAAGAAAAAGGACATTGGTCTCCAGATTGCCCAAAAAAGAAACAAGAGGAGTCAGAAGAAAAGAGGGATTCTTCAGAAGAAGAGAGGGATTCTTCAGAGGAAGAAAGCAGACAGGTGAAGAAAAAGAAACAGGAGAAGAAAAGAAGAAGGGAAGAAAGCGACGAGGAAGAAGAGGAAAAGAGTGTGACGGTGAAGAAATTTATAAAACAGAGAGACTGAACAATGAGACAGAAGAAGTCTATGAACTTTTTAAAGTGTTTTGTTGTGAATTGTGAACTGGATTGTAACTATGAATAAAAGAATACATTAATTATATAAGGTAAGTGTCTTTGAGTTTTGATTTTAAAATAAGAAAGTACACTCACGCACTCATATACACATACTACAGGGGTAAAATGGTTTTTTTTGTTGATCTTTGAGTTATTTGCAAATTGAAAGGCTATCTCTTTTCGAGAGACGTGGGTGGCCCTGAAAAGGGCCTTTTTTTGGTGTAGGGGTGAGTTTAAGCTATCAACTTTAACTGCCTTAAGCCTTTGCCACGGCCAAGGCCTACTTCTGGACTGCGTACTGTTGATGATGATGATTGGGTTGAAATCACTAAGGGTGTTACGGTAGGCTTAGTCACAGGGTTAACGTGTTTAGCTCGGGAAGGTCGTATTCTCTTCGGTCGTAATAAAGAAGTCTGATACATTTGTTTCAGACTTCTTAACTCCGCTAAAATGTCCAACAGTACCGTGACCGTTTGATTTTCACCCTCTTGTTTCTTTGCTGCTACTTCTTGTTGTTGTTGTTTTTCTTCTTACCTCTTCTTCTTGCTGCTATTGCTGTAGGAGAAAAGCTTGTTCCGCTTCCTTTTGTCGTTGTATAAATTTCTCCAATTCTTCTTTCTGTCTCTGTCTAAAATTCTCCAATTGCGGTAATGAAGGTGACGAAGGTTCCGGAACAAATTCTTGCGAGGTAAGAAAATCCACAAAATCCCAATTTACCTCTTCTGAAAGTAAGTCCGGGTTCCCTTGGGCGGTCTCCACTGCTGGTGCACCCCAATGGATCGTTTTCTGAGTTTCCGTGATGTTGAATCACTGTTGCATAGATTGACTGCACACAGGCGCTAGCAAATCTATATAGACCACGTGACGTCAGAGACTGTTCTCTTCGGATTGGATGCGGACTGACTGAATTTTGTAACGCGTGTTTGGATTGGTCAATGAACTCAATCCGTTTCAATCCTTCCTCTACCTATAAATAAGCGCAGTTCAGTGCATTGATTCACCTGTTCTCGTCGCCTCAAAATGTGGACGACAGTTGAATCATCCACCCTTGTGTCTTCAGTGATGTTTAGGACGGACATGCTCATGTATGTCCGATCCAAGTGGACCGTTGTCCACAAGTCAGACACCAGTCTGTGGATACGAAGAGTGTACGTGGAAAGACAAGGTTGCCTCAAGAGGACTCTGATTTATGGCCCTACACTAAGACGCAGCTTGAGGACAAGAAGATGCCGCAGATGCCCTTTATGTTAAGGGCATATTAACATAAATCCAAAGGCCCTTTTCAGGGCCACCCACATTTCTCGAAAAGAGAATGACTTTCCAATGCCTACCCTCTTTTTTATTTTTATTTTTATTTTATTTTTTAATTTTTTATTTTTTTAAAATTTTTTAAAAAAAAACAAACAAAAAAAAATCCCATGTTCAATTGCCTTTGTCCCTAGAATGGATATTTCTTTTTCCATTGTTCAATTGCCTTTGTCCCTAGAATGGATATTTTTTTCCATTGTTTTAAATGGCATTGTCCCTAGAATGGATATTACCTTTCTCCAATGTTAAATTCCCTTGTCCCCAGAGTGGATGTCTTTTTTTCCCATGTTAAATTTCCATAGTCCCCAGAGTGGATATTGCTTCCCATGTTAAATTTACGTAGTCCCCAGAGTGGATATCATCTTTTTAACATGGAACTCCCGTAGTCCCTAGACCGTCCCACCATACTACTCGTATGTAACGTAGTAGAATAGATGCAGCCAATATCTAGAGTGTGGTAGCCATGCACTTATACGACGTTGTATACTTTTTTATTATTACTTTTGAGATAAAGATTGCCAGGAATTTCTCTAAATCAGATTCACAATCCATCATATCCAAGTCCCGAGCCGTCACAAACAAGCAAGATAAAGTTTGTTACATGGACTCATTAATGTCGTAAACACGAATACTGGTCCTTTTGTTCTAGAGTATGGTATTGACATCATGAGTTTTTTGGAAAGCATTAGGGCCATGTTAAGAAGTATTTCTTTTCTAATAAATTTATATAAATTGAACGGAACTTCAGACATATGTTGTTTCGCTCGAGGGGAACCGTTGGTTCCCTCTTTCAACAGTGGTTAAATCATCTCTGGGAAAAAGTACACTGCCAAACATAATCAAAGTCCAACCTCATTGAAGTATCTCAAATCTCACTTTTTTTAAGGTTGGGTTCTTGAAGTTTGTTTTATTGAACAGAATGATAGAAGCGGTTGAGGAAGATTCACGTTAACGTTGGTCAAACTATTTTTTATATTCTTGTCCAAGTAAACTTACAATGATATGCTTCTTTTGAAATGCTTTTACTCGAAATTTGAAATCGTTTAAACGTTCCTTTCTTCTTAAAATTTTACTAGTATACTTCTCTTTGGTGCATGATCATTCGATTACCTTGTTGACAGATTCATATACAAATATATGCAATAAACTGACAACGAACAGTGCGAAACTAGTATCTAGCTAGCTTGAGCGCTTTTGACTCTTTAATGAGTCTTTTTCAAAGGCCAATGCAAAACATATACAAGACAAAAAAATAAAACAGAAAAACGGTTATGTATGCGAAGCTTTACATGGCTGTTTCTACAGGAATTCAACCTCTTATCTTTATTATGTTTCAAATAGTTTATTTCAGCTTTTGCTGATACTGGAAAATATTTGTATTGACCTAGAAATTGAGGAGCCATAACGACATCTGTTATTTTATGTAAATTTATGTAAGCGCAAATTATATCCCGGATATTTCATTGTCATAGTAGTCATAGGCTATTAAGCAAATTTAGAGAATTATTTTAAAAAAAGCGTGTCGGCTTCAAAGGCAATTTTATTTGTGCATGGTTGTCTTTTTCTTGTCTTCTTGGTTTAAACCGCTTGGTTCCAATGTTCTAAGGCGGCGTATCCCGAAAGATTTCATTTCTTTCATAGTTTGGGGACTCCACTCGGGGTTGTGAGCAATTGCAATAAGTGTTATATCACTGAAAGTGTGGCCAGGGAGTAGAAGCGTTCTGCGACCGGGCTTCTGTACAGCTTCTTTGTCATCCAATCAGATATATGAAGGTTGATCCTTTTCTGTAGCTTTTCAGTTTCTCCGACATGTTAAAGGCAACAGACCTTACATGTGATGAGATAAATGACATTCTCTGTTTTGCACGTTTCGTTTGGACCATGTATGTTTAATTTTTCTCTAGTCACTGTCCTAGAAAATGTCCTGGTCTCTATCATATGTTGACATGTTTTGCACCTTTGAAAAAGACTCATTAAAGAGTCGAAATCGCTCAGGCTACTGTTCGTTGTCAGTTTACTGTATTTATCTTAATCAATCCCTGACACACGGGGTCCTTTGAAGGATCCAATGCACTTGAAAGGATTGTTATTCGCCATATGATTTGTATTCTTTATATATATATATATATATATATATATATATATATATATATATATATATATATATATATATATATATATATATATATACACTCTTTGTAAAGGTTGTGGGTTGAACCTTCTTTCAAAGTGTCCGCTTTATTCGGTTCTCGTTATCTAGGAGATGATCGCCCTCGGTGTTATTGCCCGGATCGAGTAAACTTATAGGTAGAATGAATAGAGATCTTAGCAGATATATAGAACAAAACGACTCGAGGCCGCGTAAATTAAAAATAAAAATTTAATCAATTACATAAACAATGGTGATAATACAATACATTAAGTAGATACACTTCTATTTGGAATAAATCTTTCACCGAATTTCAAAACACAAATATATTTTTAAAAATATACGATCTGTCTAACTGATAGAATTAGTTCATCATATGATCGAGTGAACAATCGAAGTCGTTGCCTTGTACAATTGCATAACCTTCTTATCTCTGGTTCACTCCAGTTTCACTCTAGCTGTTCTCTGTCCTTTCGCCTTTTCTTTTCCTTCCTTTTCCTTTTTCTCTCCAACACTCCCACTGTTTCGCTTCCATATGGCCCTCAAACTTTGTGCGGGTAGGTGGATATGTAAGCATGTAGATTCACAGATACATGGATACATCAGTGCGTAGGTACATCTGAGGATATGTCTGATAATACGTCTGAAGAGCTCTTTTCCCTTTTTAAAACAAACAGAGAACAACCTAAATTTTCTGTCGGTTATCCTACTGGGGATAGATCATTACTCCCCTCTCGTTATCAGATCTTATTATCGGTATTGAAACAGATACCACAGCTATTAGTCGGCCCAAGCATGGCAGACCAAAATAAACCTAGTTTCATGAGATTAATGTACTTCCTAATGGCTAATTCAGCACTTCGCATTAACACACGAGACATAATAGTTCCGTTCTAGTTTCAGTTATACAAATTAATGAATGGAATTCATTACATGACTAAACTACCTTATGTTCAGCGAATACACACACTTAAGTCTTTAGCATACATGAAATCACACTTCATGGCTTAACAACGTCAATATGTACTCATATCAACTAAAGTAATGCACAAAATTCTTAGAACATAATTCCTGTACAAACAAGACAACAAATTCAAACAATTCGTCACACTTATATACATATCAATGTACAACTTGATATATATAAATTTAACACAGTTACACTCACATCAAGAGAATTGATCTCCGAATTTAAACAAATAAATTCATGCAAATATAAACAATTAAATTCAAACAAGTCATAATACTGGTATCAACAAATTACGTGAAAATTGATGCAAATACCTCGTGCTTCAAGCTTTTTTCGTTTATACCGCCAATATGTGTCCATCGACCTTCCAGACTCCGGTCCCTTGGACAAATGTTGTTCGAGAGAATTTCTTCCAAATTGACTCTCGGAGACCCCTGTACCTTCATTCTTGCAACAAAGCTTAGATTACTTAGTTCTTTCGATGGGAGGAATATTTACAGCTAGGAAGTTTCGTGTGGGAAACACGCCCCTATTTAGCGTAACCAATCAGGATGAATATATTTTCCGCCTTTATAACTAGGCGCCAAATTTGCGGTCAGCTTGCTCTTCCAGGTCTTCGACTAACGGTTTCTGGAAATTTTCACTTTTGACAGTTCCACTATGAAATCGAAGTTTACCGTGTCCCTAATAGTCCGTCTCGCGGTTAAGTAAACGAAAGCTTAATTCAGAAAAATATCTGCCTCTACTGACTAGACATTAGACATCATTGCAATATAGCGATTTAACAAGCGCCTGTCCCCATAAATCTAACCAATTGTTCTCTGGCCCAAACTGTTGTGCTTTTCGTAGATCGACAGATGATTTTTGCACCTCTCTCTCTCTCTCTCTCTCACACACACACACACACACACACACACACACATATATGTGTGTGTGTGTATATATATATATATATACAAATACATATATGTATCTGGTGTAAGTATTTGCTTTTAAATACTTTTGGAACTCAGTATTCACAGTTGTAAAGAGTTGAAAATTTTCCATGGAAATTATGCTGAATCAAGAGAGACCTCACTGAAGTTGATTGTGAGGACGAATTCGATGCGAAAAACACTCTCTTGTATGAACCTTAATCACATCCTTATTAAATGATTAATTTAAATAAAATTCACGTGAAATAATGGAATCTATGCTGGAGTTTGGCCCGAAACAAGAAAATGCCAGACAAAAGCTTTTATTATTTGTCTCCCCACGAGGCTATGACAATGTAACTCCGCTACTGCTGATTTCCTTGTCTTTGTACAAACACCGACATAGAATATTTTTCTCACACAATTTGTTTCAGCTAAATTAAAATAACCCTGCTCCTTTGCAATTTAGTTAGCAGATTTAAAATGCAGTATTCGTCCGATACCATTATTGCTTCTCACTCTATATCAAGGTCATCAGGTTTGTACTCTTTTATCAACGTCTTAATAGTTATCATAGTAGAATCTAGATGTGCCGCGCTTTGAAATGGAAAAGAAAATTAAGAATAAAATTATCATTGTTGTGCTGGTAGTGTTGCGCAATGAATGTCTAGACCACGTGCTTTTGTTTATTAAATACTGCTAATGAGGACAGAGGTGTGACCTGTCGACCCTAAGTACACAAGTTCTACGCATGAGAAAATAGAAAAATAAAATCATTTGATATTATTACTTGTATTATCACATTTAATCGATGGATGTCATATGAAACTGACAATAAATAGTTAATATATTTTATACAGTTAATTTTTAACTTTCATATGTTCTAATTCGGAAAACGTTCTATGGTAGGCAACGGTACGATACAGTGCAGTACATTAAGTCTACTGTGTACAGTTCTAACGAAATGTGAAGTGACATCAGGAAATTTCAATTCATGACTTTCTTGGAAATTTATATTTTCTGTTCTGGAAACATGGCAAGTGTATCACTAGTGTAATGATAGGCTACATGGAAATCTTTTTTGTGGATCAGCGTATAAACTGATGAATGAACCACCATGGTTGCTAAGTGACGGAGTTTTCATTTACGATCACATTATTATATTTGATTCAACTTGGGTGGATTGTGTGTGTTCGACAAAGTTAGAAGACACTAATATGACATAACACATTTCTGGATTTTGGCCGGCTTTGCAGTTATCTATTGAGAGAGTTTTGTTTTGTTTGGCCAGTGATGTGAATTATCTGTGTCTGGAGCAATATCAAATAGCTCGATTTGTGTGTGTGTGTGTGTGTTATTAGTGTTGGAGAGACAAGCTGCTTTATGAGTGAATTTCTTTTTGTTATATATCTGCTGTTGTTGTTGTTGGTTTTTCAAACAACTCCGTCAGTCACTGCAGAATACATCAAGGGTTTCTTTTCAAAAGTAGTTCCTTCCGCGTGGACACCATGACTTAGACGACAGGTCTGAGATAACCGGACTGAGATAGAAAAAGTAAGATTATCAAAACAGGTCGATTTTACTGTCGCACGGGTGAGTTATGCTTCGGAAGGCTTCATCATGGGCTGGGAGCTGCAGTTGTATCATAAAACTGCATCACCCAACCCATGACGAAGGCTTGCGAAGTGTTCAGGTCGACATACGCTGGCAATACATAGGTGATTCCCTATTAGAGAATTAAAGTGGGCTGGTGTATAATGCCTTTAAAAAACATACATTTTTAAACAATAATATTGGTGTGTTTGTATCGTCATGAGAAAGATTAAATCAGTATTTAGCTTGAATGTGTCATATAAATTCGTTACACAGGCACCAACAAATATATGTGGTATTTCAGAGAGTAGACGGAGCATCTTAATGAATTAAATGGGATAGGGATCGCGTTGGAGCGAGCATGGCTAAGAGTATAAAAAGCGTCAGTAAAGCTATTGTATACTAAAGCACATTGAGTCTTTTGTTATGTATATTTGATTTAATTATATCTGATTTAATATATATTTATTTTAATTTAATTGTCTGTTTGTCAGTTTTAATTTTTTTTTCTTCATTACATGCAATGTAAATTTATTCACTGGAGATAATATTTTTCCAGAAAATCAGTTGACCTGAATCATTCTTTCGTAAACAGCAAATGTTGACATATATCCTGACCTTGATTCAAAATTAGTATCAGCCATGTAAATAAGTTCTATTTTTATTTTAAAATGATTGGTTGTTGTTGAGGTTATGATGGTACTACGTTATTAAAAAGTAAACAATTTGTTAAAAATTTATTTCTCAGAGTAAAATGATTGGTTTTAGTCAGGGTCACATGACCCCCTTTTTCGATTTCGCAAACTTGGGGATGTTCAAAACTGCGTTTTAGAATACTTTCTAACCTTTGTTTTCGAGCACAAATCTCAGCTGGGCTTTTTTCTTTACACTGGAAAGTGTATGTTGTGCTGTTTGGAGTTATTTCAAATTGCTTGGATTGAAAAGGATTCTTTTTTTCCTGGAAAAAATACATGTGCTAATATGAAGTTCCTGAACAAAGACACCTCTTATAAAAATTTATTCGGATTTCCAAAACTGGAGTGGTATTTCTTGTTTCTACAAGGAACTGTAGACTTCAACACACTACAGTTATATCTTGAATTCTTCATGGGGACTTGAACTTGAAATCATTGGAACATTTTATTATTAGGACTTCAAAAATTTTATTCGTGGATTATTTTTGCATTTGATGCTTAAAAGTAAGTTCATATTTTTTAATTTTTACAGTATATTTCCAGTGAAATAAATTATATTTTTCAAAGAATTTTGTTTTCACTCTTTCTTGTGTTACTGTTTTTATTCCAGCCTAAACACGTAACATAAGACTTTTAATTTAGATATTAGGTTGGCCTTGCGAAGATGAACCTGTTTATTTAGCAGAATCTGATGCAACCATTTACGTCGCCAACTGTAAAAAGCATATATCGCGTACGTCATCTGGAGTATGATGAGTTTTCTCCAATAATGAAGCAAGTAAATAAAAGAAAGACTATATATGCACAAAGAATAAAGAGACTAGAACATCAGTTACAGACAAAAAGTATTAATTTGTGTATATAGAAACTTTTTTAATCTCACTGGGACGTAATTGCAGTTAAGGCTTATGTCTTGGAAAAGGTGAACTTTGCAACATAACATGTCATTACGAATACTGTGAATCCCACTTGTTCGCGTTACGTCTTGGCATACGTGCTCCAACATATCTTAAATGTGGAATCCGTACGTAATCAGCCTTGAGGACCATGTGGATCTGTTGCTGAGTATTATCATGAGCGGTGGCAAAGACCTACCAACACGTTCGTCACGAAAATTGTCAATGATGTTGTCAGGGATAAAATCAATTGATATTTAAAAAAAGTTTTTGGTAAGTAACTAATTGAACAATGCTTTTTCTCAAACATCAACTGCGAGTCAACTGAAGCAATCTGAGCCAGAGGCTAATAGCTGCTACGAGAGAGGCAAGCATACATGCAGTATTATTATTCCCAGAAGAACCACGGCTGGTTTCGTTGAGAACTGTATATCAATTCAAACAATCATGAACTATATAGATATTTGCACTACTGGGAGATGCCGTCCGGGTTCAAGAAGGAAGGTGCTATCGAGGTGAAATTTACCTTGCCTGGTTATTTCATCAAAGAAGGCCACGCTCCATAAGAGGCGTAGTTTCACAGTGGTGCCTGCGTAATCTTGAACTATAGAAATACCGGGACCATCAACGATGAAATCGAAAAAAAAAAATACGCAAAACTCCTTTACACGTTTGAAACATATTCCAAATGAGATTCAGGATAGATGCTTTCCAGCGGTTTGCACGTTTGTCTTTCTATATATCCGTACAAGCCTTAAGCGGGTGAGGTTTCATTTGAAATCCAGTTTGTGCCCCATCGCTACAAGCAACAAATGAAAAAAGCAATGACAACCGGTTTTTTTAACGGGGGAACTCATCAGCGCTGTATCCTGCTAGCGATCATACACACAAGCCTCAAAAATACAAAAACAATACCTGCACAAACTCAAGTTTGGTTGTATTGAATTTCTTGTGCAGGTTGCTGACAACGGCAAATTTGAACGACTTGACCCTATCACCTTTTCAGCATTTGTCATGGCAAATACCAACACAATAAAGTGACGGATCACCAAAACACGTGTTTCTGGAGTTTCAAACTAGGGCTAACGGTACGATGATATTTGACCTTTGCGGTTAAACGATCATCATAAACACAAGGAATAAATTTTGCTTGACTTCATAAACAATCATTTGCACAAGATTTTCAGTAGTGTCATGGCTTTTGACAGTCACGAAAGTAATTCGTTGACAAGTTTTGATTTACTCACCATGACAAAGATTTCTGAGGTATCCAGATGTGTGACGAACTGGTGTCGATGATCCCCTGCATGTGGGAAACCAGCATCGTTAGCCTGGATTTGACAAGAGGACCTGGATGTTAATGGGTTGCATGCGTGATACGTAGTAACACGTCGACATCTTTTGCATTTTTCTTGTACGAATTTGCACAATCACTTTAAGTCATTGATTACAAGGTGACTTAACCGCGAGAAGCCAACACAAAAGATCTGGATAAAATCACCGAGAGCGAGTGATTCAGAGACTGGCTTGTCGCTGGCCTTTATCAAAGGCTACATTAATGTTACCGACTCTGCCACGAAACAATACGTTGATGCTAATGTAACTGAGGAGCCCTCACCCTCACGTGTAGTAACTTCGTAAGGTGTATGAACAGAATGTCAACCACAAAAGGAGAGGGGAAAATGATTTCTTAACAACGGTCGCTTTAGTTTCTGTGTTACGGACGAGCATTACTTTGATAGCCCTTGTGACGTTACGGCTTGTTATGCCGCCACTGTGGTAGGTGTGTTATGGTTGGGGTGGGGTGCTTCCAATATTTAACTTATTATAGAAGTCCCACCCAGGCTCGATTTTTATTGGAAGTTAAATTAAATTCGTGAAAGATAGATGCAATGCTATGTGCCCCCAATCAGCAATGCAGACGGTAAATGAGTGAATATGCAAAAAAGTGAAATTCAACGAAAAACACTTTAATGACAATTCAATAGTCAAATGATTAAAATTACCAAAGTACTCTAATTCCGGTCGACCCTGTGATAACCTATTGCATCACTTGATTAGTAGCGTGAGATAGCTTTCAACCTGTCCTTGTATTCTACTCATCTGTGTATTCTTCTCTCCTATTTATCCAATTCCTTCTCCTCTTCCTCCCGACTTTCCCCAAATTCCTTCTCCTTCTCGACTCCTCTACACTCTTTTCCTCATCCTCCACTTTCTCCTCCAGACTACTTTTTCTCCTCCTCAACCTTCTAACTTCTACTGGGTGTCTCCGTGACCCGACCCAATCAAACTTAGCGGAGAATGTCCTTCTCGCTCTGTCCACGTGGGGACGAATTTAGAATACGCCCCGTTCCCCTTGCGGGCTCCGCTGATCTTAGGACTAAGCTGTAACACATAGGCGGGAAGTCGCGCGATCCAATGTCTGTGCCGCCCCAAGATACCGGGTCCTCTCTCTGGTCACGGTAACCTTGCGTAAGAGATTATAACTCTAGCTCGAGACAATGTTTAGACATCAAACCATGGCTTGTAATAATACCTTAGTTTATACACTTATGAACTTGAGCTGAACAAACGTGACAGACCTGAACCTCATATATTACAGGTGCACGAGTCCAGATTGTGTTTATTATATATTCATATTGCCCGGATATAGAGGCGAATGGGCTACAATAATAATATTAGTACATGATCACCGGTGTTTTAGTATATTAAGGATATTCACGTATACAACATCAATATCATTAGTCGACGGAGATGACAGTCAGTTTGATTGATTCAACGTCTATCCAGACTTAACCGTTTTTGTTGTTTATCCATTAAGATTTATTATTTACAAATATGTGATGGATCATGAACAGCCACGTGGTGAAGATGTTGCCGAATCTACCGACAAGGTGATTAATCGTTAGTAATATAGTTATATTTTCCAACGAATATCTGCTTGAATACAGCGTTACTAGAATACTTTTTACATAAAAAATAATAATAATTTACGAGAGAACCAGATAGAAATCGACTGCTAGGACCACCAAATCTAGACAAATTTGGGATCATTACATTAATGCGCGAAAACACTCGATCGCAGACAACACATCTAATCGTGAAAACACGCAGGAATTGTTTCTAAAACGATGAAGTAGAATTCGCCGACAAATTCAACCCTGTTATGATCTCCGTCAATTACGTTGAACCCACATTGATTCAACTAAGAAGATAAATTTTTCGAATATTTTTAAACAAGGACACACTTGTCCGCGTAAGAGTACTTGGGAGAATATCGTTCTATGCGAACTTGGTGCCACCCACCCCCACCCACCCCGCACAAATATTCTCTAGGCAGATATTTTCGATGTTTGCATGGCAGAGGTATATATAGAAAGGGTAACTGGTTAGAATTGTGTGTGTTTGTATGTCTTTGTGTGTGTGTGTGTGTGTGTGTGTGTGTGTGTGTGTGTGTGTGTTGCATACGAACAATACCAATCTGCTGAGCAGTATACTACTCGATTAAATTTTAACAGAACATTGAGTGACTCTCAAAGCGTAACAACAGCTGCGAATAAAAAAAAAAACAGGAACGCATTTTTACTTGCAAAATTCAAATGTGTGGGTGTTGTCGTTGATGTTATTTATAGACACGACGCAGCACAACGCAACGGTTGGCCTTGGGCGTAGTCGGACTGCAGTAACTAACATCAGCACACCAATCGAAATTGGTGTGGGACAAAATCAACATGTGTCGCTGGCGGGGTGGATAAAAAGCACATGATTAATCGGAAATTCTCGCGATCGCTTAAAGTAGTCTCAGTACAATTACCGAACCATCCTCGATTGTCATCGAAGATAAACCATTAATATCGTGGATTTTGACATGGGACTTGTTGAGATGGAGAACTACCTACGTCTCCGCACACCGATGCAGAGCAGGAGCTATCCCAAGCAAGTAATTGACTTTCAGGCAGTAACAATTTAATAAATAGTTGCTTAGATATATCAGTGAATCTGCGAGTACACAGCATTGCAGCTCGCAACCCGTGATGCCAGCTTGAGAAGCGAAGCTACCACGTGGATTGACGTGGGTTACAATCATGTGTGCATACGAGTGCATAAAATGTTCAGTGGGACATGTATGGAGAATCTAAATTTAGTTTCGGGCCTGCACATTCGAATCAGTCAGCCGGTTTCAAATCCCCATTACCTCACTGCTTACAGGTTTTCTTTTACGGCAGCACAAAGAACGAGTTTAAAATATCGTAGTAATGTGTAAAGGCTGTCAGGCCAAGAAACGGTCTTACGCCACATCAAAAACGAGTTCTTTCCTTGTCTAGGAGCAAAATACGAATTCGGTTTTGTATTTATAAAATGCTCCCTCTTTTGTGTTTTCCAAATATACAAGGGAAATGAAATCCAAAAGGAACTGAGACTTAACTGAGTGTAGCTGATCACGTTGACGCGCGTACGTCTGTAAAACCCGCTAAATAGTTCCGGTCTGGATGTGGGATACGGGAATACAGACTGGACATCCCTATCGAACCCCGGATCAATAATATTCAACTAAATGGATATGTAATAAGCTTTCGCCTTAAGAAGAGCCGCATATGATTATAAAAGGGGTCGTGGCTGCAAAGATGAAGACTGACATAAAATTCTTCCGGGAAATGTTTGAAATATTTTTTTTTAGCTGAAATGTTTAGATATGCCACGTGGTTATTCTGCTTCTAATGATTTGCAAAAAAAAAAAAAACTGGAACTCTGAGTAAAGACTTGGACAATTTTTTAAAAACTTGCATCATGTGTCTTACAGGGTTTAAAAATTAAAACTAATAAATATTTAATATGATATTTTTAATATTTCAAGAACTGAAGGCAATTTTACAAATTACAAGTTATATAATATTTTAATCCATCAAAATGTGAAAACCAAAGAGCTTTTAAGGGGAGATCAAGGTCATTCTGACACTATTTTTGAATATTTATAATAAATAATTATACGAGGAATGGCTTCGTGAAGACCGAAAGCAACCTAAAATATCAGACACCTTTAAGAGCATATATTCAAGAAACCAATTGAAAGAAATGAAAAAGCAACAAAAAAAAAACCAAAAAAAAACCCAACTAAAACTGTGGACCAGTTTGACTGATAATTGTCCCCGGGAAAATCATAGATAGAATGATAAATAACCTATGCCCTTTACAGGAATATGGTTTTATTGATCTAATGTTACGCAGCTGTATGAAAGACAAAATAAAACCTTTCGTATTGTCCATCGGATATACTTCAAATTTATTCTTTTTAGGTGAGGCTGCACTTTTCGTTAATTTTGTGAAGCTCTAAATAAGACCCTGTGAAAAATACTCTCTGTATGGATACAAGAGGCTTCCTTCCCGAATTCAGGATTATAATTACCCACGAAATTGTCCTTTTCACAAAACCACCAAAAATGATACATACAGCAATAATGAATTCACAGTTCTTGGATTTTTTCCCCCCTTTCGTTTCATGAAACAGTTGTCCATATACGTGTTTGAAAATAATTGAAGGGAGGCCAAATACAAAAGTGTATTCAAAACATCCTTGTTTGTAGAAGGCAACGAATTGTCCTGAACGATCAAATATATGAATGGAGAAATGTGTCAAGTGGGTTCACCAGGGAAGTATTCTTAATCCGGTCCTGTTATTAATTCCATTAATGACTTTTCAGATGTAGTCAGTTGTTTAATTGCACGATTGGCTGATGAAATCAGCAGATGGTATGTGGCAGAAGAATTACAGGAAAAGATTGACGATTGCAATTTATCGTGATATAGACGGGATTTTGAAGGACAACTTGTTTTCAGTATAGTTATTCAAGTACGAATGTGAGTCAAAGTATAATACTGTTCAGAGGAAAGTTGTGAAATTAGTGTAAGAGCTATAAAAGTATTTAGTAAAATAGTTTCCAAGGAATCAATGGTCAATGCACTCTTTGTAAATGCTATTTGGAATGGATTAAATGAACTGACAAAATCATCCCTCTTAATTACAAACTGTTATAAGAAACTGGAATACTTAAAAGGCTGGGAATATAACATAAAAATTGCTTTCAGACGTTAACATGTTTATTGAGATACTTGAACATTAAGAACATCAAGATGACGTTTAAACAGAATACCCTTAATATTCATTAATCTATTATGAGTCTTCCGGTATACATACGTTTAGCTTACACATATATGTGCTTCCGCAGCATGAACGCCTACTGATTTCGTGAATTACAGTAAGTCCTTATTTCATAGATGGACTCCATAGTTGGATTAGATTTGACTCTCTGTTTTGCGGGCCGTAATAAATAAACCGTTTCTAATTTGAGTGCACTGGTAGAGTGTTTTCCTTTATTAGAGTTATTTCTCTTTTCCTTACGATATATAGTGCTTGAATATCATTTTGGTTCTATCTGATACGTAGGCAGATCTACCATGTGCTTATTCATTTTTTTTAAATTTCATGTACACGTCCTTTACGGTGCCACGTTTGATATCTTTTAATGTTTGATGAGACAGTATTCTCAGATGAAATATTTGTTTCCATTTTCAATATAAAATAAATCAATGTTACTATGTAGCACTGCCTTTTGCCATCTTGCAAGGAATGTTTTTACGAGTCTAACGATGCATTCTTTTACTGATGTTTTTCAAACACTTTTTGGGCGGAACTTAAAGTAATACCTATGCATTTCCCAGACTGTATTAGTCAGATTTATGGTATCTTGTTGAAAAAGGTGAAAAAACTTTATTTTTGAACCAGAAAAAAAAGTGATTACCCAATTAACTTTTCAAAGACTCTCGGTTTCTTCTTTCATGTCAGAATATTGTTTTAGTTCGTTCTTGTTTGATTAAAAGACTGCGCCATTGATTTCTAATAATTTATTTCTAGTACAACTGTAGATTATGTGGTAAATATATTTGGAAAATTAACTGATTTGTCCGAGCAGAGAAGGAAGATAAAAGCAATTCATGTTAAACCTTCCATTATTGTAATACTTTTATCTCATTTAAAGATCTAAACAGAATTGCCATTCTCATATATATATATATATATATATATATATATATATATATATATATATATATATATATATATATATATATATATATTAGCACTTCATCACTAAGTATAGCAAATAAGAAATTGAATGGTTCTATCTTCTTTGACAGCTTTATTTGTAAAATAGACGGTTACCGCGCAAAAGCATATTTCACCTGCAAACATTTTCAGTGGGCTGTGTTTCTTACATTTCTGCCTTGTCAGTTGCAAACCCTATACTCATTTGTCTTCGTCTTCCATGCAGAGACATGCATTAAAGTAGTTAGGGCAAGATTTAAACAAACATTGTCTCTCCAGATCACTAATATTGGGAGATTGTTTGTCAGAAGCGGCAGGAGAATGGCCAGAATCAGGATACTTTCTGAAAATGGACCTTCCAAAGAGAGACATCGATCAGATGAAGGACACAGACAGTCCACTGAATTAATGGTTTGAATCTCCTCACAATTCAGTCGTACTCGATCTTTTTGGGGAATCTGGAACACAATGTAACTGTTAGTTGGCTGGTTTGAGGGTGGCTATCTGCAGTTCATTGCATGAATGCCAATTATAAAGGCCAAATATTGCTGCATTCGCATCATATAAGTAAATTTGCTTTCCAACTAACCCTCCCTTTTATTAAACATAGAATGATCGGCATTTCTGTGAAAGGTTGTTGTTGTCATTGTTGTAGGGTTTAACGTCATTTTTCAGCATAATATACTCTATACATGGCGGCCAGTATTAATGGTGGAGGAAGAACCCGGAAAACCCCCGGAAAGAACCACCGACCCACGCAGACAGAGGTGAGATGGCAGTGATCCGTAACGGTGAGCGCTTTAGACCACTCGGCCACTCGGGGCCCTCTGTGAAATGTATGTACATCCGTCCATATGTATGTATGTATGTATGTATGTGTATGTATGTATGTATGTATGTATGTATGTATGTATGTATGTATGTATGTATGTATGAATGTCTGTTGCTGTTGTTGTAGGGTTTAACGCCATTTTTCAGCACACGATAGGCTATACATGGCGGCCAGTATTAATGGTGGAGGAAGAACCCGGAAAACCCCAGAAAGAACCACCGACCCACGAGAAGCTACTGGCAAGCTTTCTCACATACCCACATTAGCCGAATCCGAGACTCGAACCGACGCAGACAGAGGTGAGATGGCAGTGATCCGTAACGGTGAGCGCTTTAGACCACTCGGCCACTCGGGGCCCTCTGTGAAATGTATGTACATCCGTCCATATGTATGTATGTATGTATGTATGTATGTATGTATGTATGTATGTATGTATGTATGTGTATGCATGTATGTGTGAATGTCTGTATGTATGCATGTATGTGTGTACGCATGCATGCATGCGTGTGTGTATATATGTATGCATGAATGTATTAATGTGTGCACGTATATATGTGTGTTTATATATACACGTATGTATGCATCATATGCATTCTATTGGAATATCAATTGATAACACTGGACAACAAATTTTTACAAAAGTCATGTTACTGAAATAAAATTAGTCAATTCTTATCAATTTTTATGTGCTGAACACGAATATGACAGTCAAATTGCAAAATTGGCTCTAGTTTTTTTGTAATCTGCAAGAAATTAATGTTTACATAACGAAATGCATTCCAATAGTAAAAGGTCAACTGTAATAGCCTACCTATAAAAAATCAAGTCATTGACTACATCTTAGATTTCTTCGCCTGTCTCTTGTACAGCTGTTCGGGAGCATCTCTGAGGAGTGTCCAGCAGTAGTCAGCCAGCATTGTAGTGGACCATTTTCCCTGGTATCTTTGTTCCATTGTTGCGATATCTTGATGAAAACGTTCGCCGTGTTCATCACTAACAATACCACAGTTGCTAGGAAAGAAATCCAAATGGGAATGAAGGAAGTGAATCTTTAGAGACATATTGCAGCCAAGTTTCTTATACTTCATCAACATGTCTTCTACTAGTTCCTTATAGTTTTCTGCCCTAACATTTCCGAGGAAGTTTGTAGAAACTAGGCGAAAAGCATTCCATGCTTGTTTCGCGTCACCTTCCAGCAAGTTGTTGAACCGGTCATCTTTGAAAAGCTCTCGAATCTGAGGACCCACAAAAACTCCCTCTTTAATCTTTGCTTCGCTGAGTCGAGGGAATTTTTCATGCAGGTATCGGAATGCTGGCAAAGTCCAGTCAATGGCTTTCACGAAGTTCTTCATCAAACCTAGTTTGATGTGAAGGGGTGGTAGCAAGATTTTCTGAGCCTCAACCAGAGCTGGGTGTTGGATATTCTTCTCTCCAATGGCTACATTCTGCCTGTGAGTCCATTCCTTCCTCATGTAGTGCATTTCCCTTGCTCGGCTATCCCACTCGCATAAGAAACACATGTATTTTGTATATCCTTGCTGCAGTCCCATTAAAAGGGCAACTACCTTCAAATCACCACAGAGGTGCCAGCTGTACTTGTTATACTCAATGGAATTCAGTAGCTGCCTTAAGTTATCGTATGTCTCTTTCATGTGGACAGCATACGCTACTGGAATAGATGGAAGAATGTTTCCATTGTGCAAAAGCACAGCCTTGAGACTCAGTTTTGAAGAGTCCACAAATAATCTCCATTCTTGTGGGTCATGAGTGATTTTTAAAGCATTCATGAGGCCCTCAATATCGGAACAGAATATCAGATTACTTTCCTTTCTGAAGAAAGGCTCCAATTGCTGGTGGCGCTTTCGATATGCAGTAATTGTGACATCTTCTTCTAGAAGATTCCATTGTTGGAGTCTTGATCCTAGCAATTCTGCCTTGTTCTTTGATAAGTCCAAATCACGAATCAGGTCATTTAGTTCTTCCTGTGTTATTCTGTGTGGGGTTGATGATGCACCACAGTGAAAATCTGGATCACTGCATGCTGATGGACCAGGAGAAGAACAGGTCGACTCACCTTTGTCTTCGTCAGATGAATCAAGAGAATATTCTGCTGGAGGTTCTGGAATAGGAAGTCCCTCACCATGTGGAACTGGTCTCAATGCAGACGGAATGTTTGGGTAGACTATTCTCGACTTCTTTCGCTTCGTTATTCCGCCGGAAAGAGGAGGAACCAAGCAGAAGTAACAGTCATTTAGGTGCTTGGCTCTCTCCACACCATTGGGACTGCAAACGGCATTGATGACCTTTTGCAATTCAACCACTGTGAAAGCTGTGTTGTACATGTAGCACAGCATATATGCGGAGCCCAAGGCTTGTCTTGGTCACCAACCTTGCATCCGAAGTAAAGATGATATGCCTTCTTCACTTGAGAATTGATACTTTTCTTCTGGTTGGCAAATGTCACTTCCCCACAAATATAGCAAAAATTGTCCGCGGTATTAACACACTTTCGAGGCATTACTGTTCTTTATTGTACGTAAATGGATAAAATAATAAGTTTTATGTAACAGTAGCTTGAACTGTCTCGCACAACGTCTAAAATATTTTAAATGCTGAACCTATCTGATTGGGCTTTATATAGTACACTGCTTACGTCAGCTTCAGCAGCCGCCTGGCATTAGTATAATAGGCCTACACATGTATAGTACACTGCTGACGTCAACTTACTTCAGCAGCCGCATGGCATTAGTATTGCATTGCATCAGAAAATGATGCAATCAACTGTGGATGATGTGAGCATGATGGTATTATGCAATGTTACATCATTATTCCGGATGTTGCTGCAGTCCTACTGGAGAAATTTACACAGTGAAACATAGAAAATGAGGTATATGAATATCTTCAAAACGAGAGCCAATACAAATTTTTCACGGTTATATTCGTGTTCGGCACACCAAAATACTACAGATTAGGGCCTTTTCAAGTCAGTAATGATTTCACTGTTGACCAGTGTAATTTGTTAATAGTTCAGTCATTATAACATGATTTTGACATTTTTCTGTAGATGATTCAATCGATATTGTTTACTTTTTACTACATTATAAAAATGTTCAAAATGTTCCACGTTCTTAACATGATTTTCTAAATTCCGATCATATGTAGTATCAATGAGAGCAGGAAAAAGTAATCGATTTAAAAGTAAAATTTAGTTCAGTTGACGTGAGAAGCAGTAGTGCAAATCTGGTTTACAAGCTAAATACACAAACATTGATATTGTATGCAGATGATTCGGCATAAAAGCTAAATACACAAACACTGATTTTGTATGCAGATGATTCGGCATAAAAGCTAAATACACAAACACTGATATTGTTTGTGGATTATTTGACTTAAATGAAATACACAAACTCTGACCTTATGTCAGGATGATTTGGTTTAAACGTTAAATACATAAACGCTGATACTGAGTGTGTATGGTTTGGTTACAAATCTAAATGTGTGTGAATGAATTGGTTAAAAAGCTAACTACACAAACGCTGACTTTGTGTGTGAGTGAATTTGTTAAAAAGTTAACTACACAAACGCTGACATTGTGTGTGAATGAATTTATTAAAATGCTAACTACACAAACGCTGATTTTGTGTGGGAAGGATTGGTTAAAATGCTAACTACACAAACGGTAAGATTATAAGTGAATGCTTTGTCTAAAATGCTAACTAAGCAAACGTTGATATTATCTGTGGATGGTTTGGTTGAAAAGCTAACTAAGCAAACGTTGATATTATCTGTGGATGGTTTGGTTGAAAAGCTAACTAAGCAAACGTTGATATTATCTGTGGATGGTTTGGTTGAAAAGCTAACTAAGCAAACGTTGATATTATCTGTGGATGGTTTGGTTGAAAAGCTAACTAAGCAAACGTTGATATTATCTGTGGATGGTTTGGTTGAAAAGCTAACTAAGCAAACGTTGATATTATCTGTGGATGGTTTGGTTGAAAAGCTAGCTACAAATGATGCTGATATTACGTGTGGATGAACTTTTTAAGAAAGCTAAATGCACAAACGGTGTTGTTGTGTGTGGAATATTTGTGGAAGAACAATTGTTAAATGGCAGTAACCAACATATTCAACCATGGTATGACGCTGATTGTGAAGTAAAAATATGATATATTTTAAGTGATTGTATATCGAGCTGGTAACTCAGACGAAAATATTGTGCAACGCTGTCAATAATACAACTCATGAATTTTTCAATCAGTGAATATTTTCAGAAAGATTTAAATGAGGAATTACATGTCTTATTTAATGAGATTAGTAATAACGGTTAATGTTGGTGAAATAAATCACGCTTTTTCGAAATTTAAATCTGGTTAGTGCAGTGACCCAAATATTTTGGTAAATGAGTTTATTTTATACATGGACAAGATGTGTTTATGCCATTTTTGTTGAAACGTTTTAACGTAGTACTGACTCCAGGGTATGTCAAGGAAGTGTTGTCAACGAATTGTGCAGCAAAATAGGAACAATTGACGCGAACACCGATGATGTCAAGGCAAATTGGGCATCCTTCAGAAACTCTGTTTACTCAACTTGCATACAACACCCTCGTTCATACCACACGTAAACATTTTAGATTATGTTGCCATACAGAGACTACTGACTGAGAAAGATCAACATAAACTGGCCCGCTTGGAACACAGTAAATCATCATCCGAGAAGGTAGTCTTAAATAACATCTAGAGAATTGTCCAGTGCAAACACAGATCTTTAAGACTCATGGCTAAGCAACAAGGCAGATGAGATTAAGTCCTACGCAGACTGGAATGACATGAAGAACGTATATGATGCTCTGCAGACAATCTATGGGTCACAGTCATCAAGGATATCTCCAGTTCTTAGTGCAGACAATATCATACTGCTCACTGACAGAGAAACGATACCACAAATATGGACAGATATTTCAACAAGATCCTCAATCTCTCGATCTGCAATCATCTATCAATGAAGAGCCAAGGGGAAATCGACACATCGCTTGCGAATCTGCCAGAACTGACTGAAACTCAAAAAAGCAATTAAGCTGCTGTTAGACGTCGGAGCACCTGGGGTAGATGCTATATAAGCAGCAGTCTACAAAGCCTGAGGTCCGCAAGTGGCACAGAAACTTAGTGAACTTTTCTAGTTAAGGTGGCCTCAAGGTAACGTACAGAGGAATGCAATGATGCTAGCAGAAAGGCAGCAAACAATCCAGCAACAACCATCGGAGAATCTCCTTGCTGTCAATAGCTGGCACAATCATGACCAGGATTCTGTTTAATCGCCTTGTGCATCACACTGATCAAGGTCTCCTGCCAGAGAGCTAGTTTGGCTTCAGAAAAGGACGAAGGACCACGGACATGGTGTTAGCAGCTGATCGTCAACTCAAGGAGAAATGCCAGAAACAGAACTCCAAACTGTACACTACACTCATCGATCTGACAAAAGACACTGACAAAGTCGGTCAAGGAGTCCCTTCTGAGATGATGGCAACATTCGGTTACCACTAGAAATTGATTGTAATAGTTAGATAATACCAAAACGACACGTTCGCTCGTTTCGTGGACAACTTGAGTCATCTGGACCAATTTCATTCACAAATCGAGTCAAGCAAGACAGTATTTTGGTCCCAACCCTCTTCAGTATGATGTTCTCTGCCATGATTACTGATGACACTGGGACTGACATCATATACCGGACTGATGGAAAGTTCTTCAGTCTGAGGCTACTAAATGCAAAGACAAAATCGTGATCTCCTGTTTCTTGAGGTCTTTTCCCTAAATTTGAGTGTGGCATGCAACAAAGTATATATTAGTTGTCTTCAGTTTGCGATAATTTCGGTCCCAAAATGAGTATAAAAAGACAAAAGGATGCACCAGGAAGAATTTACATAGAACCTATCAGCACAGTAAATGGACAGACCCTCCTTGCAGCTGACAAGTTCAACTATAACGGCATCAGACTGTTATGTAGGTAGAGTATACATATATGATGAAACCAACGACATAATTGCTAAAGCAAGAGCGGCCTTTGGCAGACTAAACGCAATTTTCAATATTGCCATCGTGTTGCCGTCCCAGCCGTATGCACGCGAAACCTGGAAGATGACCAGATGCCATACCAAGAAGCTGAACCATTTTCATATGGGTTGTCTGAGGAAATTGATGAGGATAAGTTGGCAGGAAAGGTTACCAGACTCGAGGGTTATATAATGAGAAGGCATTCCAAGCATCCATACTCTGCTGATGAAATCACAGATGAGATGGACAGGCCACGTTACTAGGATGTCATAAGAACGACTACTAAAGCAGATTGTATACGGTAAGAACAAGGCGTGGAAGCGATCTCATGGTGGTCAGAATAAACATTTTAAATATTCCATCAAGTCATCATTGAAAATTGTCAACATTGACCCTGAGTCTGGCTTGGGGGATCTTGCTCATAATCGCTTCACCTGGTGCAATCTCATCCGCACTGGAGCTACTGACCTTGAACCGATGAGAATTGCAGAGGCGGTGCAGAAATGCGATCATCCTAAATCTATAATTGCAACATATTCTGTGTTTATCAAGCGACCCAAGCGGCATCTCCCGTGCAGAGTTCCACAGGCTGTTTAGCGCACAAATTTGCCTGATCAGCCCACTCGCATATGCACAAAAAAAAAAAACAGTTAGTAATGTCATTGTCATAGTCGAGCTCGAACTTAAGATTTTGTCTCTTCGTAAACTTTATATATTATGCACTAAAGTGACAAATTAACAATATCGTTGGTAAAATTCCACCATAATTTTGAATATAAAACACTTTTAATTTCATACTTTAGTTTCCGCTACTCAGCATATTACATCCTAAATCGATGTAATGTGAGTGATGTGGTATATTGACAAGAGGAATAGCCATAGTAACATGTTTGATATAGTGGTTTAGGTTATTTCGCACATCTATATTTATTCTATTAAAATTTGCATTTTCTTTACAAGAAACCGAGGAAAAACAAATATAAAAGACAAACAAACAAACACAAAACAAACTTACTTTTTATGAATAGACACTGTATGTGCATTATTTGTACGAACAACATTTCCAGAATTCTTTCTATTGCATCATTCGCATGTTCGCAGGTATTTTCTGTGTGGGGTGGGGTTGCATGTATGTATGTATGTATGCATGTATGTATGTATGTATGTATGTATGTATGTATATATATATATATATATATATATATATATATATATATATATATATATATATATATATATATATATAGAGATATATATATATATATATATATATATATATATATATATATATATATATATATATATTTTTGTACATATAGACTAGTAAGCTTGTATGTGTATGGACTAGTAGGCTCGTATATATACATTAGTATTCTTGTATATATAGATTTGTAAGCTTGTGTATATATGGACTAGTAAGCATACATACATACATACATACATCCATACATACATACATCCATACATACATACATACACTCACACACATACATACATACATACATACATACATACATACATACATACATACATACATACATACATACATACATACATACATACATACATAGAGACAGAGAGAGAGAGAGTACATAATATTTGTATCATGTTAATTACAGTCTGTCTTGAAGAAGAAGAAAAAAAAGCGATTGGAAGAAATGAGGTCTATCAGAAGATATAATCTATGTGATCCACAATCTATATGAAATTTCTGTTAAATTTCATCAAAGTTTTCTTTGGGGATTTTATTTACCCGCATTTAGTTTCCTTACAGTCGCTATGCCTGAAAAAAAAAACGTACCGCAAGACATAAGTGTAAACTACCGTCTTTCTTTTAACCAGTTAGATAAGAACGTCAAAGTCCTGGTTTCTTTAATTTTCAAGTAAGTTTGAAGATTTGAATTCATAATATTTAATCTGTGATTATGTTCTCTTAAAACAAATTAACGGAGCATGGTTTTGTACCAAATGAATGATCTGATATGGGAATTCCAGATCTCTGATTATCCTAAAGTGGAATTAAACTAGCATGCAAACTTCATCCACAGAACAGAACACGTGAATTTCTTAGAGTTATAACTTCAACGATATTTATTAAAAAAATATAAAACAAAAAAAAAAACCCCAAAACGAACAAACAACCAAACAAACATAAAACAACTCTCGATCTCCGCTTGAAGATATTGTATTTTAGTGCACGAAATACGATGTTGTTGCTATGCTTTGCAGTTACTTTCATGAGAAAGCTCTTTGAAGAAGAAACGAAAATATCATTGAATTTATCTAGCATGTGTAAGTATCCAGGGTATGCAATATATGTACGCAATATATGTATGTAGAGTGCAGTTTGGTAGGAAATACTAATTAGACTAATTGGAAAGGAATTCTTGGGCTCAATTAATAGTATTAAATGACTTTCAAAAACAAAATTACAATAATATCTTCTTTTCTCTTTTTGTATAACATATGACCAAGGGTAAAATAGATGACGATCAACATCAATTGCTGTAAAAGTGCAATGTTTACTAGATAATTAAGTCGTTTTCACCAGCACTATTTGAATATTTTTACGGCACATACTTTGACTGGTTACCGGCTCATTTGCTGGCGAGCAATTTGTTCTGCCAAATATCCTCCAAAAACATATGTAAACATGATAGAAAAGCGTACAGCCCAACGCTGGTGCCAGTTCAGAGCGGTTACGTCGTGAAGTAAAGTATTTCTTACCCTAAATTTCCAAATCAATGGATTTAACCTTCTTCTCAAAACGTTAACTAAAATGATTTTTCCCTGAACGGATGTAATAATGTGAAGTAGGGGGTTCTGCATTGACATAATATTGTAATTTTCATTTAATCTTTTGTTCCTTGCGAGGCTAATGTAAAATTATATATTATAATAATTAACAATCAAAACTCGCAAATGCCGAATACAAACAGCATCAGTCTAACGTAGATGTTTTAAATTACGACTAACTTGTGTGTTTCGTTTCCTAATGGCGTCATACCATATATATAGCAGACACGATGCCAATGCAAATCATGCAAACACATACACAGTATGTAAAACAAAAATGGAACATAAACGATGCAGAACACCTATTTTAAGTTTCCCTCCATAGTCTTCACATTTCCAGACACATTAAAGATGGAGTCCTGCAAGTATATCACAGAAATAAGTCTTTAACAACCATTTCTTTGTTTCTAATGATAGTTATAGATAATTATTTACCAGATTGATTATTTGATTATCTTAGAATGTCACAGAACTTCTGGATATCTTTCGCTGGAAATCGGTCAGAAGAAAACCATTTTATACATAATTACATAATATCTTACGCTTGAAATGTCAAACATACATCATTGCGACCAATGTCTAAAAAAATAAAATAAAAAAGCAGGACGAATAAGCTACCCCACCCAAAAACAACAACAAGCCCAACAACAACAACAACAAAAAACAACAAACAAACAAAACAAAACAAAAATAAAAATACATTAGTATTCCGGATGAAATATAGCTTTCACATCTAGTATTATATCGTATCTCTTTCTCAGTTTAAGTGCTATATGGTCAGAGAGGCCAGGATAGTCTGTCTGTTAATGTGACAAATTTCAACGTTGTTTAACTCATCTCCTCTTTAAGACATTCTACACTTAAATTTTAGGAAAAGAAAGTCAGGACTATATAAAATTATATTCTTGGGTTCTGTATTTATCACTTTTTAAAAGAACCCTTTGTATTTCTTATAAAATGATATTAGCTCCGTGTCGTCGTCAATAGCTTATACATGTAATTTTTAAAGCACAAGTAATTCCCTTTGCACTGAGTGCAATAGTTAACAGTTACTTACGCTTGTTAGAACTGTTTATATCTACATTAACTTTAATATAAGTTATTGATTACCTTATTACTAGATGTCAAGCAGTTTTTGTATTGTAGCTAAATATTATTTATTATAGTATGTTAGTTTGTATGACACCGTTAAAAACTATATATATATATATATATATATATATATATATATATATATATATATATATATATATATATATATATATATATATATATATAATCTAACTTATCTTAAATGGAATTAAATATTAAAGTTACATGAAGTTTTCCTTTCCTCACCAAACTCGACCAATCAGTGATGTTGTTAAGTCTTTAGGCGCCATATCGTAAATTATCGTTTCAGATATATAAGTGATAGTCGTATTTGCCTAATGGCAATTCCAATTAAAACCTTTGATCCTGATGTTTCAAAACATTTTAAAATGCTAAAATTATCGTAAAAAGTGACATCAAAGACACAAACCATATTCGAGATTTACAGCTAACACCCGACACTCGATTTCTTATTCAAGTCAAATGCTTAATGTATGGCACCTTTAACCTTATGTTTAGAAGTGTTCATTTAAATGCGTCAAGTTAACAAGTTACTTTATTTTATACCAGGCAGGGACGTCACCATGCTATGTTTGGCTCATTATTACGAAATTTACATCTTAAACTGGGGCAAATATTAATTGCACCAAACAAAAACTCAAAATCCCGTCCCTGATGATGCTATCTGGTCTATTAACCAAGGATTTAAATCCGTATCAGATCCCTTCATGGGAAACTAGATTTTTCTACCATTATTCCAGTTAATTGACAAATTATCGCTGGAAAATGTTGTTTTGTTCTCTAAGGCGCTATGCCAGCACCCAGGAGATACAGTATCTGTCGGTCGGATCTAAATTCATGAGATTTCCGAGCAAAAATTCGGCGATAAGAAGGGATCGAAATTTGCAGCGACAGGTGACGGGAAACGAAACATTAACAACACAGACGATTAATGCAGAAAACATACATATAATGATCTGTAATAAACCGACACCGCCGCACAACTCTTAGATTACAATCATTTTAATGTAATTAGAAGTAAAGATGTTCCGCATGGCATCGCTGACGGTAAGACATATCACAAACATTTTGTACATATCCTAAACATTCGCTTTTGACTCTTTTTACGTGTGATATTTCTGGTTCTTTTTTTACACGTTGTTTTATAACATGGCATGAAACCAATTTCTCGGTCGACTAGCCAATAAAATCAGAGCCATTTGCAAATTTCGAATGACTGACATGACAAAAGAATTGTATCTATTTACTGTTTCTAGCATACAGCTTTACTAATGCTTTTTTCCCCACATTGGTCATGTTTTAAGTCATTACTTTAACTTTAACCATCTTGTAACTTCTTTGATATGCAATATAAAGTTTTCGTGAGATTTTTGTATTACATGAATTGGAAAGGGTTTGCTGACGTAAGATGGGATAACCAATTGAAAATATTTGTTATTCCATATGTGGGTATGAAATAAACTATTAAAATCAACGAGCAACTAAATATTAATAACCATTTGTGTGCGGGGGTGGGGCTGTTATGTGGCAAGATAGGATAGGACGTATTTTTTTTTTAAAAATGTTTTCTGCACGACACCGTGCTTCAAGTCTTGTCATAAACTATTAATGAATTCAATGCATGCGGAGCAGTTCAAAATATCTGGTATATGGGAAATTATCAGTTGTAGTTATAAGTGATATTCAGGCGCTAATCATCTGATGCAGGATGGTATTTACGGTGAGGGTTCTATCGGATTGGAATGATATATCCAACGTAGATACATCCAATGATCCAGAGAAAGATCTCAAACCCAGTGACAAACAGACAGTGAGACAAACAAATACAAAAAGAAGCTCAATGAAGTCTTAAGCACAGCTCAAACTTAAGAGCAGACGTTCTAAAATATACCAAGGCGGATGAATCTAATTTTATCGCAATAAATGAATGTGAATTGTTAAGAAATAAAATCTGATAAAAGCACAAAGCTATCTCTCCCACTTTGCAAAGGGTTTTTATTTATCATATTCTTATTTGGAAAAAATAACTAATCTCATTCCGGTAGATCACACCGATAACGTCCTGAAAACTTACTATTCTTTTGTGATAAGATCGGGAAAAAACACTTACATTTTATATGGGGTAAAACATTTTAAACGATGAAAACGTTATACTGTGCGGTGGGTTAAGGGAAATAAAAACACATTGTAGATGCCCACAATCACAATTCTGCCCAGAGAAAATCTTCCCGTTTATATCCTAGAGTGCATGTGCGGGGATAGCGATAAAATGACACGGTGTTAATTCGGAGAGTATGATGGCGAACATTCACCTATATGTTGGCTTCTTCCGGAGAATATCGCATTTGAAATTCCCAAATTCCCATTATTACTTTCAATCTATCAGCAACATTCATTTTCTTAAAGAAAGGCTAGTTTCATTGCTAACTAATACTTGGTTGCATTTAAACATTTACTGGAATAAATTAAAATTATAAAGCAATTTGATCCAATGTCCAATACTTTTTTATTTGGACTATGCAACATACACACGTATTGTTGGTAAATGTTAAAGGGTTTAACGCCATATTTCAGAACAATAAAGGTTTTACATAGCGGCCAGTATAAATGGTGGAGGAAGAACCCGAGGAAACCCAGGGAAGAACCACGGACCCACTAGAAGCTACTGGCAAGCTTTCTCACATACCCACATTGGCCGAGCCCGAGACTCGAACCCACGCACAGAGGTGAGATGACAGTAATCCGTAACGGATAGCGCTTTAGACCACTCGGCCACTCGGGGACTAGAAGCGATGTAATATATTTTGTAACTGCTTCTAGAATAAGAAAAGTCAAACCTTTACAATTAATTGGCAAATACATTAAGTAAAATTGTTATATTATTGGAATGAAGTGGGATACAAAGACGATATAAATAATACCAATGACTGTATTCGTTTTACAAGCATTTTCTACTATCATATATCTATTTTTACAATTAGCACCCAAAACGTGATGCAAACAGTGGACATTTTTCTAATGTTATCAAGGTTCTATTAATTTATCTACATCTCCAACCCGTCCCTGGATGTAAAATAGGCTGTCTCCTCACCCCGGATGTAAAATAGGCTGTGTCCTCACCCCGGATATAAAATAGGCTGTGTCCTCCTAAAAGGTTACTAATTAAGGCAACCTTGTATGTCCCCAGGATGCGTTAACATTCATAAACGTCTACTTTTCATACAAGACTTTGCGCGTGCACAAAAAAAGCAAACGTCTACTTTGCACAAAATTTTGCAAAAGTGTAAAAGTCTCCTTGGTAGAACAATTTTTACGTGTGTACAAAAGGCATTAATATCTACTTTGGTACAGAAAGTGTCAAAGTCTTTGTACACAAATTTCAAATTTATACATAAAATGTCCAGGTCTTTGAAAACAAATTTAACATTTGTACATAAAGTGTTCAAGTCTTTGTACACAAATTTTACATTTGTGCATAAAGTGTAAAAGTTTACTCTGTACATAGATTGTATTCCCAACGTTGTTTAACTACTGGACGCAATTAACATTATGCAATTTTGTCTGATGTGTATGTACGTTTCTTATAATTTATGAAAAATAACATGAACCAAAGCAAATATTTTCTTAGGTACCTAATTTGTTTATTTTTGCTATTCACGTGTTCCGAATAATATATTTGACAGGAGTTTGCCATTAAGTCTTTATTTCCAAACGCTATTTAAATATGATGATCTAAACTTTTAAACTATACATTATAAAATCGCGAAATGATTTTGATTTAAATATTTAATTTCTACGCAGTCACCCGGAAAACCATGCAAAACACGGCAAAATTTGTAGCGGCGACGAATTGTTATTCTAAATTTCTCTTGGTATTTTATGACGTCATTAATTCTAAATAAGTGCTTATTTTTACGTATTTTTAAAACATATTTTTCCCCGTACATTATCAAGTATATTACAGATTTATACATTTAAAAAAAACATAAATACCATTGCAAAGTAGGTTAAAATATATTGAACTCTACGAATCTTAGAATACCGAAATTTGACATTATTTAGGTATTTATGTAGACAAGACTTTTACTATAGGAAAAATCTTAATAATATACTGTGCATGATTTATTTTGGCATATTGTGACACAAATGTTGAATTTTATTTTTAAAATAATCGTTACTTCATTATGTTCTTAAGATGAGGAAATCACATGATAAAATATTTTCTTGTTCTTGTTCATGAAATTGTGCTCACTGGAGCAAGTTTGTATTCTTTACACATTTTACTATGTTCAAAATCCGTTGGGACAATGGAAATGAATTAATATCTTCTCAAATTCCGTTTTGACAATGGAAATGAATATATAGTATTGCAAGGTGCGTGCGGTCAATGGAAATGAATAAATATCATTGGACGTTGCGTGCGGTCAATGGAAATGAATAAATATTTTCCTTAGCTAATTATTTGATACAAAATGTCACGTTGTCATGTAATGCTCACGTAAAAGAATATAAACTTAAATTCATATTTCTCGATGTGAGCATAATGACTGCTTATTTATTTGTCTTGGTTTAATACAATGCTTGCTTGCTTTATTTAAACAAGCAAGAAAGGCAAGGAACTCTGTAACATTTATACGAAAATGTGTGACTGAGAAGATTTCGAGAGAAAAAGACATCAAATAACAATCATGGAAGGAAAAAGGGTATAATATATGAATAATGAAGGAATACGATCTTATCAGATAAAACTGTTAAATAAAGATGCATGTTGATAAAGTACGAAAAGCAACATTTTGGAGAGCTGATGATAACAACATTATGATACTAAGTTAGATCATGCAAATCTTAGCACACATTTGGAAAAAAAAAGAAAGAACGGAGGAAAGAAGGAAAGGGCTAGAAAAAATATTTATGTCATTAATACTTAAATCAAACCTGAGAGAAAATCTAGACAATGTCTCCATCACTTCTCAAGAGCTGGTGTACAGTTAAACCAGGACATACATGCACCAGGACATGCATACACCAGGACATACATACATACATACATACATACATACATACATACATACTTACGTACGTAGGTACGTACGTAACATGTCGGTCAGAAGGTGCTGCACACAAACACACACACAAACACACATACATACATACATACATACATACATACATACATACATACATACATACATACATACATACATGCATGCATGCATGCATGCATGCATGCATGCATGCATGCATGCATGCATGCATACATACATACATACATACATACATACATACATACATACATACATACATACATACACACGTACGTACATACATACATACACACGTACGTACGTATGTAGGTACGTACGTAACATGTCGGTCAGAAGGTGCTGAATTTCAACTGCAGGTACATAATAAGTTGGTGGATTTATGTAAGTGGTTCAGTCATAAACGGCAAAAGCCAAGAATACATAAAAACATGAACTGAAGATTCAGATACAACAACAAATAAAACATTACAAGACACAGATGCTATAGTGAAAACGAGAAAAATGATATTATCTCTCACCATCTCACTTACTTTTGTCAAACGTCGACAAAACGTTGGCATGTCTATTAAACTCATGCTTACTGGGTCATTGACAATATATACAGGAAAGTAGCGTCAAGGCCAGCCATTTAGTATGATAGCAAAACAGTCCAGTCGATTTGAATAATAGCCTACGCCTCAAGCAGGAAAGACAATCTTATCTTCTATTGCTTTCCATACGGGGAGCTGCACACTTGCGAACGCCAGCATTATAATGGCTGTGCAATCATGTGTAAATATAGTATGTTTTAAAAGGAACTTACGTAACATCCATGACGATTTTAAATATTTTATTTATAGTTTTTTCCAATTAGTAAAATAATAAAGAGCGGTAGGTATGTTAACAAAGTAGATAAAAAGTACAAGATCAAGTAAAAACATACATAGTTGTAATGCAAAAGCGTATTACATTTAAATTTGATAGAAAACGTATTTGAAGCTTACATTCGATTAAATAAGTAAATTAGTTTGTTTGCATACAATTGATAATGACCAATTCAGCATTAAAACAAACAAATAAGCAATAATACATCGTGAAACTGACAAATATCGATTGTTTATAGTCATTGATCAGCATGCCATTGCACACTCTCTCTCACATCTATGTATTATCTTGTAAAACCAGTCTAAATACGCCCGTAATATTGCTCGGGTTAAGGAGATATGTGACCTAAACGTTGTTCAATTATGAAAAATTGACATTTGGTGAGGGTATTCCTTATAATTACGCTGATGTGAACCGAAATTGAGGACTTAGCGTTTTATCTCGCTCAGTAAGCCGGGATTCTTAAATTAGCTTTCCAATCTGGGAAATCTTGAAGCCGATAAGACAAAACAAGGCGTGAGGGGAATCGGAAGCTGATCATTTGGCCCATAATTTGGTATGGTTTGTTTGAAAGGGAAGTTAATTTGGGGAAGAAATTGAATGTCTTGGGCTGAATTGATAGCAGTGATTGATACGAGCACCGGGCGAGGATATAAATGCACGAAATTGATGTCAATTATTTTGTAAATTACTCACAAATAACCCATCAATTTTACATTATCTGGACAGCGCCTGGATTAATCACCAACTATTAAAAGAAGTCGTTATAGGTTTGTTGAGAGAGGAATACACATCCAAAGACCATTCCAAACTTACGGGCTTGTTTAGCCATTTTGCGGTTGCCTTTATTTCGCTCGCTCCGCCAGAAAGCCACTATAATATCCATAATCTTCGGAAACGATGGGGAAATAAGAAATTGTCGACAATAATTTGTATAATGCCGATCTGATCCTTTGCAAAAAGACTATTAGACAAAAGATCTCATTTTATAACAAGAAAAGGCTACAAATATATTGGTGCTACATCTTTTTTTATTTTTGTTTTGTCTCGAAAGTGAGTCATTCTTCTTGAAAAAGACTGCCCAAGACTGCCATGCGTTTCGCTTCTTTACAGATTGAGGAAATTGAGGAATACAATACAATACCTATAAAAAATGCTGTTCTTTTGTTTTTAAAAAAAGAGTACAATGTTTATATGTGTTTCAAAATTTCAGCATATGTGTAATAAAGGGAATTTTTACACATCGTATCCTATGTGTAATTAAAGGGAATTTTTACACATCGTATCCTAACTTATTAAGTCATTCCAAAAATTGCGTCAACATTTAAACTTGGTGTATTTTGTTATCCCTGGCCTGTCAAACGCTGCAAAATTTAATATTATTTTTTCATATAGAATAATGAAAAATTAATATCTAATATTTACAAATGCGACTTTAAATAGGTAATTGGGATAATCTTCGTTTATAGACAAAACCTATCTTGCCATAAGTAAATATTACATAAAAAATAATTAAAATTTCATACGAAGCACTAATATTAAATTTATATTGCCAATTTTTAAAAATTTATAATTTATCGCCTCGACAATGTTTATGAAGTTTTAACATTTAGCTTTGAAATATTATGCTTAATTGTTGTGTTTGATCCCTTCATTTAGAATGGTATACATACGTAACTATTTTCATCGCCTCATCTACGTACGTGCCGATTTCATAAAAACGCAAAAGGTAGAAACTGACACAGCACGCAATTGTTTTTTTCCTTGCTTAATGATTCCGTTGAGAAAGAGTTACACATGTACAAATTAATTTAGTCTGAGCCTCTTCAGTCATGTCGTTAGTACTTTTCCTCTGCACCGCGGTGAAGAGTACCGTTATAAAAGCGCCAATCTTTGGCAGATAATGAGAAAAGTGGAAACTTATGTAGTTGTCTCGTATCTTCTGGACGACAAAAAGTTAAATCTGGCGAGATTCGTCTTTTTTTAAACCCTCCCCAAAAATTGCGACAAAAAATATCAGAGCTTTTCCTCGTTTCTATTTCTTTTGCAATTTTGTGTCATCTAAGTACCTCCCTGCCTGTAACCATTACGCAAATTGAAGTCTTACATATAACAAAGTAGTCATGAAAGTGTGCGTTCCATCATAAACTAGTCATAATTTGACTATATTGTTATATATGTTATAATCTAGACCACTGACTGCAGTTTGAAAATTTGGCCCCCATTCTAACTGGACATCATTTGGTTTAATAAGATGCTAGCATATTGTATCGCAATTCAATTGTAAATTCAGCATGCTAACGGAGAACAGTTCGTACATACCGTACATACCGACGTATAAGTCACATCCAACTTATATCTTTACAGACCCAGATCGATTAGGCATTATGAAACGGCCGATCACGGTCGATACTGTTTGCAGTTGCACCTGTCTTGTAAGTGAGTACATACAGTAGTTTCTTAATAAAGACACATTGAGGATATGGTACTACAATTTATCACGTGTAAGGTGTAGATTCATCTAGTAAATTTTAGGGTAAATCCCAATAATCAGACCGATATTATGCACAATTTCTATTAATGGTGTACATTTACACGTCTAGAAAGAAAATCGTTATATTTTGCCAATGAGAATACAAATCATGAGTCTCATTTTAAGATCCGGTCTTTCCAGCCAATAGTTTTTTCCTCCCCTGTTTCCCGTGTTATTCCAAAACTAGGCCAAAATGGCAAAATTCTTGTGTATTTATTGGAGTAATTTATATTTTTCTCGACATCATTTGTTCAACTTCTTTTCGACCCGCCGCACTAAAGATCAAAAGAACTATTGGCCATAGATTAGAAAAAATGGCTCATGGTACTCATATACATAATCATGTAACTAAAAGATCTATATTCCTTTAAGAAATTGCATGCATTCATAAGAAATTGTTTTACACCCCACCCCACCCCAATAGAGAATATTGTTATGGATTGCTTTTATAAATATTTGGAATTGTTTGATAAATGTAGCAAATACATACATTTGCCTGGAAACAATACATACAAAGAGGATTTTGACTAAAATATTTCATATATATATATATATATATATATATATATATATATATATATATATATATATATATATATATATATATATATATAATTTACCTACTGGAAGTTACATTATACTATTATCCCGACAACCGCCAATAATATATATTTAAAAGTCATATTTTCCATGAAAAGAAGACAAACTATTCACACAAAAAATGACTCATCCTGCTTGTAATCTCTAAATAACACTGTAATGAACAGTTATAGATGGATGGATGGATGGATGGATAAATGGAGGAATAAATAAGCCACTGAACGTATATCCTGTAGTAGCACAGGGTAATAGTTTATGCAAACTAATGTTCGACAGGTTATAGTTTAGGCATAGTTGTTTTTATTGTTAGTTAGTTACGTGCTTTGTTTTGGCAGATAATGTATTTTTCCAGATTCAAATGGTAAGAGATCAAGTGATTTATGCCAAAGAATATGTCTTTCTGCCATTTGCCATCTGGATTTCACGAAATGTCTTCATGTAAAAGAAGTGCAGATCATTAGTCTGCCATACTGAACAGCGTATGTAGTGTCTACCTGCAGTTTCTGGGACGCGGATGAATATTAATTGTACTCAAGCGTTTGAATGATAGGGAGGAGCATATCGAACCATATAAAACGGGCACATTTTTATTTCGCTTGCTATATATATCATTGACAGCAGCGTCAATTGTAGGGTAAAAACTGTCATGCAAACCCTGCTTAAATAATTAAAGCATCAGTGATTTATTATATATACGTGCTGGCTTTGCTTTATGAGCCGAAACCAGTTATGTGGGAAATGTTTCCGTCGGCTTTTAGGCCGACACCCGAGAGATGACGGCACTTAGCGTAACATTCTTACCGAATCAAGTGAAACACTGTTCAACATCTGTTTTGGAATAACAAAACCAGGGTGGCGAAAAGGAAATGGACGCGATGCCTTGGTTACACGTATAAAATATGTGAGAAACCGATGTCAAGATAAACATCCAAGACTGCGTATTTCAATAATCAGTATAATAGTTTTCGGGCGAGGTAATCCCGATACTTAATTACTTGGTTCAGTTAAGTCATTGTATCTTGTTTATGAATTCTTATTGCATAAATACGTCTTTTCAAGGTGGTGGTTGCGGTCGTTTCCCTGTTTCAGTGATATATAAAAAAAAAAAATTAAAGAGTAAAGATTTCCTATCTGCCGCACCCAGAAAGGTTTTGGAAACGAGGGGGGAGGGGGAAGCTTACCAGCGAGAAAAAGAGTTGTGTAATATTTCCTGTAGATTAGTCTCCTATCACTAGCAGACAATTTTACTCATACCCATGAACTATATCTGTGGCACTTCAGCTGGCAGCTCGTTCTTTGCAAGTCATTCCAAATTTGCCATTTTCATCAAGTCATACTGAAACTAAGTCAGCACACAAGTTACTAACAAGAACTTTATATAGAACTCATGAACTCAAAAATATTCAAGTTGACTGCTGTCTACACACCCCCAGCCCCCCATTGGCTCATCTATTTGCGGGAAACAAAGGTCCATGCGCCAATATCTTTGGCACTTTGTTTGACAACGATTTTGCTCATGCCCTTAATTCATAAACATTGCAGCATGGCTTTCCTTGTTCCTTCAAGCTGAACATTAATAGAAACGTTGATGCAAACTGTCATCTTTGCATCAGACAATGTCAGGATGTTTTGGGTTATAGAGAAGTCACTGTAATTGGGAAATGTCTCGTTCACTGTCTCAAATTGTGAGGTATGCTAGATATGTAATTAGGGCAGAGAGCTTGAAAATTCTATCTGCGTAGGTTCGAGTCTTATCTCGGCTAACGTGGATATGTGCGAAAACTTGTCAGTAGCTTCTCAATGGTTTTCCCCGGGTTCTTCCAACGCCAAATATAATGGCCGCCATGTATAGCTTCTCGTGTGGTGAAAAACAAAATTACGTTACACCCATGAAACCAACCCAAATATTTCCAATAATTATAAGTAGTAATAAGGGATACCCTACGGACAATGGGAATTAGCATTACAGAACCCCTTGGGACACTCTACGGACAAGGGAAATTTAACATGGCGAAAAATCGTGGGACAATCTACGGACAAGGGGAATTTAACATGGGAATAAATCGTGGGACAATCTACGGACAAGGGGAATTTAACATGGGAATAAATCGTGGGACAATCTACGGACAAGGGGAATTTAACATGGGAATAAATCGTGGGACAATCTACGGACAAGGGGAATTTAACATGGGATTTTTTTTAAAAATTTTTTTAAAAAAGGGGTAGGCAAATCAAAGACTATCTCTTTTCGAGAAATATGGCTGGCCCTGAAAAGGGCCTTTGGGTTTATTTTAATGTATTCATAAACATAAATGGCACCGCATTGGTCTTCTTCTTCTCCTTAGGCTGCGTCTTACTGTTGGTCCGTACATCAGCACTCTTTTCAGGCATCCTTGTCTTTCGACGTAGATCCTACGTATCCACAGGCTGGTGTTGGTCCTGTGGACAACGGTCCACTTCGATCGGACATACATAAGCAAGTCTGTCCGAAACATCATGGAAGACACAAGGGTGGATGACTCAACTGTAGTCCACATCTTGAAGCGACGAGAATAGGTGAATCAATGCAGTGAACGGCGCTTATTTATAGGGACAGGAGGGATTGAAACGGATTGAGTTCATTCACCAATCCGAACACGCGTTACAGAATTCAGTCAGCCCGCATCCAATCCGAAGAGAGCAGTCTGTGACGTCACGTAGTCAATATAGATTCGCTAACGCTTGTGTGCAGTCAATCTATGCGACAGTGATTCAACATGACGGAAACTCAGAAAACGATCCATTGGGCTGCACCAGCAGGGGAGACTGCCCAAGGGAACTCGGACTTACTTTCAGAAGAAGTGAATTGGGATTTTGTGGATTTTCTCTCCTCGCAAGAATTTGTTCCGGAACCTTCGTTAGCTTCTTCATTACCGCAAGTGGAGAATTTTAGACAGAGACAGAAAGAAGAATTGGAGAAATTTATGCAACGACAAAAGGAAGCGGAACAAGCTTTTCTCCTACAGCAACAGCAACAAGAAGAAGAAGAGGTAAGAAAAAAACAACAGCAGCAACAGCAAGAAGAAGAAGTAGCAGCAAAGAAACAAGAGGGTGAAAATCAAACGGCCACGGTACTGTTGGACATTTTAGCGGAGTTAAGAAGTCTGAAACAAATGTATCAGACTTCATTATCACGACCGAAGAGAATACGACCTTCCCGAGCTAAACACGTCAACCCTGTGACTAAGCCTACCGTACCACCCTTAGTGATTTCAACCCAATCATCATCATCAACATTACGCAGTCCAGAAGTAGGCCTTGGCCGTGGCAAAGGCATAAGGCAGTTAAAGTTGATTGCTTAAACTCACCCCTGCACCATGAAGAAAAAAAGGCCCTTTTCAGGGCCACCCACATATCTCGAAAAGAAATACAATTTCAATTTGCCAATAACTCAAAAAAAAAATAACCCACCCATTTTACCTTTATAGTACGTGTCTGTGTATGAGTGCGTGAGTGTAGCTTCTTATTTTAAAATCATAACTCAAAGACACTTACCTTATATCATTCATTTATTCTTTTCTCCATTTTTTACAATTCAATTCACAATTCACAACACAACACTTTAATTAAAAGTTCATTGACTTCTTCTTTCTCCTTATTTAGTCTGTCTCTTTTTTTAATTTCTTCACCTTCACACTCTTTTCCTCTTCTTCTTCCTCCTCGCTTTCTTCCCTTCTTCTTTTTTTCTCTTGTTTCTTTTTCTTCACCTGTCTTCTTTCTTCCTCAGAAGAATCCCTCTCTTCTTCTGAAGAATTCCTCTTTTCTTCTGACTCCTCTTGTTTCTTTTTTGGGCAATCTGGAGACCAATGTCCTTTTTCTTTACAATAATAACAGGTATCTTGACTTTTGTCTTTTTTATCCCCTGTTTTTTTTCTTTTTTGACGGTCTGGACACTCTGAAGACCAATGCCCTTTCTTCTGACAGATATAGCAAGTATCTTGACTTTTATCTCTAAAGGAAGGAGAGTAGTCCGTAGGCTGGTCTGAAGAGAATTTTCTAATGACCCCTCGCAAAGCTCTGACGAAACGTTCCATCTGGTCAGTCTCTTCCATCGTTGTGTTCGGCTTGAGAGTGAAATGAATAGTGAAAGGACAAGACACACATCCTTTTATATACGCTGGTCTGCTATGACTATAAAGTAGTTTATGGTGTTTGAACTTGAGTCATTTGACTTTTTGCTTTCAAGATGAAACGATCCCATTCATTCGAGAAGAAAGAAGAAGAAGAAAGTAAGAGGCAGAAACGTGATCTATCGCCTCGTACCAGGGCTGAAATCTTGGCACAAATTCATGCCAGTGATTTTGAAGAGGACATGAGTGAACCAGAATCCGAACCCTCTAAACCAACTTCACCACCCTTAGTCAACCCTGAAAAGTACTATTCCATTCGAGAGACGGAAAAGCGCTCCTCTAGAAAATTTAGAACCACGGCTTACAAATACACGGTGAAGTTTAAAGATTTCAAGGCTGAAGTGCCGTTAGAGAAAGCAGAAGTGTTCATCACCGAGGTGTGGGATTCTTTGCTCACTTCACTCAAGCAGCAATGTCAACCCAAAGAAGACGATCGCTTGAGACTTTCCATACAACACGACGGTTTGAAATCCCCTGTTTGGATCGAGTTTAGCACCCCTGCAGAATTGACTGCTTCCAAAGTCATGGACAAGATTCAACACGTGCAACAATCTAATGACCAGTTTGACATCACCGATGGAAAAGCCACACTGGACATGACCCACGTCTCTCCTCCTCAAGGGACTGGACGCAAAAAGATGTTATTGGTAGACGACCTTCGCAACACCAAAACAAGTCTCGTCCGAATTAACAACCCTCAAGACCAGATGTGTTTAGCCCGTGCCATCGTGGTGGGACGAACCTATGCCAACAAGAACGACACGGTAGAATGGAAAAGAACCTGGGACACTATTCAACGTTCCGACCGAGCCAAACAACGAAACGAAGCAGAACTCTTGTTACAACAAGCCGGATTGCCCAAAGACACACCCTGCGGCATTCCTGAGATGCAAAAATTGCAAGATGTCCTAGCTCCACGATACACCTTGAAAGTGCACCCTCAAGAAATGCGCGGACCTCTATTGTTTCGAGGCCAAGATTTTAAGGACGGAAAATACATTCATGTTTATCATCACGATGACCATTTCGATACGATTACCAGTATCACCGGATTTCTGGGATACGGTTATTACTGTGAGAAATGTGACCATGGTTATAATAATCGAGAGCAACACAAGCATTGTGGATTGAAATGCTCAGGATGTTTGGCCTCTTCACCCTGTCTGAGCGAAGAACCAGTGCCTTGTTCCACTTGTCTGCGCACGTTTGTCAGCCCTACCTGTTACCAACAACATCTGAAAACGCAAGGTTCACAGAAGAAATGTGCTTGTCAACTCCTGAGATTGTGCCCTACGTGTGAACAAGTCATATGTACCAATGCTGCCAAGGCACACGTATGTCGAGGAAAGAAAAAATGTCACATTTGTCACCACATCGTGGACTTGGAACACCAATGCTACGTGCAAAAATACCAACCCCCACCAGAGAAAGAGGACGGTCACAAGAAGAAAGGCAATTTCATCTTTTTCGATTTCGAATGCATGCAAGAGACCGGCATTCACATTCCTAATTTCTGCGTGGCTCATCGAGCGTGCGAGAAGTGCATTCAAGAACCTATCTTCAGTCATTGCCCTCACTGCAGCAAGATACCCGGAGGGCGTGAAAAAATCTTTCGGGGACCAAACACGTTAGCCGATTTTGCCCAATGGGTCTTAGACCCCGTCGACAAGACGTGGAGCCAAGAGGACATCGAACGTTACGGAGATTGTCATCGTCATGCCACGGTGATGGCTCACAATTTCTCCGGATACGATGGACAGTTTCTTTTGAGGTACTATACGGAACAAGGCACCGAGCGTCCTAAAGTGACTTTGAACGGAGCCAAAATCATTTTCATGCAAGTGGGACAAGTACAGTTTAAAGATTCGATGAGCTATTTGGCCATGCCTTTGAGTCGAATGCCTAAAACGTTTGGAATGACAGAAATGGCTAAAGGGTACTTTCCACACTTTTTCAATACGGAAGCCAATCAACATGCCGTTCTACCCCATTTGCCTGAGGCTCACTATTATGACCCCGACAACATGCGTACCGAACAACGAGATGCTTTCTACGCTTGGTACCAGATTCACGCCTCGGACCCTTTCGACTTTCAGGAAAAAATGCTAAAGTATTGTCGTTCCGACGTGGACATTTTACGGCGTTGCTGTGGAAAATTTCGAGAACTGTTCATGGAACACGGAGGGGTCGATCCTTTGAAAGAAGCTTGCACCATTGCCAAAGCGTGTTCCTTAGTGTACCGCCAACGATTCATGCCTGAAAACACCGTGGCTGTCATCAGTCCTCAAACGACCCACTATGTCAAGCGTCAATACTCGGTCAAAGCCCTACGTTGGTTACATTACTTGTGCGACAAGGAAGACAAATGGATTCAGCATGCCCGCAACGGAGGAGGCGAAAAGACCATTGGAACGTATTCGGTGGATGGCTGGGACTTAGAAAACCCCAAGATCGTGTACGAGTTTAACGGTTGCTTATTTCACGGATGTCCCGTCTGTTACCCTGACCGTGGCACTAAAAATCAGTTTTTGCAACGAACCATGGAAGACTTGTACCAGGACACTTGTCAGCGACGCCTAAAGTTAGAACAGCAAGGATACCAAGTGGTGGAAATGTGGGAACACGAGTACGATCACCGTATGAAAACCGATCCCGAGTTTAAACACCTCGTGGAAAGTTACCAGTTCATGGACCCGCTGAACCCGAGGGATAGTTTGTACGGAGGAAGGACCAATGCCACCTGTTTGCTGTACCAAGCCGACGAAAAGAAAGGAGAAGAAATCAAATACTTGGATGTGTGTTCGCTGTATCCCTACGTGTGTAAATATTGTCGCTTTCCTGTAGGGCACCCGCAATTGCTGACGGAACACATCGACCTGAAAAACATTCGACAATACGAAGGCTTGATCAAGTGCAAAGTTTTGCCTCCCACGAACCTCTACCATCCCGTCTTACCTCACCATTGTCAAGGCAAACTGATGTTTCCCTTGTGCCGTACTTGTGCCGAAACGTGCAACCAAGACCAGCCTTGTCATCACAGCCAGGAAGAACGGGCCTTGACGGGAACCTGGGTCAGCGTAGAATTGTTCAAAGCTCTGGACATGGGATACGAACTGTTTGAAGTATACGAGATTTGCCACTTTCCCAAGACACAACAGTACCGCAAGGGTGATCCCAGTCAGAAAGGCATTTTCGCCGACTACGTGGATGCCTTTTTGAAACTGAAGCAAGAAGCCAGCGGCTATCCTTCCTGGTGTCACACTCCCGAAGACCAAATACAATTCAAAGAGAAATACTACGAACAAGAAGGCATCAATTTAGACCACATCGAGAAAAACGAAGGCAGGCGATCGTTTGCCAAAGTGATGTTAAATTGCTTGTGGGGTAAAATGGCACAACGCCCGTGTTTACCCAAGACGGAATATTTGACAGAACCTTCCCGCTACTTTCAGATGATTCACGACAAAACCAAATTCATGAAACACGTGGACGTCGTTCGAGAGAATTTGATCTTGGTCAATTACGAAGAAGATCTGGACTTTGTGCAAGACGACCCTTTTGGAAATGTCATCATTGCGGCTTACGTGACAGCCCATGCTCGCTTAAAATTGTACGAAGCTTTAGAACTGTTAGAAGAACGCGTCCTGTACTTTGACACGGACAGTTGCATTTACATCCATCACCCGATTCAACATCACCCTGACATCGAAGGAGACCGTTTAGGAGCCTGGACAGACGAGCATCCCGACGACAAGATTCTAAGTTTCGTCAGTGGCGGTCCCAAAAATTACGGCTACGAATACCGGGACAAACAAGGAGAAGTGCACACGACGTGCAAAGTGAAAGGACTGACTCTGAATCATCGTACCAGTCGTGTGGTCAACTTTGGGGTATTGAAAGAAGCCTTGCAATCGGAAGAGGATGGAAACTTTAAAGTGACCACTTACCAACCGAACAAGATTGTACGTTTACCCACTCACCACATCGTCAGTCGACCTTTGGAAAAAGTTTATCAAATCGTGTACCAGAAGCGAGTTCGACTTCCCAATCATTTCACCTTACCGTACGGTCACGTCGGTATTGGTCTGTATATAAAAAGGAACCCTAGGCAAGATCGATAGTTCATTGTGACTACCAAGACCGAGCAAACAAGATGAATACTTTGAAAGAGACATCGTTCCAGTTTGGGGATTGTAAAAAAGTTGTATCTTCCTCTAGTGTGACTAATATTGGATGGATAAGACCCAGGCATTGCGACGGAAAATGTCCGGAAGGAAACTGCGATTGTCCATGTGGTTACCATTGTAATTGCGTCACGGAGTTTGCAGACGAGTGCGATTGTGAGCCTTGCGATGGATACGATGCTGTACGTTGTGACCTGAGCGATGCCGTAAAGCATCATGGGAACTTTAGTGCCCCTACCCCTATCATGGAAAGTGATGCTGTGCGTGTCAAACCTGTCGGATGCGAAAGTGATGCCGCTCGTCCTCTTGGACATTTTACTGGGTTTCGTTTTAAAGGGGAATGTTCACCTTCACGTCTACCCCCCTACGGATGTCATCCAGCCTTGAGCAAACTCCTACCCATGTCACTCAACCCTCATCGAAACGAACCTGTGAAAAACGAATATTCGTTTCCTGTGCGTTTGTCGGAATACTGCGACTTTGAAAATCGTCTTCAATCGTTCAAAGGAAAATGGCCAAAGTATCTGGGAGGACCGACCCCCGAAGAATTAGCCAGAGCCGGATTTTTCTACTTGGGCGAAGGAGATAAAGTCAGGTGCTTCAGTTGCGATGTGACACTTCACCACTGGGAACCGCAAGATTCGGCCTACGTAGAACATGCTCGATGGTCACCGAATTGTCATTACTTACCCTTAGTGGGACCGAGACATTGAAGTAACTTCTTACCATAATAATCTGTTCATGGATACTTTACAAGAGAACATTCGTGCTTTGCCTGTGGAGTTGAGAGAACGCATTTACCGAGAGCTGGTCAAAATACAAGTGAAACGTAAAGAACAATTGCATCCGTTACGTCACCGGTGTTTGAACCACTGGTACCTGAAGGCTATACAAGGATTGATTCAATTGAAAGTGTTCCATCGGACAGACATTGATCAACGATCCTCTAGTTTTAAAAAGGATTGGTTTGGTATGGACGATTCTACCTACATCATTGTAAACGTACTGCATCGAATTCCAGAGGAAGAGTTAACGAATTACCAACATCTTGAACACAATGTCAACTTAGTGAAAGAGGAAACTTCTGAACGAATTGTCATGTGTAGATTAGTGACTCAACGATTTAAATTTGACACTGAAGTGAAACCATGTTTGTGCAAAGAGTACATTTCTTGTGTCAGACCAAAGAGGATTTAGTATGACCTATTCATGGATACTTTGCTAGAGAACATTCGTGCTTTGCCTGTGGAGTTGAGAGAACGCATTTACCGAGAGCTGGTGAAAATACAAGTCAAACGTAAAGAACAATTGCATCCGTTACGTCACCAGATCTTTAACCACTGGTACCTGAATGGTATAAGAGAACTGATTCGTCAGAAATTGTTTCAGTGGTCAGACCTTGTTCAACACTTTGAGTTAGTGAATGATCGAAATGTTCATTATTTTGGTTACTTCGAGATTCACCTACAGCAATACATTGAGGAAGACAAGTTAAAGGATTATCAACATATTTTACGTGGAATCTACTTAGAGGAAGAGGAAACTTCTAAACGAACTCTGAAGTTTCGGTTACAGTATGCAAGATTTAGATTCCCTACTGGAGAACGAAGATCTCTGGCTAGAAAGTACGTGTATTGTTTCCGAAACAAAGAGACTATAAAAACAGGCTGCCATGCCACGACTTATGTCACATGTCATCCAACAGATTCCGTGGAAGGAACTCAATGACCATATTCAAACCGTGGATCATTACCATCGATTATTACAAGAACTGTATCCATTCAATTTGGGACGACAAGTGGTGTGTGTCTTAGTGACTTGTTTTCTGGGATTTCGTTTACCAGCCGATTCTTTGTGGACTCTTTACGATCAGTACTTACCACCTCCATGGCCTTAAATGGTCACGAAAAACTCCTTTTGCTCAAAGCCTTGCGGTTTCATCTGGATACTTCTCGACCTCTACGGGAAAAAAAGATTCGTCAACTTTTAGCGACCCAAGACGTGTATGACGATGTGTGTGTAGCTTGTGACTTACATCCCCATTGGACAGATGTCCGTGCCTGGAAAGAATGGGATTTTGAGGCTTGGACCCAAGAAGTGGCCCAGTATGCACGAGAGTTGTTCAAGGAAAAAAGTTACTTTTCAACCCGTGTTAGTGACGGTACCAGAAGAACCCGTCACCCAGGACAGGACTGTCGTGGACAGACCTGAAAGACCCTTTCGGGAGGACACTTGTGTGACCTTACCCCCTGTTGAACTGGTTAGAACATTACCCAAAAGATGTGATTGTTGTACAGACACTTGTGTTTATTCCACGTTCATCGTTATCATGTGCCTTTTATCCTTGTACTTAAGCCTTTGGCTTTTATGTATTTTTGTCTTTCGTATTCATGTTTGATAAAAAAACATTCAATAAACGTGTTCTGAAAAAGTATATAAACTCTTGTCTTGTTCGTTTTCGTGTCACAAGTGACATTTCTCACACCATGGCTACCTCTGCTGTCTCTACTCCCTCTTCCTCTACTGTCAAAGTCATCGACGAACACTTAGATCGTGCCAGTTGGGAGGCTTTGTATCTTCGCCATCCCTTTAACATGCTCATTGCTGGACCTAGCGGTTCAGGCAAAACCGAATTCGTCAAACGTTTGATCGAACATAAACATCATTTGATCGATCGGCCCCCTCAACGGATCGTGTGGTGTTACAAAGAGTGGCAATCGGCGTACAGCCTCTTGCGAGAAAGTCAAGGCGATTCCATCGTGTTTGTGGAAGGCATTCCTAAAGAAGACGACGGCATCGTCTCTGACTCCCGTCAAACCCATTTGGTCATTTTCGACGACATGTTAGGAGAAGACGAAGAAGAAATTAAATTGTGGTTCACGCGCAAAGGGCATCACCGTAATGCCAGTGTCATTTACATCACCCAAAATTTGTTTCAACAAAGTAAAGCCCATCGCACCATCAGTCTCAATGCGCATTACGTGGTCTTGTTTAAAAGCCCTCGAGATAAATCGCAAGTGCAAGTCTTAGCCAAACAGTTAGGAACGCCTTGGCTGACTCAGGCGTACGACGATGCCACTCAAACGCCACACGCCTATTTACTCGTCGATTTGAAACCTACGACCCCCGAGGATTTGCGATTTCGTACCCACTTGTTTCACCACTGGTGCCAAGACGGAGGGCCTGTCCTGTACACGTCTCCGTCCTCGACTTCATTTCACTCCCCATCAAAAAATCTATAAAAACCTCAGACCCTTTTTCGTCTGTCTCACACTCAGTGCGAACATGACATCCCTTCAGTCGCATCTTCCCGTCAAATTGATTCGTGCCTTGTATGGCATCAGTCGAGAAAAAAATCCACAAACACGAGCCCGTGTCTTAGAAGCTAGTCTCAAAGAAGTCTTACGATGGTTCACGGTGACGGCACGTCAATTACTCCAAGGAATCATTCAGATTCCTCATCAAACCCAACGCTTTTTCGATCGAAACAAAGTCGCTTTGGTCCAACTGGCCGATCCCCGCATCGACACTCAAACCAAAAAACAAATCATTTTGAAACCTGGAGGGAGCGGTACTCTAGGAGGGGTCATCATTCGCTCACTCTTAAGATGGGATCCTAATGCCCCCAAAGTTATCCCCAAGACAAAAGTCCAACGAAGCCCCAAGAAGAAAAAGAAAAAGACCAGGTCCCCAAGAAGAATAACTTCTCCAGTGGCAGGACCCTCCTCTTACCAGACACCACCACCCCGGAAAAAGAAAAGAAGCCCCCAGAAAAAGAAACAGAGAAAAAGTCCCCAGAAAAAGAAAAGTCCACAGAAGAAAACTAGTCGCAAGAGAGGCACTTCGGCCAGGACGCAACCTTACACTCGCAAACCACGACCTGCCACGGCAGTGACTGCGTCTCCGGCATCCTCACGTTCATCCACTTCTCCGTTGATGACACCCAGAACTGAAGAGTACTTGGAGACGTTGATCACACCAAGAACATCTCCGTTGATGACCCCCAAAAGAACTTCCCCAGTGGCAGGACCCTCCAATTTAGTGGCAGTGGCTGCTGCTCACAAAGTACCTTCTCCCAAAATCAAAGTCCAAGAAAGATCGGGCATGTTACAAAGTTTACTGGATTTGTCCAAGCAAGAACTGGCTCGATTTAGTCCGTTGCGTACCCCTGCACGACGTGTCATGCCTGTCCTCAAACTGATAAAACGTAAAGACAATCAGTGGCGACGCGTTCCAGTATAAAAAGAGCCTGTGACCAAGTCGGGGTATCAGTGAACTTGTAAAAAAGATGTCACCTCCAAGAAGCCACAAAAGAAAGAGACAAAGGCAGACGCGTCATCCGACAAAGCGCTTAGCCAAGCATCGACATTACCCTAAGAAAAGACACAGTCGTTCCAAGAAAAAGAGGCGTCAACAAAGGGGAGGATTCCTTGGTGATTTTGGGAAAAACATTGTCACCTTTATGACAAAGCGATAGTCCCAAAAAAAAAGATAAAAGGGTGTGCGTTAAGTCATCGACGTTAGTGTCTGTTCGGTGAATGTCCCGGAACCACAAGCAAAAAATGTCACCCTCCAGAAAACCCCAAGGAAAGAAAAGGAAAGGACTGCCACCACGTTTAGCCAAACATGGGGACCTGTTATCTGTCCTGTCCAAAGCTTCTCCACCCCTACGAAAAAAACTCATTCAAACAGCCTCCAAAGAGGTCATCGATACCGTGTGCGAATGTTGTTTGAACGTTTTGAAAGGCACGATCCCTTTGTCCAAACACCAGAAACAATGCTTAGGCAAACATCGTCACGTTCTTCGCCAAATGGTTCAAAAGAAAATTCCCATTCGTCAAAAAAAGAAGATGTTGGTCCAACGTGGAGGTATTTTACCTCTCTTGTTAGGCCCCATACTGAAAGGAGTCTTGGGAACCATGTTGGGAGGACTGATGGGAGCAAGATAAAAAGGCCTCGGAAGTTCCAAGATCTCAGAATCGACCCCTGACAACCCCATGGAAGGACGAAAACTAGCTTTAGTGCCTTACAAACGATGGATGGAATACCATCGGTGGCAAGAACAACGCACCCCGCATTTACCTCCCAATCCCCATTTGAGCGAGATGTCCCAGTTACAACACGAATTGCAATCCTTGATGGATCGCCAAGATTTGTCCGAAACAGAAAAATCGCAAAAGTACGGTCAACTCTTGCAACGACTGCAACTCTTTCACCAGAAAGCTTTAGACGAAACAGCTTTACCCACTCTAAAAGATTTTAAGACCTTGATGAAAAGTCCAGCACCATCATCATCATTACCACCACTACCATCCCCAAGGGTCACCAGAGATGCTACCCCACAAAGACCTGAGGAAGAAGAGATGCGCGAAGTGTTTCAAACACCGACAGCAGCTCCCATTTCGAGTAAGATTGCAGCATCCTTGTTGACCCCGTCCCCCACACCCCAACGAGAAGAAATGAAAGCTTGGGTTAAAAAGATGATGTCCACACCTCCTTCGACAGAAGTGAAAAAGAAAGAAGGGAAACCAGAAGCGAAAAAAGAAAAGAAAACCAAAGCCATTCCATTGCCACCACCACCACCACCACTACCTTCGACTTCTACTCCCGTAGCCCATCGGACACGTAAATCCGTTTCCAAACCACCCTTTCGACCCACCCAAAGTAGCATCACCGAAGAGTGGGTGACTTATTAACACGCCAACACAAAATAAAAAATGGAAAAAGTCTTAGCCAGCATTTACTACGATCCCTCCCATCCTGCAGGTTACGCAGGAGTTCAAAAATTGTATCGTGCTGCCAAAACTCGACTGAAAAGTCTCCGTTTACCTCAAGTGCAACGATGGTTACAAGAACAAGCTACCTACACTTTACACAAACCCATTCGACGCAAGTTTGCCAGAAGTCGCACCCGAGTGGAAGGCATCGATCATCAATGGCAAGCCGATTTAGCCGATGTCTCTCATTTGGCCAGCTACAATCGTGGCTACAAATATTTGTTTTGTGTCATCGACGTCTTTTCCAAATTTGCTTGGGTCGTACCCTTGACTTCCAAATCGAGCAGCGAGTTAGTGCGAGCCCTGCAACGGGTGTTGAAACAAAGCGGTCGTCGCCCTCTTCGATGGCAAACGGACAAAGGCACCGAATTTCTGAACCAAGCTTTCCAAAAAGAATTAAAGAAACGTGACATTCATTTTTTTACCACCGAGAATCCCGAAACCAAAGCCAGCATCGTGGAACGTTTTCAACGTACTTTGAAAGAACGCATGTGGAAATATTTTACGCATCACCACACTCTGAAGTACATCGACATCTTACCGCACCTGGTGCAAGCGTACAACCAATCTTACCATCGAAGCATCGGACGTGCCCCGCAAGAAGTGACTCCCGACAACGAAGTGCTGGTGTTCGAGCGCCTGTTCGGTACGTCCCCGACGAGGGCTGTCCCCGAGAAAAGTGGAGAGTTGACCGTAGGAGATTGGGTGCGCATTGGCAAAACCAAACGCACTTTCGACAAAGGTTACTTACCTAACTGGACGACCGAATTGTTTCGCGTCACTGGACGAGTGCATGGCCGTCATCCTGCCGTCTATAAATTGGAAGACATGAACGGAGAAGTACTCAAAGGAACGTTTTATTTGCCCGAGTTACAACGTGTCACCAAAAAAGAAGACGACGTGTACGACATCGAAAGCATTCTCGAACGCAGAACCCGTAAAGTGGGCAAACGACGTGTCAAAGAAGTCAAAGTACGTTGGAAAGGATATCCACCCAGTTTCGATTCTTGGATCGACGCTTCGCAAGTCATCGACTATAAAAAGAAGAAGTGACCATCATGCCCTTTCACACAGCAGCAGACGCAACTACGTCAATCAGTCCTTCTTCCCCTAGTTCTTCTGTGCAAGATTTACAAAAACAACCCTTGTGGGTGTGGTGTGGAGAACGTGTGCCTAAAACGCAAATCGTCTTTTTCTGCCAAATCTTCGTGGTGTATTGTGTCATCGGGGCAGCCATTGCCAATTTGAGTTTGCAACAAGGAGACAAACAATTGTGGACCATTTTATTGAGCAGTTGCATCGGTTACCTGCTTCCCAATCCCTCCCTGAAATTCTCCTCGAACGGGAACGTTGTGTCCAGTGCCAGTCACCACTCCAACAACAACCACAATCAGAACCCCATTTTGGGCGGAGACACGCCTCTGACATCCATTAATAACCCCTCGGACAGCCACAGAACTCTGGAATTATGAGTCACCAAAACCAATTTTACTTAACCTTACCCAGTGACAGTTCCATGGAGGTGTTTCCCAAGAACACGTTGTGCTGTTACACGGCCAAATTACCTCAAGCCATCCCCTTAGATCACGAAGCCCATTGGGAAGTGGCTTTAGTAGAAATGATTCACCCTACACAAATCAAAAACATCACTGAAACTCAAAACTTTTTTGAGGTCGAAATCCTGAACCAACAATTACAAGAAGCCATGACTGACATCGGGTTTTCAGGGATCACAACAACATCCACCAGCAATCCAGCCTTCAAAATCTACACCGTGAAAATTCCACCAGGGTTTTATTTTAGCGGCCAACATTTGGTGGACACTATTGCGGACAGGTTCGAGTTCGCCTTTGCCAAAGCCCTGAACAGAACCAAAAAAAGTGTCACCCTGGAGTACCATAAAGTGGCTCGTCGCTTACTGATGAAATTTCAGGATACCCAAACGATGTCCATCAGTTTCAATCGTGACTTGTTTGATATTTTAGGTGGAGACACAAACATGGCTCCAAATTTTAATCCGAAGATCAACAGCAATACGGAATTTTACAAGTTTTTTAGATTCCCTATAGAACTGAATCAAGGACTTAATTTAATGTTCGTGTACTCCGATGTGGTGGAGTATAACGTGGTGGGACACACCTCTGTACCGTTACTGCGTGTCATTCCTTTCAAAGTGGATAATACCACGGTCAGTGACCAGGAAGGTGGAAACACTTACCACGTCCACCGCGAATTTGTCCATCCTCACTATTTGCCTGTCAGCAAGTCGTATTTGGACACGGTCAACATTGCTATAAAAGGAGATTTGGGACAAAATATTCCATTCACCAAAGGAAAAGTCACGGTGAAACTCCATTTTCGAAAACGGTTCTCTCACGACTCGTAAGTAAGTCATGTATCCAGTGTACCAAGGGGTTGCTCGACAGCGAGGACACGGTTTAGGAGACATGTTAAAATCGGCCTTTCGTTCGGTGGCCCCAGTGTTGAAACCGATGGTGACACGCGGATTGCACGCTTTGAAAGATGCGGCACTGACGCAAGGCAAAGAATTTCTCCAAAATGTCATCATCGACAAACAAAACCCTAAAGAAGCCTTCATGAGGGCAGGCAAAAATGTCTTGCTGCAAACGGGCAAAGACATTTTGGGCCGACGAGACACACCTATAAATGCCCTGCACGCTACCGAATCAGGCATTCAGCAAGGACAAGGCAGAAAAAGACGACGACGAAGAAAACACCCTTTCACCAGACTTCAAGCGAGAAAGGCCAAGAAAAGAAGAACCGTTCGAGACTTAGACGTTTTCGATTATTGAGAAAAGAGACAAAAAAATGATGCACCGAGAATCTTGCGCTTGTTCCAAGACGGAACTGGATCTGTTTGCCATGCCCCCCACCATGATGACGATGCAAGAATCCCAATGGGTGGAATTTCATCCCGTCTCCTCATTGACAGCCTCAGCTCCCATCGAGTTTGAAATCAAAGGACAGCCCGAAGATTACATCGATCTGAATAGCAGTTACTTGTACTTGAAAGTCAAAGTTGTCGATGAGGACAATTCGACCCTAGATGGCGATGAGGTAATAGCTCCCGTCAACAATTTCATGCATTCCTTGTTTAGCGGAGTGGACTTGTACTTGAACAACAAACTGGTCAGCAGCAGCATGGATACTTACCCTTATCGAGCGTACCTGGAAAATCTCTTGACGTACGGAATAGATGCCAAGAACACTCATCTCAATGCCTGTGTGCTATGGGAAGCTGACGAAGCAGGCCAGTTTGAAGAATTCGAAATTGATACAAAGGATAAAACTAAATCAACAAATGATGGATTTATAGAACGAAGAAACAGAATCAAAAGTGGAGATAGTTTAGAACTGATGGATCGTTTGCATTTGGACATGTGGTTGCAAGAGAAGTATTTGCTGAACGGGGTGAATGTCCGCCTGAGACTGAATCGTAGCAGTACCGCTTTCCATTTGATAGGTAAAACTGCTTGCAAAACTGTCATCGAGGAAGCCAGGCTCTACGTACGACGCGTAGAAGTGTTACCTAAAGTGGGTAACGACATCAGTCAGACGTTGAGCAGAACGACCGCTAAGTATCCCATCCGACGCGTGGAAGTGAAAACCTTCACCATTCCCAAGGGACAACGATCCATGATCGAAGATCATCTGTTTCAAGGACAGCTACCCAAACGTTTGATCGTTGGTATCGTCGAAAATACAGCCTTCAACGGAGATTTGGGTAAAAATCCTTTCCACTTTCAACACTTTGGCGTTTCCAAGATCGAAGTCAGTCGCGATGGCAAGACCTTGTGTACCCGACCTTTCGAACCTGACTTTGAGAAGAAGAATTACTTGAGATCGTACTTGTCCCTGTACGAAGCCACCGGCCAGTTAGGAACCAACACCAGTCACGGTATTACGTACGAGGATTATGCAGGAGGCTACACTTTGTGGGCTTTCGATTTCACTCCAGACCAAGGCAGCGACGAGGGACATTTCCACCCTATAAAATCTGGCCAGATTCGTGTGGAAATTCAATTTGCAAACCGAATCCCTGATGAAACGGTGAACGTCATCCTGTATGCAGAATTCGATAATACCATAGAAATCAACAGTTTGAGAGAAGTCATTCTGGATTATTAGAAGCCATGGAAGACTGCTATCCCTCTTTACAAAGTGGAGAAACTTTGGACATGAAATGTGAGGAGACTGTGGAAGAAGAAGTGATCATGATGAAGTCAAGATGGCCAGAACAAGAAGCCCATTTAGTCTCCTGTTTTGCCAAACACTTGGTCAACAAAATGACGGAATTGATCAAGCAAAATTGTTATGGATGTCAAAACGATCATCCCAGTCAAATTCAACACGATAAATGCCTGATGTTGAGTCAAGAAGAAAAATTGGACGAGTATCTGGACGAAGCTTGGAGTCTCATCTCGAACAAAGACGTGTTGCACCAGTGGTATAAAGACTTGCGTGAACATTCTTGTCCACCATTAACCACTCAAGAGATCCATCGTATCGAAGCTCTCCTGAATCAGAGTGAGGAAACAGAACGAATCACCGTTTATTCGTCAGACATTTTCAAGCAAAAAGTCAGGATCGAATTGACGACTTATTATTACCTGTGAAGAAGAAAAAAACACAAATCAATGGATACCTGGGAACTTTATTACCTTTTGAACCACAGTTCGTATACGGCTTCTTGGAATCCTGTCGTCTGTGCTAAAGATGAACTCCCTCATCGCAAACCTAAAGACCATCAAGCTTACGTGATCAACACGGACGACAGTCATCTCCCAGGAACCCACTGGGTAGCCGTCTACTTTCCTCAAGAAGGATGTGTGGAATATTTCGATTCGTACGGATTGCCCCCTTTGGAAGACGATATCATCGACTTTATGAGAAGAAATGCTCAAACCACCCGATTCAATAATGTGAAATTACAAGGCACAGATTCCTTGGTGTGTGGACAGTACTGTGTGTATTTTCTGCATCATCGCAGCCTGGGCTATTCCTTAGAACATTTAGTGACTCATTTTGATCCTCGTTCTTCTGCTAGAAACGATGTGAAAGTAGATCGATGGTTTTGTGACCATTATGCTTATCTTTTGTCTCAAGCTAGGAAACGTAGTGTCCATCAATGGCCTAATGATTTCCAACAGTGGAAATCACAATTTCATTCACAACGTTGTCAGCCTTGTTTAAAGTAGATTGTATTTGAAGAAAAAAATGTTTGTGATTTGAAAAAAATTGTTTGATGTTATAGTGTTGGATTAGTGTTAAAAATGTTGTTGTTTAGTGTTAAGTGATTTTTGAATAAAAAATGTTGTGTTTTGAAAAAATGCTTTTGTCTTTTGTTTAGCTATAAGAATGTTGAATTGATGCTCTTTCATTTCTTACTATCCCTCTCATGACAATCACTGAACGTTGCGGCTCGAAAACCGTGTGGGGGATGTTTTCCTTCACGTCCGCGCTTTCACTATAAGAACCGGGGTTGTTTCCAGTCAAACCATCCATTGTCGACTCATCCTCCTACGAAGATGTGCTCCAAACTAGCTAAGCTCAACGAAGCCTACGTGAATTTGCATAGGGTCAGACACAGTCTGATACCGAAGCCAGAAGAAATAGAGAATGTGAGAATGTTAAAAATCACTGAAGACCTGATAGAAGAGCTCTTCAGAGAAGAAGTGAACAGGGAGAAAGAAGAATGGACAGAGAAGTACAGACTTCAAAAACAGCAGCAACAGCAACAACAACAGCAGCAGCAGCAACCTGAACCTGACAGAGGCTTTGTCGATTGCCGTATCGACACCAAAGAGTTCTTCTTCTCTTTCCGAAGAAGCAGACCTATTGCCAGAAAGTCTATAATCAGAGGACATCGCATTCTTAGAAACTAAAAAAAGAATGCCATAGCAAAACAAAAAACAGCCCTTTTCAGGGCTACACAATACTCTAGAAAAGAAATAACTATTAATTTGCCAATGTGTGTAGGTGGAGTAGTGTGTATATAAACACTAACTCTTTTATAAAAAATGTGAGGGTATGTGTTTGTGTGTTTGTGTTTGTAAGAGCTCACGTAACTTGGTATGGATAGTAGATTAAAATGATGTTAGTTTTTTGGCTGTTAGAGGTGTATATTTGGGGTTAGATTGGATTGCTTTGCGTATGTGGATAGTCTATTGAAGTGATTAATAAAAAATTTTAGAATAGTGAGTGAGTGTTTCTTTTAGGTCCGCGCGTTGTTGTTGATTTTGGTCACGATCTAGGTAAGATCCATTTTATGTTTTTTAGGGGATGTTTTCCATCACGTCCGCGCTTTCACTATAAATTGAAACTCGTTCGGCAGTCCAGCTACCCTTGTTGATTGATCAACACCAAATATGAACACGAGACTTGAGAAACTGTTGGAGCTTCATGTGCATCTGGAATATGCCAGGCGCATATTAAATGAACTGGCCGCGGAAGCCATTGTCGAGGAGGGAAGGATAAGAGAGGAGGAAAGAAGAAAAAAAGAAGAAGAAGAAGAAAGAAGATATAAAGAGGAAAGAAGAAACAAAGAAGAGGAGGAGGAAAAGGAGAGAAGAAATTTCAAAATCCCAGAGAGTGAAAATTGGGATTCTGAAGCGACATATCCTGCCTCTGCTCTCTCCCCCAAAAAGGTAAAAAGTAACTGGGGGATAAGATGTGTATGTGGCGCCAGACCTGGAAGGTGCCACCATTAACCAGGTGCCCATGAAGTTCCAAACAAAACAGCCCTTTTCAGGGCTACCCAATACTCTAGAAAAGAAATAACTATCGATTTGCCAATGTGTGTAGGTAGAGTAGTGTGAAAATAAACACTAACTCTTTATTAATAGTGGAAGTGTATGTGTTTGTGAGTTTGTGTTTGTAAATGATGAAGTAGGTTGGTGTGAATAGTAGATTATGGGTTTCTTTATTGTTTCTTAGAGTATGTGGAGAGTATAGTTAGGGTTTGATTATATGAAATGAGAAAAGTGGGGATGTTTTCCTTCACGTCCGCACGTTGTTAGGTTATGATCTAGGTAAGATCCATTTTATGTTTTAGGGGATGTTTTCCATCACGTCCGCGCTTTTTGTATAAGAACCCACAGTATTCGTGGTTCAAACCATTCTGCAAAGAATAAAAAAGAAGATGGCTTCAAACCACCTTAACAAAATGGAAAAATTGCAAAACGTCATGGACAATTTAGGAATGTTTGAGCAAATGTTGGTTAACCTAAACGAGGATCACTACTCATATAGTCCCCATAGAGTGAAGATGGAGATAAACAATTTACGAAAAATGAAGGTAATCATCAGTGATCTGTTAAAAGAAATAAAGGAGGAAAAGGAGGATGAAGAGGAAAGGATAAGGATGAGAGAATGGAATGAAAAAATTGAAAAAGAAGAAGAAAATGAAAAGAGGAAGAAAGAAGAGGAGGAAGAGAAGAAGAAAGAAGAGGAGGAGGAGAAGAAAAAAAAGAAAGAGAAGAAGAGTGTAGGAGATAAAATAAGAAGTTGGTGGAGGAAAAGAAGAAATTAGAAGAAGAAGAAGAAGAAAACCCAAAGGCCCTTTTCAGGGCCAGCCATATTTCTCGAAAAGAGATAGTCTTTGAATTGCCTACCCCTTTTTTAAAAAAAATCCCATGTTAAATTCCCCTTGTCCGTAGATTGTCCCACGATTTATTCCCATGTTAAATTCCCCTTGTCCGTAGATTGTCCCACGATTTATTCCCATGTTAAATTCCCCTTGTCCGTAGATTGTCCCACGATTTATTCCCATGTTAAATTCCCCTTGTCCGTAGATTGTCCCACGATTTTTCGCCATGTTAAATTTCCCTTGTCCGTAGAGTGTCCCAAGGGGTTCTGTAATGCTAATTCCCATTGTCCGTAGGGTATCCCTTATTACTACTATTATATTCACTCCTCGTTTAATCTAATGGTATTCAGTTTTCGCTTCATCTACTAGTATCCAGTACTCACTTCATCTCGTAGTATTCGGTCCTCACATCATCTCCTTGTATTCGGTCCTTACTTCATCTCCTAGTATTCGGTCCTCATTTATCTCCTAGTATTCGGTCCTCACTTCATCTCGTAGTATTCGATCCTCACTTCATCTCCTAGTATTCGGTCCTCACTTCATCTCGTAATATTCGATCCTCACTTCATCTCCTAGTATTCGGTCCTCACTTCATCACCTAGTATTCGGCCCTCACTTCATCTCCTAATATTCGGTCCTCGCTTCATCTAGTATTGGGTCCTCACTTCATCTCCTAGTATTCGGTTCTCACTTCATCTTCTAGTGTTCGGTCCTCACTTCATCTTCTAGTGTTGGGTCCTCACTTCTTTTCTTAGCTTTCGCTCCTCGTTTCATTTTCTAGTATACACTCCTCAGTTCATGTACTAGTTTACTCCTCGCCTCATCTTCTAGTATGCAGTAGTATCCACTTTTCAGTTAATGTACTACTATTGGCTGTTCATATTCATCTAATAATACCCGCTCCTCACTTCATCTACTAAAATACACTTCTCACGTTACCTTCTAGTATTTACTCATCACTTCATCAATTATCGTCCACGCCTCGCTTCATTTGTTGGTATTTACTCCACAGTTCTTCTATTAGTATCCACTTCTCAAATAATAATATTAACTTAATCAAATGTCTACTCGAATTATTTTCGTGCATATACGTATATACTAATTATTTAGCAGGTACTTGTCAGTGACGTAAAAAGAAATTCTGAGCTCTCTCACAATAAAATAGTTTTTATTAATGAAAATTCACTCCACCCCCCCCCCCCACCCCCCGCAGTTACTGGGGTTCTTTGGGCAGCTGGCACGTCACAGGTCGAAATATCATATACGTTTAGCATTTTGCGCTTTAGGAAAGAAATATTGCATTCTGTATGAATATTATAGACATTTTATACCTGTCTGTCCGTCTGTTCAATAATGTTGGCAAATACTCAAGCATACCTAAAGAAGATACTTTTATTATGGTCATGAATGTATTTCAAATAAAATCTTTTCTTTTCTCAAATATATTTCAGTCCCTTCGGTAATAGTTTACGTGCATTCTCACGTTTCCTTTTGACTTGTAAATATTCTGTCACCTCTATCTGTTTATTAAGATTGCCATTTTTTTCTTCTTCTGACAGAATTTAACGTTATCTCACTTTGTAATCCTATCATTAAAGATTGAAAGCAGAACAACAGTAAAACAGGTTGTATATAATAGGTGTAAAGAGCTTGGATCGCATATTATTTGAAAAAAATGGTCTTTTTTCTGTAATCATCTGCCATATTTTTGCATCCTTGAGCAAGCAAACAGCAAAAAAAAAAAAAAAAAAAAAAAACAGAAGAAAACAAAGCAGTTTTTTTTTCCTGCTTCATTAGTCGCATTCATCATTTTCTGGAAATTTCCGTTTCTTAATAATAATAATAATAATAATAATAATAGCAGTCATCACCAAAACTAATGTCTGTAAATTAACTACGACACATGAAGGCATATATTGATATAAACAAACGCATGCAGTTAAGTATAAGCAATGCATGTCAATGAACATCAAGAGAATTCCAATCACTGATTCTCATCACGACATAAAAACAAGAGGCAGAATAATCTAAACTGCTTGATCTTCGTACTTACAATTTTGACTTGTTCTAATAGAATTATAAATCATTAGTTTTGAAAAAGATTTTTTAAAATCCAAAATGCCTTTCTACTTCTAGTTTTTGTTTCCTTCTTCTTCTCTCCCTCCATTTCTACACGTGACTAAATTCTCAAATGGTCACTGAAAGATAGTAGGAAGACTTTGAATGAGGTTTTCTCTGGCATGGATATCCATTTCGAATTACTTTCATGGATATCCATTTCGAATTACTTTCATGGATATCCATTTCGAATTACTTTCATGGATATCCATTTCGAATTACTTTCATGGATATCCATTTCGAATTACTGGCATGGATATCCATTTCGAATTACTTTCATGGATATCCATTTCGAATTACTTTCATGGATATCCATTTCGAATTACTTTCATGGATATCCATTTCGAATTACTGGCATGGATATCCATTTCGAATTACTTTCATGGATATCCATTTCGAATTACTTTCATGGATATCCATTTCGAATTACTTTCATGAGATGAATTGAACATTTGCATCTTTTGCGATATTAGACGAGCATGAGATTGAACATTATTTGACGAGTTTCATAAATTTCACTTTGAAATGAGCACAAATGTGAGATTTCATTCAACACATGTTTAAAATGGCTGATTTCAATGGACGAAAATACCTAAATGTGTTGTGAATGAACGACAATGCATTTGGATGAATCGGTCGTTGCAACTTTGCATCATGGCGTCATTTTTAACGTCATTAGGCGTTGTTATAGTGCTACATAGGAAAGGAAAGAGAAAAAAACCACTCCCACAAACAACTTAAATCATGTAATGGTTATATCGTCCTGAATAGGAAAGTACGAGAGGATTAAATAACGCATAAGCAACGATACAAGTAAAAAGTAATGCCCTCGCGTGTTAAGGAGACTAGCTGAGAATTTACATGTGTCATCATGAAATAGATTGAGAGGTTGTTAAAAGCCATATGCTAAGTTAGCTCAGATATAGTCAGACTCTGTGATGGTTCCAATACAGGTGGAATTCGGCAAGAACTTGAAAGGAAAGTTTACATAACTGATCTTTGCTAGCATCATGTCAGTGGAAAAATCACTTGTTCTCATTTTTACGTTTTTAATGTCCGTCAGTATGTATTCATCGGATTTTCAAGACCGGCAGTGGGGGGGGGGACTAGTGGTTAGAGCGTCTGCCTCGGTTGTGAGAGGTCGTGGGTTCTATCCCCAGCCGAGTCATACCAAAGACTTACAAAAATGGTACTGACAGCTGTCTCACTAGGCGCTCAGCATTTAGAGGTTAGTGTTAGGACTGGTCGGCTTGGTGTCAGGATAATGTGACTAGGTCAGACATCATGCTACATGTCTGCGGCATGATGCCCCAGTATTAGACATCACTATAAACTGCTACACTGCAGAAATCGTAGCGATAATTGAAAAAATTGTGAAAGCTACGTTAAAAATCCAAAACATACACACACACACGCTCGCGCGCGCGCGCACACACACACACACAAGAACGCCACTATGTATTCATAAGATTTCAGGACTGTCAGTATGTATTCGTCATATTTCAATATAGAATGAACAATGTCACAATAAAAATAAAGTTTTTTTTTCAACAGACAGGATTTTAACATATAAACATATTGATATAATATTTAAATCTCTTGAAACAATTTTATTATCATTATTTGTAAAAGAAAACTGAACAAAGTGCGAATAAAATTGAAGGCCCCAGTGCATTTATTTGTACAATTTAGCAGATCCATATACAATATTGCCAAAATCCACCCACCCCGGACAAAAAAGTAAAAAATAAATAACAAAAAACAAAACAACAAAAGCAGAAAGCACGACTATAAGATGTCCTGGTTTAGCTTATCAAGTTCCATCTTCCGCCTTTGGTCGGTTCCACATGGAGTTTATTGTTCTGTTAGGTACAGTTGTACACGTGATCTAATGCAGACGAGAGAATCGCTGGCATGCAGCTAATACAAATGTTGGTGCAGATGAGTTTCGGTAAATGACAGCCTGTCGACAGACTGGTCCCTTATTCAATTTATGTTGGCACTCAGTCGTTAGGGTTACTGTTTACGGCCTAATGGTATGACAAGAACCTCGTGTTGCGAAAATTCCGGATTAGATTTATTTATTTGTTGCAGATCAGGCAATGTTTTTGAAATTTCAGTTATTTATCCTAAAGATATAGGGACCAAATGTGCGCAACTAACATTTAATCATCCACAAAAGAAAACCTACAGTGCCTCATTATACGTAAAATACGTCAGACAAATATTCAAATACGGCGTTGATCGTATTCTTCTTTTTTTTAAATCATTTATTTTAACTTTCCCTGCCTTGATTCTGATTTACGAGAAAGATATGATGAGTATTTTCCATCCTTCAAACTTTTCGAAATAGTCAAATGACACTTCTTTAAAAAGTGTGCCATAAAGATAGTTACCCTCAGTGTTTTCTCCAGAGTGCGTTTATTGCGCATGCACTACAAATGATTATTCACTATGTGCGGTTTTGTTTTGAGAGTGCAATCTTATGTGAAAACGGAAGTCTTCTCCTTTATAGACAGTTTACTCCCAGTACTGTATTATTCCAATAAGGTCGTATTCTATAATGATTCTAAATGAAGTTACCGGACAAATATTTCACAGTGAGATATTGAAATATATCAGTGGGAGAAAAATGATATTGTCACAGTGGTGACATCAGAGTTGGAACTACGATTTCCTGTTTAGAAATTATATCTGCCCAGATTATATTGTTTACACTTGTAATTCCATAGTTAGGTATATGCCATTTTTTTCTTCTTCTGGCCATTCTCTGTCTGTCTCTGTTTCTCTTTCTCCCTGTCTTTCTGTCTCTGTCTGTCTCGCTCATCCACTCTCTTACTCCCTCCTGTCCCCTCTCTCACTCCGCATTAGGATGTACATATCTTAATATGTTTCAGCTCCAGACCCTCTTGTGTACATCTAGGAAATCAATGTGGTACAGTCAAGAAATGCCTAAAACGAACACCAAAGAAACAAATGTAGACTTCAGGTATCAAAATGTGTTGCGATTATTCATCTGCATGACTTACGGTGTAACGGTGCAACATTTTCTAGATATTTTTCGCAGTACATTCTGTCGTGATCAGCGTGACACGTAACCATTAAGATTGATGGATGGGCGAGGCTCGCAATAACTTGGCAGCTCGCAATGGTTAACTTTTCTTGTTTGGGTGAAACATAAATAGCCTGAAGAAAGTATTCAACAGGATATATACATGCTGTCTGTCTACAATCCTGAACCGAACGAAACCTGTAAGAAAGCGAGCATAAGGGCAAAAAAAAAAAAAAAAAAAAAAAATAAAAAAAAAAATAAAAAATAAAAAAAAAAAATAAAAACGCGTGGTAATGATTTGAACACGGTAAAATGTATTGCAATATCTATCGTTCCTGAGGGAAAGGAAAATCGGTTCACTCGAGGATGTACTAATTTCAGATAGTCTACACGTCTTAGACATACTTTCTCCTTGTTACATAAGGCAGCTTTAAAATACAGTTTTTGCTTGTAAATAAGTATAAACAAACCCAATCATTGTTATTCAAGAAAGATGAAGCAGCAATTAGAACCCTCTGGTCTGTTAATTGGTCAGCAAAGGAAAACACGGTGACATCTAATCTAATCAAAGATCGGGAATAAATAAGAAGTATCATATATGCAAAAACCCTCTCCTCAAAACTGGAAGTGAACATAGATGATTTCAAATACCTGATGGTAGTGCCAAGATCTTCTATGCAATCCCTAAATCCCCATTTAACAGAATAAGGTATTTCTTTGGAAAAGGTGGTTCACTGTATTCTACTTAGGTTAGCGTTTGGTGCAGGTCATGATGCAGAGAAAGTAATATAGTGAAAGATATATTTTACCAATTTTCGAAGAGAGAAGATGAAAACAACCAGGAAGGTACTATATGCTCATAACATCCATTACAGAGAGCTGGTTGCTCTCTATGTATGCTGTTTTTGAAGTGTCTGTAGAACGTAGTCATCACTTGCCACATATATTCAAACTAAGACGAAGTTTGCAAATGTCAGTGCTGCAATGGGCTTCTTAAACAAGACGACTACCTTTGTCTTCATCGAAGCGTCTCATTTGTTGATGGACATATTCAAACATAATCCATCACATTTTGCAAAAGGAGAACATAGATATCTTTATATTAAAACTAAGAGAGACCTTCATCAAGAATTTCATCAGTAGATTCCCTGCTGTTGCGACATTGTTCCAGATACATTGATGGAGTGGGAACATTGCAACGCCCTTGTAGTTCAACATCAGTATCTGTGTCACACAGTTCAGTCCACATGAAAGTTGATATCGTAATGTTCGTCTGGAAGGTTTCTCTACTTGCAGAGGCTTAGTAGCTTGGCACCGCTGCAAACAGCAACTGTTGAGCGTGGCCATGTTCTACAAAACTGCATTAAGATTTCCTCATCAATGAAAGGTTTAATATTTTAATGCAGATATCACTTAAACCAGACCATGAGACATTTCATTTCTAGTCTGCACTTCACAAATGGAAGAAATTCAAACAATGAATACGGTTGACTAATAAAATAAATTGCACACACTGAAGCTTGAACGTTTAAACACTTGATTACCGTTTTCTAATTTGCATCCCTAGTCATATATCGCAGTTTTTACACTAATTTCAATTTAAGTCATGAACGGGTAAATCTGCAAGTTACAAACTTGGTGATATACATGTAAAATGTGTGTTTAGTTTACTCAAGAGGTTGTTGTTCCTAACTTTTTATTTAATCATGTAGGTATATGTAAATGCAAATTCCTTTCCACATCAGTTTATTGTTTATCCTAAATTAAATAAATCATTAAAATTGAATGTTGTGAAATCCTAAGAACACACTTATATTATAAATACAAGGTAAGATATATTTCAAATGAATAACTGAATTGTATGTACTGCTACGTACATGCACATTCTTACTGCCTTACGTCTGGTGTGACCCCACAGTTTTCAAAATAACCCCTATATTTCAAGCAAGTGGCTTCAGTTGTGACATCCAAAATTTTGAAGTGGGAATAAAGATGGTATATGGTTTGTATCTTATTAAGTTTGGAGACGGAAACATAAGGTCATTAAGGGCTGAAGTTCAAATCACATATGACAGCAGTTAGGAATGAATAGATGCAGAAGGCTAAAATTTGTAATGGGGATAACATACATGCTTGCAGATATAATACATGAAACGCATAGCTGTTCTTCACGACAAAACAGCGACACCAAATCTTCACATTCAAAATATATTCAGAGAAAAAAAAAGAGATGTCATGAATAGATGAGATCACGTTTTTAGATTGTTACGACTTGATAGGAAGAATGAGAAATGTCTGTTTTAGTTTGACAACTCAGTTTGTGTCCTTTTATCTCTCTCGTGCAAAACCTGAATGTCCATCTTACAATGTTATCGATATAGCATTAGACGGATTGGTGGTAATGTTAACTTTTGTGTCATTTTGAGTTAATACATGACAGTCGATTTTGTTTGATGACATACTATCTACGTTATGTGATGATGAAAATCGATTTAAGAGGACAATCTTCAAGAACTCTATCGTTATTACAAATAATAATATATGAATATTCTTGGAATATTTACATTAAAAGTCTACTTGAATATGAAATAACTCGTTGCATGTAATCTATATATCTACTTGTAATGAAAAACACACTAAGCAATAAGCATCATGGTTTCCGTTCATGACTATATTGGCATTTAGGCTTCGTAAACTGGTGAGTGGATTTCCAGCAATAATCATTCCGAGGACTTTCCAAATTCAGATTCCATGATATCTTGTATATTGGCAGGCATTCATCCGTCTGGTTAAGAATTTGATCCAACTCAACGTTACGGGCTTTATCGACAATCAAAAGCCAATTTTGTGCAGAAACAGAGTCAATTATTTCTTAAATGATCGTTATGGAATTCTCTTCACGATTTTGTCTTGTTATTGACAGAAGGGGTGAAAAACCAATTTTAAGTTCTAACCTTTTTCTTGATGATAAGTCAGGAAAAGACAGTGAATCTCTGAAATAGAGCCCATCGGGGCCATTATCTCGCATATTCAGAGCAAATGTCGATTTTTTCTTTAATTGAACAAAGTTTACGGGTGTAAAATCAGTCGTACTAATCTGACATTGTACATTAAACTAGTCAAAAATCTGTGTTCGGGGTGTTTCTATTCATTTCCTAGAAATTATCGACATCAATCACCAAAAGATGTATTCTTCGATATGTCAGACTGGTCTTATCTACTGCAGTGAAGGGATCCAATTAGCTACATTAAGACACTGCTTGTTTATTTCTATATAGTTTTACTTCAGCGCACGATATCTTTACTGATTAAAGCTGCGTCCATTCATTTAATAGAATTGAATCATGTCGTTCTGTTGCTTAATCCGCAGTTTTTAGACTGGTAATTGAAAAAACAAAATAAAGAGATAGTGCATTCTTCAGGCCGCATGATGTCTTTCCGGAAATAAAGGTATACGCTGAATTTATCCAAGAAAACGAACCGCAAATCGTCTTCACAATTTGACAGCATTCGTGAAGTCTTGAAGCTTGAAAATTAAATACCCACTGAATAAAATAGTTATGAAGAAAAAAAAAAACTAATCTCAAGAAATAAATGGCATAAATGTACATTGTGCATTGTTTATTCTTATTGTGAAAACACGCAAGGAGGGTGTTTAAATACACAATTAGTTCTGATTATGAACAAATGACATTTCTGCGTCGCGGGATCAGATTTAACCAATCAAAATGTCTGTTACAAAGGCTTGCCACAAATGTGCAATTAGTTAAACATATGTCACCTTGTTTCAAGCATAACTGTTTATGTTAATATATATATATATATATATATATATATATATATATATATATATATATATATATATATATATATATATATATATATATATATATATATATATATATATATATATATATATATATATATATATATATATGTATGTATGTATATGTGTGTGTGTGTGTGTGTGTGTGTGTGTGATAAAATTAGATCTTTTAAAGCCACGACATTCATTGATAGAAAGTAATTTTGAAGCGATGAAATAATATTTATGTTCAATATCATATAAAACTTGTTTTTTTAAACTTATTTCCAAATACCGCGCTCACGGGGGCCCCGGCGTTAATCGGGGGTGGGCGAGGGTGGGTGGTAGGCTCGTCAAGACGAGGCGAGTATAAACGTTAGGTAATTATACACTGGTATGTCGAAGCTCAAACAATAACAGACTATCATAAGGATGGTTTTAGAAATGACTGTAAAAAGTTCACAACAAAACTAATACGTTCTGAGCTACGGAACCAGCTGCTGTGTGATGGCATATTAAATACCGTATTTACACGAATGAAGGTCTTTGATTGGCTTAAAAGAAACTGTAAAAAGTAACATTTCAGAAGAATCGGGTGTATGGGTAAAATCTGTACGCGCTAGTAGGTATGGATATGGATATGGATATGGATATATATATATATATATATATATATATATATATATATATATATATATATATATATATATATATATATATATATATATATATATATATATATATATATATATATATATATATATATATATATATATATATATATGTATATATATATGTATATATATATGTATATATGTATATATGTATATATATATATATATATATATATATATATATATATATATATATATATATATATATATATATATGTATATATATATGTATATATGTATATATGTGTATATATATATATGTATGTATATATATATATATATATATATATGTATATATGTATATATATATATATATATATATATATATATATATATATATATATATATATATATATATATATATATATATATATATATATGTATGTATATATCTATATATATGTATATATATGTATATATATCTATATATATATATGTATATATATGTATATATGTATGTATATATATGTATATATATGTATATATGTATATATATGTATATATATATATATATATATATATATATATATATATATATATATATATATATATATATATAGAGAGAGAGAGAGAGAGAGAGAGAGAGAGAGAGAGAGAGAATTTCAGTTTTATAGATAGCTTAAGACTCACGGGACTTTGAATAGTGCAGTTGTCTAAAATTCTACATGATAATAGAATGTACAGAAACTCTGAAATGTTTTTAGAAATGACGTTGTTTCTGTTCTATAGTTTTAATAAACTATGGCCCTAGTGGAATTAGACCAGTTTGCTCTGAGTAAGAGATAGTCGTCCTGGGCAATAGCTTGTGTACATTTTAACATTACATGGGAATCTACTTTTGTGTTGGATGTTATTGCTTGCAACTTTTGTATCCCGCAACAGTGTTCGTTGATACACATTACCCAGTGTTATGAACATTTAATTTGTATTGTGTGCTGGCTTTTGTCCATGATATATGTTAAGCATATTTAATTTGTATGTTTGTGATTGACCTAAGTCCATAATTGAGGGTAGTTGGTTCGCCTAAATGGCTAATATCTTTTATAAATAATGAATATTTTACATGGCTGATTTTTGTAGGTTGTATAATAAGATTATTATTATTAGTTGGAGGTAAATATGTTTACTTGAATCTGAATTCAGGACATAGGTATTGCCATGGGAACCGCATGGTTGACCTGCCCTTTCAAATATAGCTTGCTGAAATGTAAATAAATATACCTGACCCTGTTTACGAATTTGATGGAGAATTTCAAGTGGAGAGGTATATAAAGTTGATTTCATTACAATTCCCCATCCCTATCTTAACATCAGTCTTTGGTGAAATCAGTTTTATTTTTGTTTACAATGTACAATGTACAATGTGAGATGATGTATTTGTTGAAATTATTCACTGGAATTACAAAGTGCTCAGTAGTATTTTCGGACTAAGCCATTAATTTGGAATTGTTGTGAATCCATTTAGAGACATTTTGGATTATATCATTGTCAGACATCAAGACTGTTAACACATCAAGACTGTTAACACATCAATGCTATTCCTGGCTATTAACACATCGTCACATTACATTTTTGAAATTCATTCGGAGCACCATAGGAATTCAATCAGAATGCTGTATACTCTTGGAATTGTGCTTAAAGAATTAGGATTATTTGAGATTAATTTTGCAATACTGTAAGTGTCTTTTTAATGTTCACTTTATATTCTAGGGAATTAAAATATTTGTTGATTTTGCTAAACTTGTTGGTTTCATTTCTTCTGCGACATAGTTTATGACTAGACTCGTAACAAAATCTGCTTGCATATCACACTGAATCGAGTTTACATTGGCATTGACCTCTTAAGCTGATTCGGAGATCTGTGGAGGACTGTGACCCTGAAGATCCACAAATGCCACAGCAATATACTCTGCTTCTCCTATTTCTTTTATTTACGTTTCTTCCTTTATTCTATTCAAAACATTTTTCTTTTTTAAAATCTCCTCCCATTTTTTGTTCCTCGTTTTCTCATTCGTTTCTTCTTTCTGCACTCCACATCGTTTATCTTCTTCTCAATTTCCATTTTTGTCCAAATCGCGTGTTTTCATCTCCTGTGATAACCATATATTCAGTAATTACTTTTCCCTTCTGCAATAAGTGGCTTGGCTGGAACATGACAGAATATATGTGCCTATTGCTCCCACAAGCTGTACACAGTGTACCTGTTTGTGAAATAGCTGCAGATGCAGAGAGTGATAGAAATGTGCTTCTATGCTGCCAATTATATCAGTTGATGGTTCTCCATTAGCTGTAATTTGCCAATAGACCCAGGGTTGACGGGGATGATGTCAATCTTTCTGAATGCGTCTTTCAGATGTGCTGGTGAAGAGAACTAGTCTATGGCACAGTACAATACTTGGGGAAATTTTTATTTACAAATAATTTGAGATTTATTGGCATAGCCAATATTAGCTGTAAGATTTGAAAAATGGACACATCTAATTGCTTTAAAACATGTGCAGAATTTGGTGGCTCAGTTTCATTGGCCCTAACAACTTCAGTAACATCCAAGCTGATATTGCTGTCATATATTGATGGTATTACAAATACCTGACTGGGTCTGCCATCGTTAGAAATGAAAATCTTCAAAGTCGAAATAAATCTGTGTCAGTGCACCCACTTTGAGATGTGCCATTGCACATCTTTGTACTTTCTGTGGGGAAGAGAAGATTACAAAATCAAATATACCGGAATCACTGGTCCATCATCTGATTTTTCGCTTATGTGCAGTAATGTGATTTGTGATCGTGAGGGCTTTTCACCTTTAGCAGCAAAAACCTTTTGGCGACTGTCTCTTTTCCGCTCCAGTCTGTCTCATTACAATTGTATATGCATTCAGGTTTACAAACAATATCCAGTCGATTGAGAGTCGCTGACTGCAGTTTATTGTACTGGTTCATAATATTTTGGTTTGACATTCTGTGTCGACTTTAGTCTTGTCTCTGTGGTTCCTTCTTAGTGGCGGGCACTAAAATATCTGAACCACTTGACACTTGGACTATTCCCTTAATTGAATAGGATATTTCTTGCTGATAGTTTTACTACTGGGTATGTCAAACGACGAACTAGTGCACGTACCACGGGGAAACACTATCTTGATATGTAACTTATGCATTCAATCGAAGCTTCTTCCTATTCAATTCTGAACTGCGATCATGGATCTGGTGGTTTCTGGTTATCACATTTTGATGTAATCGTCTAGTACTTTGCGTGGAATATTGTGGCCTTTGGCAGCTTCTCGTAGGGATTGTCCTTCGCATTTTAGAGCTGTAATTACAGCTAAAAGATCCTCTTTGGTGTACGTCTTGGCCATTCCTCAAAGAAAATGAAAGGTTGAAGACAGTAGCAATTAAATAAAAAGAATGGAAAGTTTCAAATATGTATATTGCATGAAAGCATATGTCAATTTAAAGGGTATCTGACTGAAAATAATGGTTTAGCCAGAAACTTCTTGTGTGATGTCATTACTTACCCCCTTCTCTCTCTCTCTCTTCTCTCTCTCTCTCTCTCTCTCTCTCTCTCTCTCTCTCTCTCTCTCTCTCTCTCACATACACACACACACATACAGAGTCGTGCACTTGTTTCTCTAGCATTGCTTTTCACCCTGCAAGGATGCAAATTTATGTCGATCTATGAAGAGCACATTAACTTAGGCCGGAGAACAATCAATTAGATTTATGGGGACAGGTGCGCTTGTTAAATCGCTATAATGCAATAATTGCTAATGTGCATATTGAGAAGTACCATAGGCTGGTTTGGGTCTTTCGCCTTTCGAATTAGTCTAAGGGAGGACAGTCAGGGGACTCATTGTTGTATTAAAGCAGTTATGGACGGATGAACAAGTAGCCGAGGAAGTGCGAACAACATACCAATATATTGTTGATCTCCGAAACAAACTGGAAGAGGTTTCTAAATTTGTTCAGGAGAATCTCCGTGACACAAGGGGGAGTCAATCCAAATATCACAAGAAGAGGACTAAGGAACGTCACTTCGAGGTGGGTGACAAGGTCTTGTTATTGCTGCCGTCAGAGCACAGCTGACGTCAAGTCTCATGGAGGGGACCATTCGTGGTAACAGAGAAAAGGGTTGGGCAGAACTACCGTATCTGGGCAGGAGACAAGGAGAAGCTGTACCATGTAAATCTCGTGAAACGTTACCGTGAAAGAGAGACACCAACAGAATTCGTGGTTGCTACAGTTGTGACTGAAAACCCCGACGGAAACGGAGGAGAGGCGGAAGTACTTCCTAGTTGTCCTTTGACGAGGGAAGAAACCTAAGTCGACGTTGTCCTTGACATGACGTTAACGTCAGAACAACGTACGGAATGGGAGTCTTTACTCCAAGACTTCTCAAGTGTCTTGACAGAACTACCCGGCAAGACGGAGTTGGAGGAGTTCACCCTGAAGTTACTGGATGAGAAGCCAGTGAAGTTGAAACCATATCCGCTCCCCTATGCGAAATTAGAAACTGTCCGACATGAGATTCGAGCTATGATAGACTTGTGAGTTAACGATAGAACCAACTGAGTATGCGTATAGCTCTCCTATTGTGTTGATACAGAAGAAAGACGGTACACACATATTTTGCGTCGATTACAGGAAGCTGAACAGGATGATGGAATTCTAGGTAGAAATTTTTCCTGATCCTGAGTCCATATTTGCTGGGGTGACCAACGTAAAGTAGTTTTCGAAAATCGATCTGTCTAAGGGATACTGGCAAATTCCAGTCCGAAATGAAAACAGAGCAAAACTTGCCTTCGCAAATCCAGATGGGATCTACCAGTGAGCAGTCATGCAATTCAGGGTCCAGAATGCGCAAGTGTCTTCGCGTGTATGATGCGAAAATTACTTGAACCATTAAGGGTGACTGAAGTTTCAAACTTCATGGACGATTTACTCTTAGCGATACCTACTTGGGACGATCATATAATTTTGCTGAAAAACGTTTTAGAGCGACTTCGACAAATGGGACTGACCGCACGACCATCTAAGTGCCATGTAGGGTTTAGGGAACTAACCTACTTAGGTCATACCCTCAGCGAAGACATGTCAACCCCCGATAGTTCAAAGGTCGACCAACTTAGGGACCGACTACTAAGAAGGAAGTTCGATCTTTCTTGGGACTGGCTAATGTGTTGCTAACTTCAGCGTAATGCTAGCCCATTGACTGGCTTGACTCGGAAAAAGGCTCCGACGAAAGTTATAATGACACGCATGTGAACGAGCATTTCAGACGTTGAAGGACCGACTGCCGTCAGACGTACTAGTAAAATTGCCTGATGTGACACGAGATTTTGTGTTACGTACTGAAGCTTGTGATAGAGGCTATGGGGCAGTGCTATTACAAGAGCATGACAGAAACTTATTCTCAGTTCCATACCGTAGCAGGAAAGTGTCAACTGAAGAAAGCAATTATTCGGTCTCTGAGAAAGAATGATTGGCAATAATCTTTGGGATATCTACCTTCCAACGGTACCTATATGGACGAAAATTTATTTTAGAAACTGACCACCAAACACTCGCTTATTTAGCTCACGCTAGGTTAACAAATGGACAATTAATGAGATGGTCATTATTTCTTCAACAGTACCAAGTCCAGGTACGGTATATTAAGGGCAACGAGAATGTATTAGATCTCCGAAATTTGGGGAGTTAAAATCCCTGATATTACTCTTCATGGAGAGGAGGCTATATGTAAGGATGCAAATTTCTGTTGATCTATGAAGAACACATTAACTTTGGCCAGAGAACAATTAATTATTTGTATGTGGACAGGTGTGCTTGTTAAATCGATATACTGCAGTAATTGCTAATGTCTGTGTCGGGAGAGGAAGTGATTCTTAATTAAGCCTTCGTTTATTTAACCATCAGACAGACTAGAAAAGGGAAGGTTAACTTCGATTTTATATCGGAACTGTCAGAGTTGAGTTTTTCCGGAATCAGTTGTTTGGAAATATAGATGTTAGGCCGACTGCAATTTTGGCGACTTGTTATAAAAAGCGGTAGATATGTTTAATCCTGATCGGTTACGCTAAATAAAGGCGTGGTTTCCACACGAAATTTCTTGGGTTTTATATGCCTCCATCGCCAAATATTTAGTCATTCTACATGTTCCTGCAAGATGAAAAAATAGAGGAGACTTCGAGATTGAATTTGGAAGAAATTCTCCCGTAAAACATTTGTCAAAGGGACCTGATGTCTGGAAATTCAACAAAGCTTGAAAGCACAATGTATTTGTATCAATCTCATATAATTCGTTGAGACCACTATAATGATTTGCTTGAATTTAATTGATCTGTACGAATTTATTTGTTTAAATTTGTAGATCATTTTTCTTGATAGGAGTATAACTGTGTTGAGTTCATCTATCTGAATTCGTACAATAATCTTCTTTATATAAGTTTGACGAATTGTTTGAAATTGTCGTCTCGATTGTTATAGGAATCTAAGAATTCCATGCATTACTTTAGTTGATATGAATTACCTGAATCTGTTTGAATTCACCGATCTTTGATGATTTCATGTATGCTAAAGACTTGAATGTGTGTATATGCTGAAAATAACGTACTTAACAATGTAATGAATTTTATTCATTCATTTGTGTAATTGAGACGAGAACGGAACTATTATGTCTCCTGTGATGTTAATGGGAGTCAGGATGGAATAGGCGTTAGGAAGTACGTTAATTTTATGAAACTATGTTTGTTTATGGTCTGCCATGTTTAAATTGACCATATAGCCTTTGGTATCTGTTTGAATTCCGATAGAACGATATCTGACATAACGAGAGGGGAGTAATTATCTATTCCCAAAAGGACAACTGACAAAAGATTTAGGTTGCTTCTCTGTTTATTTTGAAAGGGGAAATAGCTCTTCTGACGTATCCACGTACCTACTTATCCAAGTATCTACGTATCTACATACTTACGTATCCACCTACCCACACAAAGTCTGAGGGCCGAAAAGAGGCAAGACAGTAGGGAGGTTGGAGAAGGAAAAAGCGAAAGGACATGGATGAACAACCACAGTGAAGATGGAGTGGACGGGCAATCAGCAGGTTATGAAGTTGTACAAGGCAAATGACTTCGATTGTTCACTCGATTCTATGATGAACCAATTATATCATTAAAAACAAATTGGTTATTTATATAAATATAATTGTGTTTGAAATTCGGTCAAAGAGTTATTTGAAAAAGAAGCGTATCTTCCCATTGTAATGCATTATCACAGTTGTTTGTGTAATTGATTAAATTGTTGTTTTTTCATGTACGGGCGCTCGTTTCATTCTGTTCTATATATCTGCTGAGACCTCTATTTATTCCACCTATTAGTTTCACACTTTATGTTAATATTTACTCAATCACGGCAATAACACCAAGGGCAATTATCTCCTAGAAAACGAGAACCGAATAAAGCAGACACCTTGTAGGAAGGTACAATCCGCCAATCAACCTCACCAACACCACCACCCAGCGGCACCTCTACACATCCCAAATTGTAGCTAATGCTTTAAAACCAAATGCTTAGACTATTATCTTTTTATATGCATATAACTCTCTCTTCTCTCTTTCTCTTTTTCTCTCTCTCTCTCACACACACACGCACTCACACACACACACACACACACGCAGATATTCACATATGTACACACAATCATGTTATACATTTTGACAGGCCACTAAGAAGTAAATTTTTGAGGCAATACATATTCAAGACATCTCAAATCGATTCAAATCTTGATGTCCCAGGTCATTCAATTGATCCGCAATAACGTTTTTAACGATATATATATATTGTAGCTTGATTTCGACAAGACACAGCAGCGAGCATCTATGATGCATCTGTAAGCAATCCTTGAAAAATATCACCACGTCTTTTTCCATAATATACCGCATAACACCTTTCTCGCGTTGACAACACTCACTTCTTTTACACGTCCACAATTGTCATTGTATTAAATATTATGTCGATCTCTAACGTACGGTTGTATTGTCAATATCTCCCTGCACAGACCTTACATGTCTCTATCCTGATCTAAAAGAGTGACACTAACGCTTGTCGATCGCAGATTATTGCATTGTAGATGCACTGGTATGTGAGTAAACGATATCAGATCACCGGGAGCCTCGGTAGAAGCAAACCCAACAATATATAACGTGCTCCGCTCACGTTGTCGATGCCGAATCTTCATAACTACCACAAATAGCGTCATATATCAGATTAGTCATAGTGGTGTTTTTAATTCTGACAATGTCTGGTATCGTTGGGTTCTGTACGCAGAACTCTTCTGTCCTCTGCAAACTTGTTAATATCTTCAGGACAACCGAGGACTGTTCTCAATGATTACCATGCAATATCAACCGCTTATGCTGGAGATACGATTGAAATGTCAGAGTTAAGTTTAGGGTAATGAAAGCGTAAGATGAAGTTGGAATCGCGCTTAGTCAAAAAGAAAATCCTCCGTCGAATCTCTTCATTGGCTGATACAACATCGTACGAGCCCGGAGAAAGCCCAGTAAGACTAGCACTCACTGATATAGAGGTAAACAGTTAAGTGTCTAATTCCGTTTATCTAAAATATGAATGATCGATTGGGTGAAAATGGGCTAATCAGTGATGTCAAAGTATAGATTACAATTAACAATTAGTTGGAACGTTTAGCAGTTCTAGCCTTGAGAAAGATTTCACGTGCCTTTCCCATTCATTTCTCCAGCTGTTTCCGGTTACATTTTCACCCACTATTTCGTTTCATGTTTTATCTGCAAAAGTTATGTTCAACTCCTGCTTCCACTGTTCAGGTTATTTAGACTGTACCATTTCGTCGCGGTAGGTGAAGTTCTATGAAACTTCCGAAATAAATTCTCACATCTTTTTCCCGTTGGGATTTGCACAAGAAGTGTTATACGAGTGTGCGAAGACACACGTCTCCCAAATACTTCTATCCATTTGAGGAGTTCAGCAAATATACAAGTCATTAATACTTCCACCATAAGATAGATTAAAAATAATTAGATATACTGGAGAACCGTCGGGCACAGAAGCAATTAATCTAAATGTAGAACACGAGGAAATAGAGATGCAAGCGACATATGCAGGCGAGCTGTTTGATCAACAGGGAAGAAAAAATTAGACTCTAAATGACGAATACCAATGAAGAATTAAACGTGGAAAGCTTCCACCTGCAGTATAACATTAATTCAATGCACAAACAATGAATTAAAGCGTTTTGTAAATGCTGCTGAAATTGTTAAATCGAAGATAAATTGATGAAATGTGATGTTTAAATGCATGAAGAATAAAAAGAGAGACAAAAGAAAGAGATCGAACAAAAGAGCGGTAACGCAAGAAGAATTGTAAAGTGTCAAAAATAATAAAACGACTGGACATCTAACATAATTGTAAAGAGTTTTCAAAGAAAATATTTAAAGGATTCACAAACAAGTTAAAAATAATAAGAACTATTTAAAGAAATGGTGGATCAATAGTTGATTTAGCCACTGTAATAAGTATGGCAGCATCAACTGTTGCTGTGTCTATATCATTTCTTAGAAGGCTAGTAGGGGGTCGAGGATCAAGTGGCGTTAATGCTCCTTGAAGAAATAAATATCATTGCTTTATTGATAGAAATGCAAAGTGCTGTATAAATATTGGTCATAATAAGCAGCCAACAATCCATCTTTAATCTGTCAGTCTGCATAGTTTCGAGATCGTTTGAGTCTGTATATTTTATATCTGCAATCCAAAATTAAAAAACTAACTGTGACCAGTCGTTTATCCCTTTCAAACTTGTAAACAAATACGGATTGCTTCTAGATATGGATGGTGTTGCTTTCATTTCACGCTCGCGAAATATTTCATTTCTCTGAAAACTTTCCAATTCAGTACAATTCATATAATATAGCTTGATGGTACTATTTATTACTAGTTTAAATTTAAACTTAGTATTCACGAAATATTCTCATCGTATGATTAGTACAGCCACATTTTAATTTTAGAAATAATATCCTCGAGTCTGTAAAGTCTAGAAATATTTGTTGTTTTGATTTTCAAACATCCCCAAGTCATGCTGGTCTAGTAAATTTTTAAGATTGATTTGTAATAGTTTACTTTTCCCGATACGAGAGTTGTCCATAATATATCTACATAATTTATGATGAATATCAATTTCGTGTTTAGTACTCCAGTATGTTTCGTATTTCAATGACCTAATTCGAATCTCTATAGTGAAGTGTAGCATAAGTTGGATAACATTTTTGTGTTGGTTTTTTATATTTTGCTTTAAAAAGACTCGTTAGGATTCCCGATGATGTAAGAATAACGACCATACATATTTTGCTAGGTACAAACGTTTGCCGGAGCACCCAAGGAAGATTTGAAGCACTCGTTCCAGGACCTCCGATTTTAAAGTTCTATTCTGCACCTGCAAACGTTCGCATATACAGCACATCGTATATGAGGCCTGTATTAATTTATCTATGTGGACACTTGATATCAATAAGGGTTTTGAACATTTATTCTCGATGTCTTGCATTGACTGATAGTCATTCTTATTTAAATGCAGTGTCTAGATCGTTTAACTTACAAGAAATTTGTTTTACCTCAAGGTAATGTTAAATGTTAATTACATATTGGATTAATTACATATTGGATCAATTGTATATACGATTATGTGATGCGATGAAAATGCTTCCGCTACCAAAGTAAACTAAATCTTTTTTCAGACTAGTAGAGTATCTATCTGTAAAGCACTATATACTGCGCGAGCAGGGTGATATAATAAAGGGTACATATCAGACTATCGAGTCTTATTCGTGCATACGTTATTGAGAGAGAGAGAGAGAGAGAGAGAGAGAGAGAGAGAGAGAGAGAGCGTGTAATTAGATATTGTGATGGGGAAAAGAAGTCTCGATACAAAATTTAAGTTAAGTAAACATTCAACTCCTTGGGGTAAGGGGGTTAAATAGATCAAAACCAGACTCATGATTGCAACATTTCAAACATGTTTTTCACGTCTATTCGCTAAAGCATGCTTCGTGTGACGAGGGATATGACAGTAATTATGTGATTCATTTGCTTTGAAGACCACACCGACTCTTTAATTACGGGGTTCAATTTCAATTAAATGACTATATCACTTCTCACGGCATTTTAATGATGATACCTATAAAATAACAACTCAGTTTACGCTCGTTCCTATTCAAACATTTCGAGTCTATTTCAATTAAGTTAAATTGGTCCAGTTATATTAGTGTTTGCATTACACACATAGGGTATTGTTAAATACACTCTTCAAACGACAATCTTTTCGGTCAATATTTTCCGTTTAACACCATATTATTTGTATGACCCAATTATCATGCATGTTCTAAGTTTCACATGTATAATGACGAAAATCAACACGATTAGTTTACATAAAGAGGAGACGAACATCTTGCTAGCCCACCGGGGACTTATTCTTGTCCCATGTTTAGCTCCAACACGATTTTTTCCGACTTATAAAAATATCAGTTTAATGAATTCATACACATACAGATAATAACATTAGCAGTGTATTACTTCTATCAAGGAAGGAATAAGGAAATAGTTTACAATGCAACTATCAAATTCGATAGCTATGTATGATGGGTTGTTTATTAATATTTCATTCCTAGACAAATGGTGACAAACTTTATTGTTCAGGATCGATTTGTTTTCAAGCCGTGCTTTGTCTGACATGACAGTCAGTGGCAGCACGAGCGTTCGAGGAGATTAAGATCGAAACACACACACACACGCGACGTGACAATCAGTGGCACAATCGAGATTAAGTTCTAAGCACACACAAATAAACACACACACACACAAGATGTGACAATCAGTGGGAGCGCTACTGTTCGAGGCGCCCAGGGCAATGTTCTTCAGTGGCGCCCCTTCCTTGCTACAGAGAACAGTTTGTATGTCAGTCACCAAGATCCATCATCTCCTGAATACAAGCTTTGTGAAGAATTGCCTTTATTACACTGATGTACAGGTGAAATGCTAAAAAAATTCAGCTGTTAAAAGCTCCTGAAGGCTCATTTGCTGACAGGCATATAGATAATAGAGAAGTACATGTAATAATCTGATAATAGGCGCGTAATTCCATTAGCATATTGATTGAGGACAAAATTTACATCTGTATAAAGCATGACTAGCTTTATGAAGATCGTAAAAGTATTATATCAGTTTTTTATAATTATGTTTAATCTTTTTTATTCCAGGTATAGATCGTATAAGAATCAAGGACTTAAATTAGGATGCATTGGCACCGTGGTATTGGCAATACACATTTTAGTTAAATATCTTTTGACTACAAAAATAAAATATTTATAATGATTTTTAGTGATATAAAATTGGATTTTAAAGCAACTTGTATACTAACAAAGATTATACAGATAGGACAAAATTGGTATCGATTACTTTACAAATAGATAATATATTTCTTTTTTTTTTTCGCTTGTGGCGTATTGTTTGATACAAGGCCTGTTCATACATTTTACTTTTTTAAACAACTACATCTGCTCAAAATTTATGAGGGATAATCTTTAAAATTGACAACTGAGTAAAAACAGCGTGCAATTTAACTCACAATAGTTGTCTGTAAATACATCGCTATCATTTGTATAAAAAAAAATCCGACGAGTGGCAACGATAACCTATCGTTCTAATGAGGCGAAAAAACTACCCCTATCTTCTTTCCAAATCTGATTTTAAAATCTCAGCCACTTTTGGCGTGTTTTCTCGATACCCAGACGTATACCGTACTTCTAGATTTGTGAGTCCATCCTGAAGTCGTCAAATTTGTATAATATTCAGTTGAGAAGATGGATCCTTGCATATCTAGTTGTGAGTGACTATAATTCAAAATATAATTTTCAAAAGTAGTTAAATGCCCGTACAGGTGCCAGCGCAATCAGATGAAATCATAATTTTGTAATTTGTTGTTCGATGCACAGCTAATTGTCAAATGAAATAATTAAAGTCTTTCGCTTGGTCTTTAATTACCCTCATTCGGAAGCGTTGTGTGCGCGCGCAGGTCACGGCGCATGCCTCGCGTGGTTCTAAGAACTTTTATGCGGCTTCCTTCTGGTACTTGAGTTCTCCTGACGTATTGTAAAAAGATAAATAATACTTCTTTGGTTTCCATGCCTAACACCTGCCAGGTGGAAAGAGCGGTACACATGACTAACATAATTTGTTATAACGATCTTAAAAGCTAATCAAAGTTTTTGAATGTTTTTTTTTTAAACATTAGAGTGGTACATTTTTCTTTCTTAAAGGTAAACTTAGCTCAAAAATGATTTTTCATTTGCTTATATTTTTTATATTTGTTTCATAATCCTCATTGGTTTCCACGACTAGTATTCTACTTTCCTTATCACTCACCATATTAACTTCTGAGAAGAACATAAGCAGGTGTGCACAGACACACTCCGAAATGCGTGTTGGAAAAAAACACCGAATGGAATGGAGACAGGCACCGTACAGGTACTTCTTTTGACAACAACGGAGGGAGAAGGGATCTTTCATAGGGCGCACCACCACCTGCACAGGGAACCCAAGAAAGGTTACCGCTATTAAATTCCGCCATTGGGTCGTCATAAAGTTGTCTAGAGATCTAAACTGGGGATTGATAATAGGTCTTGTTTTAGTTATTGCTACTTCATATTGGCCCAATTCATGCCTAGACAAATTACCTGTACGGCAGACATGTAGACGGTTTGTTTGATGTTTTAGTACACATCACCGCATAAAGAGCTATTTACACAAACATCACCGCAAAAATAGTTATTTAGTACCTAGGTAGTTGGAGCAGAGTGCCTTGCACAAGGACACACCACAGTAGACAAGCAAGGTTGATCCGATGCTAGGATTCAAACTTGCACTCTTTCAGTCGCCTTTCTCGCATGCTAACCACTGATCCATCGCTGCTCTTTAGAAATTCACTCTTCATGAACGTTGTCTTGTTTAACAATTTTTATTTTTCTACATGGCTCAACTCGTGTCCAAGAAATACATATGCACCCATCATGGAAAGACATCATGGAGACACCGTAAACAATTTGTAGTTACTTGTCGGTGAGACGTTCAGTATCATCTGTCTCCATTTCTCTAAGAAACTCAAAATCAAATGCAACAATTATTTTAAATTCCTTTAACACTCTTTTATGAGTAACGATTAAACAACTGTGTACACGCCATCTTTTATACGAGGGAATAGTGTTTACTGATTCCTGCACACAGCTTTACCCGGTAGCTATTTGCCATAAAAACGGACGATTAATTTGACTCACTTTTCAAACACGTATGTAATATACAGACCCTCTCCCCCAGATTTCCACATGATTGATCGTTCCAATTTGTCAATTTTACAGGTGGCCTAGTGGTTGGAGAGTCTGCCTCGGATGCGGCAGGTCGTGGATTCGATCCCCGGCCAAGTCATACCAAAGACTTACAAAAATAGTACTAACAGCTGCCTCGCTTGGCGCTCAGCATTAAGAGCTTAGTGTTAGGATGTTAGGACTGGTTGGCCTGATGTCAGGATAATGTGACTGGGTGGGACATCATGCTACATGTCTGCAGCATGATACCCCATTGCTAGACATCACTATAAACTGCCAGACTGCAGACATCGTAGCGATATGACTGAAAAATTGTTAAAGCTACGTTAAAAATCCAAATCACACACACACACACACACACACACACACACACACAAAAGCTCAATTTTACTGAACTTGTATTTATTATCGATACTTACAAATAAAATTAAAAGGAATGGATGCAATTCGGTTGTTCGCCTTTCCCCCATCTATTTGCTCCATCCAAATTATACGAATTGTATCCGATACTGTGTAGACTTTAGAAACTATGTAAATCTTGAATGAAGTAAAACAGCAAGTCTGTGCTTGCTTATATGAGAAAACATGCGGATCGGGGTGAAATTATACAAATACAAATAAAATATATATTTGAAGTTTCTTAACAAATGCAAACCATTTGTGATGGGATAAGTCAATTATCTTGTATATATGTGACTATTTTAACTTCATTCTAAATTGTTAGTTCGTTTTAATACTACAATCGGTCCCTTTCGTTGTATATCAAAATGTGTGGGTAATGTTGGATGTTAAACGTGACCACGAACTATTGTGATCATTTATGCAACATCGAAATCAAGCTTGTCCATCAAATTAAGCATATGTTTGTCCCGCAGAAATAGTCGAGGTGGTCGAATGCATCGCCATTTATACAACCATTGTTATATCCTTTGATTTCTTTTTTGTTTGTTAGTAGGCTAACAAATATATTACGCTTGCGTATTTTCGTACGAGACAATGTACTTATCAGAGACAAAAGCATGAGAAGTAATTAAAACATGCATTATACTTTGAGCTATTTGGCGATGTCTTTTTGTCTCATTCTCTCAGAACGATTTGTCGAGGTATACGCGGCAAGCAGAACCGCTCAGACGTGAAAGCTAACTGTAATAAGTAAATACTAATTTCCTGTCTTTGGTGCAACACATCTTTTTGCGCGAAATATTTCTGAGAGTACAACAATTTGCTTCGAATCACTAAGTATATATCTGATATCTGGCGATTTACCATCCAAATGGAGATTGATAACCAGATTTCTATTTTATCCATATGCCAACAAGCTTGGCGAAAACGTATGTATGTTAAGAGTCAAACAAAATTGTTTCAGAAAATTGGTCCTATTGCGTATTTTGCTCTGAAGACTTGCTAAAGTCAATCAAACAATTGCACTGTTTTAAACTATGTAGAATTCTTCGTAAAAATGTGTTTTCGTGCATTTTTACAAAACGTAAACTTGACCATGCTTATTGCATAGTTCTATTGTCAGGTATTCAGTTTTAGATGTGCACAGTTTTGCATGATGTCAAGCTCATCGATTTAGAAGGTCACTCAGTCGCGAATATAGTCCGCAATCCCATAGTGCCCCAAAAGAAGTAATCGGTTTTGAAAAAAAGTCAAGTTCAAATCGTACGCTGCCATCTTAAAAAATAAATCTAATTTAGTTTAAGATTTTGCGTCAACAATGGAGCGCACTAAAGTAACTTTAGTGATAACTATTTATCTCAACTGATTTTCCTGTCCAGGCGACTTTTAATTTTTTATCACTTCAGCCAAATGTTTGATTCAGTCGAGATTTGCTCTAATGGTATAGATCGCTCGAATGTCCTAATAATGTCCTGTTATTTTTATGTCCGAGATGTGCACATGGGAATTGTGAAAGACGATCGCTTCATAACTCTCTTTCTCAGACCACATTATAATAACCGTCACAAACTCATCAGATCAGATTCAAATATATAACATTACTTGCGAAAAATGTTCTTCCTACACTACCCACCCACCCCAGCCTTATATTTTGACATTTTAGCTCATATTTTAAAAATAAAAAACAACAAGAATATTGATTAAAATAAGAACATTGATTAAAATAAGATAGAATGTTTTTCATACACTAATATTATGCAAGAGGGTGACGAAAGATAAAGAACAAATGAGAGGCGACGAAATTGCAATATTCATTGCTTATACTGAAAACCTGTCCTTTTTACTTATCATGGAATTAGTTATTCATGTTAATCCAACTGTGTACCCACACATTTGATTTTTTTTTTAAAATTTAGATCAAAGAAATTTTGTTTTACTACAGGTAAATGCATAACATTATCAATGGATCGTTCTCGAATGACGTCATCAGGAGCTATATTTGTGGTCTGCTGGCAGATGTACCTTTGAGTTTATATGGTGCTTGGAAGTTGAAATAAATTCATTGGATCTCAAAATACTTTGTCGAAAATTACATATATAAACAGGACACAAATCAAGCTTTCTATTAGTATCTATATTTGTCATTTGTAATTTGATTTCCTTCAGTGTGCCTTGTAAAAATGGTAAATTTTAGTGATCGCATATAGGAGAAACTGCCAGGTTGCCTATCGTCCAGGTAAAATAAGCAGAATATAGTTTCCTAGTTACCTTATCGGAAAGTTTCTCTTGGATGTTGATCAAAATTATCCTTCAAGTTTTATCCATGAGCATGAGAAAATTCCTTTGATCCGATTATTCACTTTTCCCAACCAGGATAAACCATCGGATTGAAAGATAATTGGATAAATACAAAATTAGTAGTTTAATTAATGAAACATATTTCTTTGCAGAAGAATGAGTATAATTTGCCACAATCTCAAATTTAGAAACTCAACTGATGTTACTTAAGGATTAGGACTTCGTATAAGGACGACTATATAATAATATTTAAAACACAGTTCTTAATTGTAACATGCTTAACTTGATGTATTGCCCAACCCTCTAATATATTCTTTGCCGGTTATCACTTAACATGACAAGATTGTATTCTTTACATGACCACCAATGATACACGGCGTCGGTGCATTTTAAAGGTGTTTCCCAATATCGAAGGCATCACACAAATAAAACGTGAGCAAAAGATATATTGTGTTTCTGTGGTTTAATCCTAAAATATAAAAATGACCTCAATCTTTACATTTCTTCTTCCAAAATTAATCACTTAACATTAACATTGACTCTATTTATAAGGGGGGGGGGGTAAATTTGTGTTAGTTAATACTATCGTCAGTAAGCATTCCTACGATGCCGTAGATGCAACTTGCATGTATTTGCCACATATGCATTTTTTTACGTTTTTATTTAAGGAAACGCTTTTTTCACTGTTCTGAACGATTCTTGAGAACAAATGTGCAGGGTTTTTTTTGTCTGCATTGAACGAAGGTTTCTGCTCTTAAAACACCGCACCCGCCGAATCAGTTTCTTGTAAATGAAAAATATGGTGGACGGAGAGATTTACAAGGCCCGTAAAAACCGTATTAGTAATTATCTTTTAATGAAAAATGTAAGCAAGCCTGGGAACCAGCAAATGACTTAGGTGGAAACGGGGAACGAACTTTTGCAACAAAACGTAACACTTCATCTACAATTATGGTATTTTAGGATTGACTATTTTACTCTGCTTCTATGCCTATTTTATCTATTGTCCAGCTCTACAATAAATAATGATGGCCTCAATTTGTCATCATTTGAAATAAATAGGGATATATCAGCCAATTATGGGTTCTAATTGAAGCTTCTGTACCGGACCACTTCAGGCTGAGCCATATATCAAATCCTATTCAATACCAGCCATGCATTATAAGTGGCTTCCCAGTGCCGAAACAAGCTCAATATCGGAATAAATCTTCAACTGAGACAGTAATTCGGCACAATCTAATGTAGTTACTTCTAAATTGAATGTTTGAAATCTTGTTAGGATGCCTATTACCCTGGCATATACCACTCTCAGACTTTACGCCTCGACGCGTTGGCTATTCAGAGAGCAAAGCAGTATTTAATTTGCGGGTGATTAGCATTAAGGAAGGAATCCCCTTTAGACAAACAATGGTAAACAATAGCACCCATCTGGAAGCATTACCATTTTAATTAAATTCTGATCGCTTAAATCGCATTTATTAAGTTATCGTATAAGGTGCGATGTACTGAGGCTGCACCTATCAACGCTGTGCTAGGTGAACAATTACCAAATTTAGCTGTGCATAACGCGCACCTAATGCAAACAACTTAAACTTATAAGTAGCACGAAAAGTGTAGTCCCGACTCTAACAGCGCATTATGCTACCGCAGATCTGGGTCTACGATTTCCTCAGTTGGTTGCGCGTTATATATGTGTAAAGATGGTATACCGATGCAGCGCCGGCGGGTCGATTTAAACTTAATCCTAGAATTAAGTGAGTAATTCTTCGCGATTGCGACTCGGCAAATTTTTGAAGAATGGCAGAAAAGGAATGAGGATTGGGTATTAAAGCGTATTTAGCTCTCGCATGACCAATTACGGAAATATATTAGATGCTTTCAAGAAGCTGAATATAGCTATGATGCTTTTCTTGTAAGGTTGTGAAGAAATGTAGAAAATTAATGAAAATGAACGAAGAAATAAGAAAGACTGATTAAGTATCTTGACATTTGTTTATTGTAAAGTTGAATAAAGAAAACTGGCATTTATCGAACTTTACTTTTCTTTTAATATACTTCATAGAAGCGTCTGACATCTGCCCATATTGCCCATATGTATGTATGTATGTATGTATGTATGTATGTATGTATGTATGTATGTATGTATGTATGTATGTATGTATGTATGTATGTGTGTGTGTGTGTGTGTGTGTGTGCGTGCGTGCCTGCGTGCGTGCGTGCGTATGTATGTATGTATGTATGTATGTATGGTGTGCGGCGTTACGACCTGCATATGTATGTTCTATAGAAAAGTATACAAAAGACGGCAAATATAGTAACGTTATGCACAGTATACTCTTTACCATGATAAAGGTAAAATATTAAAAAATTTGAAGTTTGCTAAATGATTTTCATAAACTACAGACAACACTTTACAATCCTACTGTCTTTTTTTTTCAGTATCTGCAGGAGAACCATTGATAGATGTAACCTAGAAATGTCTTTCACTTGGACAAATTTATTTAAAAATTCATTTTGAACAAAGTTTTGTTTATTTGACGGGCGGATTGTTTTCCTTAAAATATTCGGAGTAAATCATTATAGTGCTCCTTTAAATCACACTCAGATATGAATCAAGAAACGGTCCCAGTCTACTACTATCAATGTATATTCTCGATAAAATGTTAACATATAAACGGTCCCAGTCTACTACTATCAGTGTATATTCTCAATAAAATGTTAACATAGAAACGGTCCCAGTCTACTACTATCAATGTATATTCTCGATAAAATGTTAACATATAAACGGTCCCAGTCTACTACTATCACTGTATATGCCCGCTAAAACTGGAACCAAGCAACTGTCACAGCCAGCTACTATCAATGTATGTCGCACTAAAATCGGAATCAAGAAACGATCACAGTCTGCTACTATCAACGTGATATAATTCATTATATACGTCTTATGATACAATTCATTACACGTGTCTTTTGAAATAATTCATTACATGGGTCTTTTGATATAATTCATTACACGAGTCTTGTGTTATAATTCATTACACGAGTCTTTTGATATAATCCATTACATGGGTATTGTGATATAATTCATTACACGAGTCTTTTGATATAATTCATTACATGTGCCTTTTGATACAAATCGTTACACTCGTCTTGTGACATAATTCATTACACCTATCTTGTCTTGTGATATAATTCATTACACGTGTCTTGTGATATAATTCATTACACGTGTCTTGTGATATAGTTCATTACACGTGTCTTATGATATAATTCATTGCACGTGTCTTGTAATATAATTCACTACATGTATCTTGAGATATAATTGATTATATGTCTTTTGATAGAATTCATTCCATGTGTCTTATCATATTCATTACATGTATCTTGTTACATAATTCATTACACGTATCTTGTTCTATAATTCATTACATGTATCTTGTTATATAATTTTTTACACGTGTCTTGTTATATAATTCGTTACAGCTATCTTGTCTTGTGATATAATTCATTACACGTGTCTTGTGATATAATTCATTACACGTGTCTTGTGATATAGTTCATTACATGTGTCTTATGATATAATTCATTGCACGTGTCTTGTGATATAATTCACTACATATATTTTGTGATATAATTGATTATATGTCTCTTGATATAAATCATTACACGAGTCTTGTGATATAATTCGTTACAGCTATCTTGTCTTGTGATATAATTTATTACATGGGTCTTGTGATATAATTCATTACACTAGTCTTTTGATATAATTCATTACACCTATCTTGTCTTGTGATATAGTTCATTACACGTGTCTTATCATATTCATTACATGTATCTTGTTACATAATTCATTACATGTATCTTCTTACATAATTCATTACATGTATCTTGTTATATAATTCATTAGTGTATCTTGTTATATAATTCATTACACGTGTCTTGTCATATAATTCATTACATGTATCTTGTTATATAATTCATTATATGTATCTTGTTATATAATTCACTACATGTATCTTGTTATATAATTCATTACATGGGTCTTGTCATATAAATCATTACATGTATCTTGTGATATAATTCATTACACGTGTCTTGTTACATAATTCATTACATGTATCTTGTTCTATAATTCATTACACGTGTCTTATTATATAATTCATTACATGTATCTCGTTATATAATTCATTACATGGGTCTTGTCATATAATTCATTACATCTATCTTGTTATATAATTCATTACATGTATCTTGTTATATAATTCATTACATGGGTCTTGTCATATAATTCATTACATGTATCTTGTGATATAATTCATTAAATGGGAGTAGTTAAGTGGGGCACCCTAGGGACAATGGGACTTAGCATTAAAAAGACCCCTGGGCAACTCTAGGGACAATGGAAATTTAACATGGAGAAAAATCGTGGGCAACTCTAGGGACAATGGGAATTTAACACAGAGTTTGGGTCTGTCTAGGGACAAGGGGAAATTAACATGGGAATAGAGTTTGGGCTTGTCTAGGGAAAAGGGGAATTGAATATGGGATTTTTTTTTTTTAAATTTTTTTTTAAATTTAAATTTAAATTTAAATTTAGGCAATGGAAAGGCTATCTCTTTTCGAGAAATATGGCTGGCCCTGAAAAGGGCCTTTGGGTTTATGTTAATGTATTCATTAACATAAAGGGTACCGCATTGGTCTTCTTCTTGTCCTTAGGCTACGTCTCACTGTTGGTCCGTAAATCAGCACTCTTTTCAGGCATCCTTGTCTTTCAACGTAGATCCTACGTATCCACAGGCTGGTGTTTGTCCTGTGGACAATGGTCCACTTGGATCGGACATACATGGGTATGTCCGTCCGGAACATCATGGAAGACACAAGCGTAGAAGATTGCACATCGGTCCACATCTTGAAGCGACGAGAACAAGTGAATCAATGCACTGAACTGCGCTTATTTATAGGTAGAGGTAGGATTGAAACGGATTGAGTTCATTCACCAATCCAAACACGCGTTACAAAATTCAGTCAGCCCGCATCCAATCCGAAGAGAGTAGTCTGTGACGTCAGTTGGTCTATATAGATTCGCTAGCGCTTGTGTGCAGTCAATTTATGCGACAGTGATTCAACATGACGGAAACTCAGAAAACGATCCATTGGGGTGCACCAGCAGGGGAGACTGCCCAAGGGAACCCGGACTTACTTTCAGAAGAGGTACATTGGGATTTTGTGGATTTTCTAACCTCGCAAGAATTTGTTCCGGAACCTTCGTTACCTTCTTCATTACCGCAAGTGGAGAATTTTAGACAGAGACAGAAAGAAGAATTGGAGAAATTTATGCAACGACAAAAGGAAGCGGAACAAGCTTTTCTCCTACAGCAACAGCAACAGCAACAAGAAGAGGTAAGAAAAAAACAACAGCAACAACAGCAAGAAGAAGTAGCAGCAAAGAAACAAGAGGGTGAAAATCAAACGGTCACGGTACTGTTGGACATTTTAGCGGAGTTAAGAAGTCTGAAACAAATGTATCAGACTTGTTTATCACGACCGAAGAGAATACGACCTTCCCGAGCTAAACACGCCAACCCTGTGACTAAGCCTGTCGTACCACCCTTAGTGATTTCAACCCAATCATCAGAAGTAGGCCTTGGCCGCGGCAAAGGCTTAAGGCAGTTAAAGTTGATTGGTTAAACTCACCCCTACACCAAAATAAAAAGGTCCTTTTCAGGGCCACCCACATTTCTCGAAAAGAAATACAATTTCAATTTGCCAATAACTCAAAAATAAACCCCACCCATTTTACCCTTATAGTACATGTCTGTGTATGAGTGCGTGAGTGTAGTTTCTTATTTTAAAATCAAAACTCAAAGACACTTACCTTATATCATTCATGTATTCTTTTATCCATTGTTACAATCCAATTCACAATTCACCACATAACACTTTAATTAAAAGTTCATTGACTTCTTCTTTCTCCTTGTTTAGTCTCTCTGTTTTTTGAATTTCTTCACCGTCACACTCTTTTCGTCTTCTTCTTCCTCCTCGCTTTCTTCCCTTCTTTTTTTCTCCTGTTTCTTTGCTTCTTTTAAATAGAATTGTCTCTTTTCTTCCTCTTCTTCCTCTGAAGAATCCCTCTCTTCTTCCGAAGAATCCCTCTCTTCTTCTGAAGAATCCTTCTTTTCTTCTGACTCCTCTTGTTTCTTTTTTGGGCAATCTGGAGACCAATGTCCTTTTTCTTTACAATAATAACAGGTATCTTGACTTTTGTCTTTTTTAGCCCCTGTTTTTTTTTCTTTTTTGACGGTCTGGACACTCTGAACACCAATGCCCTTTCTTCTGACAGATATAGCAAGTATCCTGACTCTTATCTCGAAAGGAAGGAGAGTAGTCCGTCGGCTGGTCTGAAGAGAATTTTCTAATGACCCCTCGCAAAGCTCTGACGAAACGTTCCATCTGGGTAGTCTCTTCCATCGTTCTCCTCGGTTTGAGAGTGAAATGAATAGTGAAAGGACAAGACACACCCTTTTTATATACGCTGGTTTGCCATGACTATAAATTAGTCTATGGTGTTTGAACTTGAGTCATTTGACGTTTTGCACTCAAGATGAAACGATCCTATTCATTCGAGAAGAAAGAAGAAGAAGGAAGTAAGAGGCAGAAACGTGATCTATCGCCTCGTACCAGGGATGAAATCTTGGCACAAATTCATGCCAGTGATTTTGAAGAGGACATGAGTGAACCAGAATCCGAACCCTCTAAACCAAGTTCGTCACCCTTAGTCAACCCTGAAAAATACCATTCGAGAGACGGAAAAGCGCTCCTCTAGAAAATTTAGAACCACGGCTTACACCTACACGGTGAAGTTTAAAGATTTCAAGGCCGACGTACCCTTAGAGAAAGCAGAAGGGTTTATCACCGAGATGTGGGATTCTTTGCTCACTGCACTCAAGCGACAATGTCAACCCAAAGAAGACGATCGCTTGACACTATCCATAGATCACGACGGTTTGAAATCCCCTGTTTGGATCGAGTTTAGCAGACCCGCAGAACTGACCCCTTCCAAAGTCATGGACAAGATTCAACACGTACAACAATCTAATGACCAGTTTGACATCACCGATGGTAAAGCCACACTGAAAATGGCTCACGTCTCTCTTCCTCAAGGGACAGGACGCAAAAAGATGTTATTGGTGGACGACCTTCGCAACACCAAAACAAGTCTCGTCCGAATTAACAACCCTCAAGACCAGATGTGTTTAGCTCGAGCCATCGTGGTGGGACGAACCTATGCCAACAAGAACGACACGGTAGAATGGAAAAGAACCTGGGAGAACATTCGAAAATCGAACCGAACCAAACAACGAAACGAAGCAGAACTCCCGTTGCAACAAGCTGTCCTGTCCAAAGACACACCCTGTGGCATTCCTGAGATGCAAAAATTGCAAGATGCCCTAGCTCCACGCTACACCTTGAAAGTGCACCCTCAAGAAATGCGCGGGTCTCTGTTGTTTCGAGGCCAGGATTTTAAGGACGGAAAATACATTCATGTCTATCATCACGATGACCATTTCGATACCATTACCAGTATCACCGGATTCCTGGGATACAGTTATTATTGTGAGAAATGTCATTATGGTTATAACAATCGAGAGCAACACAAGCATTGTGGATTGAAATGCCCAGGATGTTTGGCCTCTCCACCCTGTCTGAGCGAAGAACCAGTGCCTTGTTCGACTTGTCTGCGCACGTTTGTCAGCCCTGCCTGTTACCAGCAACATTTGAAAACACAAGGTTCACAGAAGAAATGTGCTTGTCAACTCCTGAGATTGTGCCCTACGTGTGGACAAGGCATACTTACCAACAATGCCAAGGCACACGTATGTCGAGGAAAGAAAAAATGTCACATTTGTCACCACATCGTGGACTTGGAACACGAATGCTACGTGCAAAAATACCAACCCCCACCAGAGAAAGAGGACGGTCACAAGAAGAAAGGCAATTTCATCTTTTTCGATTTCGAATGCATGCAAGAGACTGGCATTCACATTCCTAATTTCTGCGTGGCTCATCGAGCGTGCGAGAAGTGCATTCAAGAACCTATCTTCAGTCATTGCCCTCACTGCAGCAAGATTCCCGGAGGGCGTGAAAAAATCTTTCGGGGACCAAACACGTTAGCTGATTTTGCCCAATGGGTCTTAGACCCCATCGACAAGACGTGGAGCCAAGAGGACATCGAACGTTACGGAGATTGTCATCGTCATGCCACGGTGATGGCTCACAATTTCTCCGGATACGATGGACAGTTTCTTTTGAGGTACTATACGGAACATGGCACCGAACGTCCTAAAGTGATTTTGAACGGAGCCAAAATCATTTTCATGCAAGTGGTACAAGTACAGTTTAAAGATTCGATGAGTTACTTGGCCATGCCTTTGAGTCGAATGCCTAAAACGTTTGGAATGACAGAAATGGCTAAAGGGTACTTTCCACACTTTTTCAATACGGAAGCCAATCAACATGCTGTTCTACCCCATTTGCCTGAGGCTCACTATTACGACCCCGACAACATGCGTACCGAACAACGAGATGCTTTCTACGCTTGGTACCAAGCTCACGCCTCGGACCCTTTCGACTTTCAGGAAGAAATGTTAAAGTATTGTCGTTCCGACGTGGACATTTTACGACGTTGCTGTGGAAAATTTCGAGAACTGTTCATGGAACACGGAGGGGTCGATCCTTTGAAAGAAGCTTGCACCATTGCCAAAGCGTGTTCCTTAGTGTACCGCCAACGATTCATGCCTGAAAACACCGTAGCTGTCATCAGTCCTCAAACGACCCACTATGTCAAGCGTCAATACTCGGTCAAAGCCCTACGCTGGTTACATTACTTGTGCGACAAGGAAGACAAATGGATTCAGCATGCCCGCAAAGGAGGAGGCGAAAAGACCATCGGAACGTATTCGGTCGATGGCTGGGACTTAGAAAACCCCAAGATCGTGTACGAGTTTAACGGTTGCTTATTTCACGGATGTCCCGTCTGCTACCCTGACCGTGACACTAAAAATCAGTTTTTACAACGGACCATGGAAGACCTGTACCAGGACACTTGTCAGCGACGCCTAAAGCTAGAACAGCAAGGTTACCAAGTGGTGGAAATGTGGGAACACGAATACAATCACCGTATGAAAACCGATCCCGAGTTTAAACGCCTCGTGGAAAGTTACCAGTTCATGGACCCGCTGAACCCGAGGGATAGTTTGTACGGAGGAAGGACCAATGCCACCTGTTTGCTGTACCAAGCCGACGAAGAGAAAGGAGAAGAAATCAAATACTTGGACGTGTGTTCGCTGTATCCCTACGTGTGGAAATATTGTCGCTTTCCTGTAGGGCACCCGCAATTGCTGACGGAACACATCGACCTGAAAAACATTCGACAATACGAAGGCTTGATCAAGTGTAAAGTTTTGCCTCCCACGAACCTATACCATCCCGTCTTACCTCACCATTGTCAAGGCAAACTGATGTTTCCCTTGTGCCGTACTTGTGCCGAACCGTACAACCAGGACCAACCTTGCCATCACAGCCAGGAAGAACGGGCCTTGACGGGAACCTGGCTCAGCGTGGAATTGTTCAAAGCTCTGGACATGGGATACCAACTGTTAGAAGTGTACGAAATTTGCCACTTTCCCAAGACACAACAGTACCACAAGGGTGACCCTACGCAGAAAGGCATTTTCGCCGACTACGTGGATGCCTTTTTGAAACTGAAACAAGAAGCCAGCGGCTATCCTTCCTGGTGTCACACTCCCGAAGACCAAATACAATTCAAAGAGAAATACTACGAACAAGAAGGCATCTCTTTAGACCACATCGAGAAAAACGAAGGCAGGCGATCGTTTGCCAAAGTGATGTTAAATTGCTTGTGGGGTAAAATGGCACAACGACCGTGTTTACCCAAGACGGAATATTTGACAGAACCTTCCCGCTACTTCCAGATGATTCACGACAAAACCAAATACATGAAACACGTGGACGTCGTTCGAGAGGATTTGATCTTGGTCAATTACGAAGAAGATCTGGACTTTGTACAAGACGACCCTTTTGGAAATGTCATCATTGCGGCTTACGTGACAGCTCATGCTCGCTTAAAATTGTACGAAGCTTTAGAACTGTTAGAAGAACGCGTCCTGTACTTTGACACGGACAGTTGCATTTACATCCATCACCCGAGTCAACAGCACCCTGACATCGAAGGAGACCGTTTAGGAGCCTGGACAGACGAGCATCCCGACGACAAGATTCTAAGTTTCGTCAGTGGTGGTCCCAAAAATTACGGCTACGAATACCGGGACAAACAAGGAGAAGTGCACACGACGTGCAAAGTGAAAGGACTGACTCTGAATCATCGTACCAGTCGAGTGGTCAACTTTGGGGTATTGAAAGAAGCCTTGCAATCGGGAGAGGATGGAAACTTTAAAGTGACCACCTATCAACCGAACAAGATTGTACGTTTACCCACTCACCACATAGTCAGTCGACCCTTGGAAAAAGTCTATCAAATTGTATACCAGAAGCGAGTGCGACTTCCCAATCACTTCACCTTACCGTACGGTCACGTCGGTATTGGTCTGTATATGAAAAGGAACCCTAGGCAAGATCGATAGTTCATTGTTCATTGAAGTAACTTACCATGTCGTTGACGAAGAAGAAACCAGATTGGTTAGGAGTCAAATGTTGGACATCACCGAGACCAGGGTTTTGAGGCTTGGACACAAGAGGTGGCCTAGTATGCACGAGAGTTATTCAAGGAAAAAAGTTACTTTTCAACCTGTGTTAGTGACGGTGCCAGAAGAACCCGTCACCCAGGACAGGACTGTCGTGGACAGGCCTGAAAGACCCTTTCGGGAGGACACTTGTGTGACCTTACCCCTACTATAGAACTGGTTAGAACTTTACCCAAAACATGTTGTACAGACACTTGTGTTTATTCCACGTTCATGGTTATCATGTGCCTTTTATTCTTGTACTTAAGCCTTTGGCTTTTATGTATTTTTTGTCTTTCGTATTCATGTTTGAAAAAAACATTCAATAAACGTGTTCTGAAAAAGTATATAAACTCTTGTCTTGTTTGTTTTTCGTGTCACAAGTGACATTTCTCACACCATGGCTACCTCTGCTGTCTCTGCTCCCTCTTCCTCTACTGTCAAAGTCATCGACGAACACTTAGATCGTGCCAGTTGGGAGGCTTTGTATCTTCGCCATCCCTTTAACATGCTCATTGCTGGACCTAGCGGTTCAGGCAAAACCGAATTCGTCAAACGTTTGATCGAACATAAACATCATTTGATCGATCGACCCCCTCAACGAATCGTGTGGTGTTACAAAGAGTGGCAATCGGCGTACAGCCTCTTGCGAGAAAGTCAAGGCGATTCCATCGTGTTTGTGGAAGGCATTCCTAAAGAAGACGATGGCATCGTCTCTGACTCCCGTCTAACCCATTTGGTCATTTTCGACGACATGTTAGGAGAAGACGAAGAAGAAATTAAACTGTGGTTCACGCGCAAAGGGCATCACCGTAATGCCAGTGTCGTTTACATCACCCAAAATTTGTTTCAACAAAGTAAAGCCCATCGCACCATCAGTCTCAATGCGCATTACGTGGTCTTGTTTAAAAGCCCTCGAGATAAATCGCAAGTGCAAGTCTTAGCCAAACAGTTAGGAACGCCTTGGTTGACTCAGGCGTACGACGATGCCACTCAAACTCCACACGCCTATTTACTCGTCGATTTGAAACCTACGACTCCCGAGGATTTGCGATTTCGTACCCACTTGTTTCACCACTGGTGCCAAGACGGAGGGCCTGTCCTGTACACGTCTCCGTCCTCGACTTCATTTCACTCCCCATAAAAAAATCTATAAAAACCTCAGACCCTTTTTCGTCTGTCTCACTCTCAGTGCGAACATGACGTCCCTTCAGTCGCATCTTCCCGTCAAATTGATTCGTGCCTTGTATGGCATCAGTCGAGAAAAAGATCCACAAACACGAGCTCGTGTCTTAGAAGCTAGTCTCAAAGAAGTCTTACGATGGTTCACGGTGACAGCACGTCAATTACTCCATGGAATCATTCAGATTCCTCATCAAACCAAACGCTTTTTCGATCGAAACAAAGTCGCTTTGGTCCAACTGGCCGATCCCCGCATCGACACTCAAACCAAAAAACAAATCATTTTGAAACCTGGAGGGAGCGGTACTCTAGGAGGGGTCATCATTCGCTCACTCTTAAGATGGGATCCTAATGCCCCCAAAGTTATCCCCAAGACAAAAGTCCAACGAAGCCCAAGGAAGAAAAAGACCAGGTCCCCAAGGAGAACTTCTCCAGTGGCAGGACCCTCCTCTGACCAGACACCACCACAACCCCGGAAAAAGAAAAGAAGCCCCCAGAAAAAGAAAAGTCCACAGAAAACTAGTCGCAAGAGAGGCACTTCGGCCAGGACGCAACCTTACACTCGCAAACCACGACCTGCCACGGCGGTGACTGCGTCTCCGGCAGCTTCACGTTTGTCCACTTCTCCGTTAATGACACCAAGAACTGAAGAGTACTTGGAGACGTTGATCACACCAAGAACTTCTCCGTTGATGACCCCCAAAAGAACTTCCCCAGTGGCAGGACATTCCAATTTAGTGGCAGTGGCTGCTGCTCACAAAGTACCTTCTCCCAAAATCAAAGTTCAAGAAAGATCGGGCATGTTACAAAGTTTGCTGGATTTGTCCAAGCAAGAACTGGCTCGATTTAGTCCGTTACGTACCCCTGCACGACGTGTCATGCCTGTCCTCAAGCTAATACGACGTAAAGACAATCAGTGGCGACGCGTTCCAGTATAAAAAAGGCCTGTGACCAAGTCGGGTATCAGTGTTTTTTGGTGCACCTGAAGACTCAAAGATGTCACCCTCCAGAAAACCCCAAGGAAAGAAAAGGAAAGGACTGCCACCACGTTTAGCCAAACATGGGGACATGTTATCTGTCCTGTCCAAAGCTTCTCCACCCCTACGAAAAAAACTAATTCAAACAGCCTCCAAAGAGGTCATCGATACCGTGTGCGAACGTTGTTTGAACGTTTTGAAAGGCACGATCCCTTTGTCCAAACACCAGAAACAATGCTTAGGCAAACATCGTCACGTTCTTCGCCAAATGGTTCAAAAGAAAATTCCCATTCGTCAAAAAAAGAAGATGTTAGTGCAACGTGGAGGTATGTTACCTCTCTTGTTAGGCCCCATACTGAAAGGAGTCTTGGGAACCATGTTGGGAGGACTGGTGGGAGCAAGATAAAAAGGCCCTCGGAAGTTCCAAGATCTCAGAATTGACCCCTGACAACCCCATGGAAGGACGAAAACTAGCTTTAGTACCTTACAAACGATGGATGGAATACCATCGGTGGCAAGAACAACGCACCCCGCATTTACCTCCCAATCCCCATTTGAGCGAGATGTCCCAGTTACAACACGAATTGCAGTCCTTGATGGGTCGCCAAGATTTGTCCGAAACAGAAAAATCGCAAAAGTACGGTGAACTCTTGCAACGACTGCAACTCTTTCACCAGAAAGCTTTAGACGAAACAGCTCTACCCACTCTGAAAGATTTTAAGACCTTGATGAAAAGTCCAGCACCATCACCAGTACCAGTACCAGTACCAGTACCACCAGTAACCGTGACCAAGACAGAAAAAGGAGAAGAAGAGGAAGGGTTTCAAACTCCACCAGAAAAAGTACGCAAGTTAACAACACCACCTACCTCCAGAATTGGATGGATTAAAAAGATGATGGCCACCCCTTCTTCCTCACAAGAGAAAAAGAAAGTGAAGACAGAAGTGAAGACAGAAGTGAAACAAGAACCGATATCCCCCGCTCAGACATCCTTCTCCTCTTCGACACCTATTGCTGGCCGCACACGCAAAGCATTGCAATCCAAGAAAATACCCCAAGAGAAAAAGAGTAGCATCCTCCAAGAGTGGGTGTCTTATTAACACACCAACCAACATAAAAAAATGGAAAAAGTCTTAGCGAGCATTTACTACGATCCCTCGCATCCTGCAGGTTACGCAGGAGTTCAAAAATTGTATCGTGCTGCCAAAACGCGATTGAAAAGTCTCCGTTTACCTCAAGTGCAACGATGGTTACAAGAACAAGCTACCTACACTTTACACAAACCCATTCGACGCAAGTTTGCCAGAAGTCGCACCCGAGTGGAAGGCATCGAGCATCAATGGCAAGCCGATTTAGCCGATGTCTCTCATTTGGCCAGCTACAATCGTGGCTACAAATATTTGTTTTGTGTCATCGACGTCTTTTCCAAATTTGCCTGGGTCGTGCCCTTCACTTCCAAATCGAGCAGCGAGTTAGTGCGAGCCCTGCAACGGGTGTTGAAACAAAGCGGTCGTCACCCTCTTCGATGGCAAACGGACAAAGGCACCGAATTTCTGAACCAAGCTTTCCCAAAAGAATTAAAGAAACGTGACATTCATTTTTTTACCACCGAGAATCCCGAAACCAAAGCCAGCATCGTGGAACGTTTTCAACGTACTTTGAAAGAACGCATGTGGAAATATTTTACGCATCACCACACTCTGAAGTACATCGACATCTTACCGCACCTGGTGCAAGCGTACAACCAATCTTACCATCGAAGCATCGGACGTGCCCCGCAAGACGTGACTCCCGACAACGAAGTGTTGGTGTTTGAGCGTCTGTTTGGTACGTCCCCGACGAGGGCTGTCCCCGAGAAAAGTGGAATGTTGGCCGTAGGAGATTGGGTGCGCATTGGCAAAACCAAACGCACTTTCGACAAAGGTTACTTACCTAACTGGACGACCGAATTGTTTCGCGTCACTGGACGAGTGCATGGCCGTCATCCTGCCGTCTATAAATTGGAAGACATGAACGGAGAAGTGCTCAAAGGAACGTTTTATTTGCCCGAGTTACAACGTGTGACCAAAAAAGAAGACGACGTGTACGACATCGAAAGCATTCTCGAACGCAGAACCGGTAAAGTGGGCAAACGACGTGTCAAAGAAGTCAAAGTACGTTGGAAAGGATATCCACCCAGTTTCGATTCTTGGATCGACGCTTCGCAAGTCATCGACTATAAAAAGAAGTGACCATCATGCCCTTTCACACAGCAGACGCAGCTACGTCGACCACTCCTCCTTCCCCTAGTTCTTCTGTGCAAGATTTACAAAAACAACCCTTGTGGGTGTGGTGTGGAGAACGTGTGCCTAAAACGCAAATCGTCTTTTTCTGCCAAATCTTCGTGGTGTATTGTGTCATCGGGGCAGCCATCGCCAATTTGAGTTTGCAACAAGGAGACAAACAATTGTGGACCATTTTATTGAGCAGTTGCATCGGTTACCTGCTTCCTAATCCCTCCCTGAAATTCACCTCGAACGGGAACCCCGGGAACCTTGTGTCCAGTGCCAGTGCCAGTCACCACTTCAATCACAACCAGAACCCCATTTTGGGCGGAGACACGCCTCTGACGTCCAGTAACCCCTCGGACAGCCACAGAACTCTGGAATTATGAGTCACCAAAACCAATTTTACTTAACTTTACCCAGTGACAGTTCCATGGAGGTGTTTCCCAGAACACGTTGTGCTGTTACACGGCCAAATTACCTCAGGCCATCCAGTTAGATCACGAAGCCCACTGGGAAGTGGCTTTAGTAGAAATGATTCACCCGACCCAAGTCCTCAATGTCCTTCCCAATCAAAATTTTTTTGATGTGGAAGTTCATGACGAGCAAATGCAACAGTGGATGGATAGCAATGTCAAATATGACAAGAAAACCCGTACACAAAAGTACACCACCTATCACTTGTTCATTCCCCCAGGCTATTATTTTAGTGGTCAACATTTGGTCAGCACCATAACCTCCAGGTTTAATGTCGTGTTTCTGAAAGCTTTGGAGCATGTCAACAAAAATGTCACCATGGAGTACCACAAAGCAGCTCGTCGCTTCTTGATGAAATTTGAACGGAGTAAAATCCTGTCCATTTTATTTTGTCCTGAATTGTATGACATGTTGGGCGGAGACATGGACATGAGAAAGACCATGATCAAGAAAAACGAATTACCCATCGTTTACGACAACGAGTCTTTTAGCAAGTTATTTCGTGCCCCGGTAGAACTGAACCAAGGACTGAATTTGATGTTCGTGTATTCCGATGTGGTGGAGTACAACGTGGTGGGACACACCTCCGTACCGTTACTGCGTGTCATTCCTTTCAAAGTGGATTCTGCCACGAACACTGACGAGGAAGGTGGAAACACTTACCACGTCCACCGCGAATTTGTCCATCCTCACTATTTGCCTGTCAGTAAGTCGTATTTGGACACGGTCAACATTGCTATAAAAGGAGATCTGGGACAAAATATTCCATTCACCAAAGGAAAAGTCACGGTGAAACTCCATTTTCGAAAACGGTTCTCTCACGACTCTTAAGTCATGTATCCAGTGTACCGAGGGGTTGCTCGACAGCGAGGACTCGGCTTAGGAGACATGTTAAAATCGGCCTTTCGTTCGGTGGCCCCGGTGTTGAAACCGATGGTGACACGCGGATTGCACGCCTTGAAAGATGCGGCACTGACGCAAGGCAAAGAATTTCTCCAAAATGTCATCATCGACAAACAAAACCCTAAAGAAGCCTTCATGAGGGCAGGTAAAAATGTCTTGCTGCAAACGGGCAAAGACATTTTAAGCCAACGAGAAACACCTATAAATGCCCTGCACGCTACCGAGTCAGGCATTCAGCAAGGACAAGGCAGAAAGAGACGACGAAGAAAACACCCTTTCACCAGACTTCAAGCGAGAAAGGCCAAGAAAAGAAGAACCGTTCGAGACTTAGACGTTTTCGATTATTGAGAAAAGGGACAAAAAAATGATGCACCGAGAATCTTGCGCTTGTTCCAAGACGGAACTGGATCTGTTTGCCATGCCCCCCACGATGATGACGATGCAAGAATCCCAGTGGGTGGAATTTCACCCCGTCTCCTCACTGACCGATTCCGCTCCCATCGAGTTTGAAATCAAAGGACAGCCCGAAGATTACATCGATCTGAATAGCAGTTACTTGTACCTGAAAGTCAAAATTCTAGATAAGACTGGAGGTGCTATAGACGATGAAGCAGTAGCTCCCGTCAACAATTTCATGCATTCCTTGTTCAGTGGAGTGGACTTGTACTTGAATAACAAACTGGTCAGTAGCAGCATGGATACTTACCCTTATCGTGCCTACCTGGAAAATCTCTTGACGTCCGGAATAGATGCCAAGAACACTCATCTCAATGCCTGTGTGGTATGGGAAACTGACAAACCTACCAAGTTTGAAATATTGGAAACTGATGAAAAGAAAGACAACAATGATGGATTTGTAGAACGAAGAAAGAGAATCACGGGAGCCGACACAAGTTTAGAACTGATGGATCGTTTGCATTTGGACATGTGGTTGCAAGAAAAGTATTTGCTGAACGGGGTGGATGTCCGCCTGAGACTGAATCGTAGCAGTGCCGCTTTCCATTTGATGGCTGATAGTGACGGTTACAAAACCAAAATCCTAGAAGCCAGACTCTACGTACGCCGTGTGGAAGTGTTACCTAAAGTGGGAAACGACATCAGTCAGACGTTGAGCAGAACGACCGCCAAGTATCCCATACGACGCGTGGAAGTGAAAACCTTCACCATTCCCAAGGGACAGCGATCCATGATCGAAGATCATCTGTTCCAAGGACAGTTACCCAAACGTTTGATCGTTGGTATCGTCGAGAATACAGCCTTCAACGGAGCTGCCGAAAAAAATCCTTTCTACTTTCAACACTTTGGCGTGTCCAAAATCGAAGTCAGTCGCGATGGCAAGACCTTGTGTACCCGACCTTTCGAACCTAACTTTACCAAGAAGAATTACTTGAGATCGTACTTGTCCCTGTACGAAGCCACCGGACAGTTAGGAACCAATACCAGTCACGGTATTACGTACGAGGATTATGCAGGAGGCTACGCTTTGTGGGCTTTCGATTTCACTCCAGACCAAGGCAGCGACGAGGGACATTTCCACCCTATAAAATCCGGTCAGATTCGTGTGGAAATTCAGTTTAAAGACCGAGACCCTGATGAAACGGTGAACGTCATCCTGTATGCAGAATTCGATAATACCATAGAAATCAACAGTTTGAGAGAAGTCATCCTAGATTACTAGAAACCATGGAAGACTGTTATCCCTCTTTACCTAGTGGAGAAACTTTAAAGATGGAATGTGATGAGACTGTGGAAAAAATGTTGTATTTTGAAAAAAATTGTTTGATGTTATGATGATGGATTATTGTTAAAAATGTTAGAGTTGTTGTTTAGTGTTAAGTGATTTTTGAATAAAAAATGTTGTGTTTTGAAAAAATGCCTTTGTCTTTTGTTTAGCTATAAGAATGTCGGATTGATGCTCTTTCATTTCTTACTATCCCTCTCATGACACTCACTAAACGTTGCGACTCAAAAACCGTGTGGGGGATGTTTTCCTTCACGTCCGCGCTTTGACTTTAAGAACCGGGTTGTTTCCAGTCTAACCATCCATTGTCGACTCATCCTCCTGAGAAGATGTGCTCCAAACTAGCTAAACTCAACGAAGCCTACGTGAATTTGCATAGGGTCAGACACAGTCTGATACCGAAGCCAGAAGAAATAGAGAATGTGAGAATGTTAAAAGTCACTGAAGACCTGATAGAAGAGCTCTTCAGAGAAGAAATGAACAGGGAGAAAGAAGAATGGACAGAGAAGTACAGACTTCAGAGACAGCAGCAACAGCAGCAACAGCAGCAACAACAGCAGCAACCTGAAGCTGACAGAGGCTTTGTCGATTGCCGTATCGACACCAAAGAGTTCTTCTTCTCTTTCCGAAGAAGCAGACCTATCGCCAGAAAGTCTATCCTCAGAGGACATCGCATTCTTAGAAACTAAAAAAGAATGCCATAGCAAACAAAAAAACAGCCCTTTTCAGGGCTACCCAAATACTCTAGAAAAGAAATAACGATCGATTTGCCAATGTGTGTAGGTAGAGTAGTGTGAATATAAACACTAACTCTTTATTGATAGTGAGAGTGTATGTGTTTGTGTGTTTGTAAGTGCTCACGTACATTGGTGTGGATAGTAGATTAAAATGATGTCTTTATTTGGTGTTTGAGGTGTAGATTTGAGGTTAGATTGGATTGCTTTGCGTATGTGGATAGTCTATTGAAGTGATTTACAAAAAAATTTAAAATAGTGATGGGTAGCATAAAAAAGTGAGTGAGTGTTTCTTTTAGGTCCGCACGTTGTTGTTTTTGGTCATGATGTAGGTAACATCAATTTTATGTTTTTTAGGGGGATGTTTTCCTTCACGTCCGCGCTTTCACTATAAATTGAAACTCGCTGGGCAGTCTAGCTACCCTTGTTGATTGATCAACACCAAAAATGAACACGAGACTGTCTAAACTGTTGGAACTTCATGTGCATCTGGAATATGCCAGGCGCATATTAAATGAACTGGCCGCGGAAGCCATTGTGGAGGAGGGAAGGATAAGAGAGGAGGAGGAAAGAAGAAAAAAAGAAGAGGAGGAGAGAAGATATAAAGAAGAAGATGAAAGAAGATACAAAGAGGAGGAGAGAAGAAACAAAGAAGAGGAGGAGGAGAAGGAAAAGAAGAGAAGAAGAATAAATTTCAGAATCCCAGAGAGCGAAAATTGGGATTCTGAAGCGACATATCCTGCCTCTGCTCTCTCCCCCAAAAAAGTAAACAGTAACTGGGGGATAAGATGTGTATGTGGCGCCAGGAAGGTGCCACCATTAACCAGGTGTCCATGAAGTTCCAAAAAAAAAAAAAAACAGCCCTTTTCAGGGCTACCCAATACTCTAGAAAAGAAATAACCATCAATTTGCCAATGTGTAGGTAGAGTAGTGTGAATATAAACACTAACTCTTTTTTAAGATAGTGTGAGGGTATGTGTTTGTGTGTTTGAGTTTGTACCCGCTCACGTACGATTGTGTGAATAGTAGATTATGGATTTGTTTATTGTTCTTAGCGTATGTGAAGAGTATAGTTTGGGTTTTGTAAGCGCTCACGTACGATTGTGTGGATAGTAGATTATGGATTTTGTTTATTGTTTCTTAGCGTATGTGTTTGTGTGTTTGTGTTTGTGTGTTTGTGTTTGTACCCGCTCACGTACGATTGTGTGGATAGTAGATTATGGATTTGTTTATTGTTCTTAGCGTATGTGAAGAGTATAGTTTGGGTTTTGTAAGCGCTCACGTACGATTGTGTGGATAGTAGATTATGGATTTTGTTTTTTGTTTCTTAGCGTATGTGTTTGTGTGTTTGTGTTTGTGTGTTTGTGTTTGTACCCGCTCACGTACGATTGTGTGGATAGTAGATTATGGATTTGTTTATTGTTTCTTAGCGTATGTGGAGAGTAGAGTTTGGGTTTTATTATATGAAATGAAAAAGTAGGGGATGTTTTCCTTCACGTCCGCGTGTTGTTTGGTCATGATCTAGGTAAGATCAATTTTACGTTTTAGGGGGATGTTTTCCTTCACGTACGCGCTTTAAGTATAAGAACCCACAGTATTCGTCGTTCAAACCATTCTGCAAAGAATAAAAAAAGAAGATGGCTTCTAACCAAATGGACAAAATACAAACATTACAAGACGTTTTAGACAACTTAGGAATGATGGAGCAGATGTTGATAAGACTGGTTGAAGACCATTATTCCTATAGTCCCCATCGTGTAAAGATGGAAATTAATAACTTAAAAAAGGTAAAGGACAAGATTAGTGGTGTCATGAAAGAGATAAAGGAGGATAAGGAGGATGAAGAGGAAAGAATAAGAATAAGCAAATGGAACGAAAAGATTGAAAAAGAAGAAGAAAATGAGAAGAGGAAGAAAGAAGAGGAGGAAGAGAAGAAGAAAGAAGAGCAGGAGAAAAAAAAGAAAGAAAAGAAGAGAAAGAGTGTTGGAGATAAAATAAGAACTTGGTGGAGAAAAAGAAGAAACTAGAAGCAGAAGAAAACCCAAAGGCCCTTTTCAGGGCCAGCCATATTTCTCGAAAAGAGATAGCCTTTCCATTGCCTAAATTTAAATTTAAATTTAAAATTTTTTTTAAAAAAAAAAAAAATCCCATATTCAATTCCCCTTTTCCCTAGACAAGCCCAAACTCTATTCCCATGTTAATTTCCCCTTGTCCCTAGACAGACCCAAACTCTGTTAAATTCCCATTGTCCCTAGAGTTGCCCACGATTTTTCTCCATGTTAAATTTCCATTGTCCCTAGAGTTGCCCAGGGGTCTTTTTAATGCTAAGTCCCATTGTCCCTAGGGTGCCCCACTTAACTACTAATGGGTCTTGTCATATAATTCATTACATGTATCTTGTGATATAATTCATTACACGTGTCTTGTTATATAATTCATTACACGTGTCTTGTGGTATAATTCATTACATGTGTCTTGTGATATAAATAATTACATATGTCCTGTAAGCCATATGTTTCGCATCTTCATCATGATAAATCCAAAGTTTGCCATCTTCCATTTTAGGTCGGGAAGCTATGAATCGTTGTACGGAACTTTGTTAAAATTATTTTTATTCTTTTCTGTCATACGTGTTTAAAAAGTGTTTAAATAGTGTTTATTATTATTATTATTATTATTATTATTATTATTATTATTATTATTATTATTATTATCATGAATAGTTGTAGTAGTAGTAGCAGCAGTAATAGTAGTAATACAAATATGTTCTGCTTTTAGAGGCATCACAAATACTAGAATACAAGTGTGCGTGTATTGATAGTTCAATTGCATTGTGACTATTTTCTTGAGCCATCAACAGAAGGGGATGCCTTAGATAACCAAACATTATTCAGACCTAAATCGCTCAAAATTTGTTTGATAAAGGAAAACAATTTAAAACTGCATACACTTGCAACAGCATCATGTAACATAATGTCATACAATAATTTGGAAATTTTACTCATATTTGTAGGTAGCAACAGCTGAAATAAATACGCTGTTCTTCATTCTTTAAGGTGGAAAAATGTCCACCTCATTCACCATTTAAAATACGGAACGGTAGTACCAACAAAATTGGGTTACGACGGCCTTGTATTAAATAAAATGTCTCACGTGTCTTCCACCAAATAGCACTCAGCTATAGTGATACAGTTTAATAATGACGTCAGTGCCTTGATGAAAAATGTGTGCTTAAACAAGTCAGTGGGATGAAAACGATGATATATGACAAATAATGGACCCAAATAATTTTCTCTTATTAGTTGACATTTTTATGGCTTTTACTTATCAAGTACAAAGGAAAATGACTGAAGAAAGAAATGTCGCTGATTAGCATACGTTTGAGACCAAAAAAAAAAACAAAAAAAACCGCATCGAATTTAGCTCTAATTTTCTCAACAACAAAAAAGAACAATATTACATGGAAAATAAATCTTGTAACAATCGTTTATTCTCGTCAACATCAAAGGTAGATACAATTAAACTTCGTAATATCATTGATATACAAAACAAAAGAATCATAATGGTAATCAAACTATTCTATAGTCCGATAAGGTAGAAAACTCGTCGTCTGCCTGTCTCTGTTTTCTTCTTTGCCGCCTATCAGTAACAAGGCAGCGGAAACAGCGACGGAGTCTGCCAAAGAAACCGAGCTTCTTGGTCGTTTGGGTAGTTACATCTTCTGACGACAGAGTTGCTTCCCCCGAATCATGCATCTGCTCATCTTCCTTGGCGCCCTTCTTTAATCTTTCATCTATGGCCGGAAGGGAAGACAACTTCACACGAGAAAGTCTAACTTTAAAAAGTTCCATTGAGGGAACTTCGGAGAGAGATTCGGGGGCTGGGTGGGTAGCATCTAGAATCCCCCACGGGGTCTCGAGGGAGAATTTTGACTCCGTGGAAGAAGATCTGGATAATTCTACATCGTTTTTAGTGTCAGTAAGAGTTTCTTTTGCATTGGAGTTTTCATTTTTGTCTGAATATAATATAATATAATATAATATAATATAATATAATATGATAAAATATGATATGATATGATATGATATAATACAATACAATACAATACAATATAATATAATATAATATAATATAATATAATATAATATAATATAATATAATATAATATAATATAATATAAGGTAGATAGGTAGGCACGTATATATGTATATGATTTAACTGCATATCTTTACCATGTTTGATATATGCTGTCATGAGTAAATATAGGTGTCCTGAACTAAGAAAAAGAAAAAAGATGAAGGCCAATTTATATACATTTGAAAGGTTCGTGACGTTTCAGCTGGAACACCAGCAGGAGACATATTAAAGATTTCCACCATTAGTTGCCTAGTACCAAATGTCAGTGGGTATAACGGAGCTATGAGAGAGAGAGAGAGAGAGAGAGAGAGAGAGAGAGAGAGAGAGAGAGAGAGAGAGAGAGAATTATTACAGAAACAATGTAGCCCATATCCAAGTCTCAGCAATGACATCTTTCCTTGCTTTATATTCCTTAACGGATCACAAAAGTCAGTTTCCATCTTAAACAGTGAAAAACGTAACTTAGAAATATTAATCTGAAAATGTTTACGTTTTAAACATAATTTATTCGCTTTTTCTTAGTAAAAATCAATATCGTGCACAAGTTTGCTTTGCTTCTAAAATCCCAATAATTATCACAGTGTTTAATTACAATATATCACCTGTCTTTCACTGACTTTATTTAAAGTATTGGGCCTTTATTTATTTTGTCTGAAAACAATTTAAAAAGTCAGCATTCTTTTGTCTAAGCCATGCTATGTATCCCATTTTGTTTTTGACGTTTGTAACATATAAGCTAAAATTGGATTCATTTATCTATCTTTTTGTTTTTTGCAAAATGGGTGAGTGGTGTGGTGGAGGATCGGTGGCTCATGAACACAGCAACATTTTAATACAACTAGCACTTGAAATTCTTTTAAAACTAAAAGTAGCACTTTCGACGCAGACGATGTTTTTTACTCATAATAAAATTTGTTTCAGCAGTAACACTTTGCTTGGAATTGTTTTGAACTTAATCTGCATTCTTATGACAGAAAAGGTCAACACCGCCAATGAGTCTGAGAACTGGAGGATGGCAGCCCAGACGTTTCATTCGACTGAGGTTTTATCAATTTTAAAAATTTCCTTCCGCCTAACATTGTTTAACTGTTTAAACTTGTCATCATTGTAACTGATACGATTTAAGTGTCATCAGTTTAGTTTCGTTAAACGGAGATAACTGAGTTAATTCACAGAATATTGAATTCATTCACAGACTACCTAACTAATATAGATTAAAGATGGCGGTGCATTTTAAAGAAAGGCGGAATACAGCAGAGTCTCGTTCAGCAGAATCAAATCATTATGCTGACACAATGTCTTTTATACTCAACTGTCTGATAAAAATGATTTGATTTAAACTGGTTTGCTTTTCAAAATTGTTAAACTCATACAGTGACTGTCATATAACTCGCATAAACGAGACCGGATTATAATATCCTTTATCCTCTCCCCTTCCACCACTCTGCTATTCTCTTCTTTCGTCTGCATGACTGGAACATCTGTTTCCCAATAATGGTCAAACAGGCATTCTGCCAGTACAACAAAGTGACGAAGACTAATGCTGCCCCTATTTAGCACAGTCGTCTGCTTCATCTATTGGGTAAAACTACCTTTTAATTACATTTTTAGATTATTTTTAGGTTAAAGTAGTAAAGAGATTCAGAAGCGGCTTTTTTCAATTCTTGTAAATTTGTGTGCTTGCTTTCATATTGTTTCCATTATGACTTGTTAGGTCAGTAAAAAAATGTTTCACTTAGCTAAAGCTGATGCCTAAAATCTTCCGGAAACTGCGTCTACTAGCTTCTCATTTTATTTATTTATTTATTTATTTATCTATTTATCTATCTATCTATCTATCTATCTATCTATCTATCTATCTATCTATCTATCTATCTATCTATCTATTTGACAGAGTACAATACTGTGTTTGAAAATCCAATGAAACTTACTTGATATTTCGGATTCACCATCTTCTGTTTGGTGCGCTGTGTTGCAGTTGTCATAGCAACGACACGTAATGTGTGATGACGTCTATGTATTGAAGTTACTACGTCGTCTACTATGACATAATGTTGATTTCCGACAAAAACTCTTTATGTCAAATCTTCTTACGTAGCCTTTAAACTCAAGTATGCGTTTTCTAGCCAAATTGTTACCTGTTTCAAGTATATGTCATGTTCTCTCTAGACCCATGATAAGAAAAGGACCAAGTGAGAAATGGCTAATTTTTTATATTATCGTTTTACACGAAATATTGCAAAAGGTAACTGTTTGGTGTCTTATATTCAAAAGTAGAGCTGCATGCAGTTTAACTGTTATACATTCAACATAACTGTACAACGGTCTGTTTAACCACGACTTTCGTAATTTCTTATTAACTTGCCTTCTAACAAAAGATAATACTATCTACACGAATGATTGACAAGCAAAATAATACTAAAATTAATCAAGGGTGTTAATCAGGCTTAAGGGATCACTGTATTTTGATACTACAGCATAAATTAGAACTGCCCGATAATTAGAGGTGATTAGAATATGATCTAATGGAACGCTGCATTTTGATAATACAGCTTAAATTAGAATTACTCAGTAAATAGACGTGATTAGAATCTGACCTAACGGAACACCGTAGTCTGATATTTCAGCTTAAATTAGAATTATTCAGTAATTAGACGTGATTAGAATCTGACCTAATGGAACACCGTAGTCTGATATTTCAGCTTAAATTAGAATTACTTAGTAATTAAACGTGATTAGAATCTGACCTAATGGAACACCGTAGTCTGATATTTCACCTTAAATTAGAATTACTCAGTAAATAGACGTGATTAGAATCTGACCTAACGGAACACCGTAGTCTGATATTTCAGCTTAAATTAGAATCGTTCAGTAATTAGACGTGATTAAAATCTGACCTAATGGAACACCGTATTCTGATATTTCAGCTTAAATTACAACTGCTCGGTAATTAGAGGTGATTAAAATCTGACTTACTGGAACACTGTATTTTGATGCTACAGCTTAAATTACAATATTTTAGTAATTAGAGGTGATTAGAATCTGACCCATTGAAACAATGTATTCTGTTACTACACCTTAAATTACAACTGCCAGGTAATTAGAGTTGATTAGAAGCTGACCTAATGGAACGCTGCATTCTTATACTAAAGCATAAATTAGAACTACTCAGTAATTAGAAGTGCTTATAAAAATCAAAATGTTAATGGTAGTGCATTGAAATGGTGATCACCTTTATCCTACTTATCGGTTATCCATAGATTATCTTTGTTTCAATGTAAAACAAAGCAAGACCGCTTCTCTGGTGCTGCAATTTTATCATTATTTATTTTCCTGTACACCTTCCAATGTTAAACTATCGTAAATATTTTGTTTCATCAAATGATCCATTAGTTACACACTCCCGCAAAAACATGGGGGCCACAGTGATTTCAAGATTTCAAAGTTAGTACTTAAAACTTCGTAAACTTGATCCGGGTAAAAACATGTCGAACTCAAGAAAAATGAATTAGACGATAATTTTGAGCCAGACATTTTCAATTTTTTATTATATCAATTATATAAATGACAGAACCGTTTTTTTTTATAGAAACTTCAAGTCACTGTACTTAATTAATCTCAATATCATTTTAAAAGTTTGAGGAAAACACCTTCAATAATATCTCAGCAATATTAATTAAGTGAATGGTACGGCCAATACTGCAAAAGAAGGTCGTAAAATTGACAAATGCATAGATGATAAAAATGTAGCTTTCTTATTTGCCGAATGCGGGATCACTTCAAAGTACACAGATGTAAAACCTGTCCTATACCAAATGGGGGAGAGCTTAAATACGCTAAGAATAGCACCTCTACAGAAACGGACACTTCTGCAAATAGCAAGGATATTGCGGAATGTCCTTGTGAACTAGGGCCTTGGAACGTGTCCTGATCTGAGGTATAACAGACCAACCACAATATTATCATCATCAGGCCGTGTAATAATAATAATAATAATAATAATAATAATAATAATAAAATTAATATTTATTTGTAATACAGGCCATTGGCCCATGATTCATATCCATACATCATGCATTACAAAAAGATGTGACAAAAGAACATCGTATCGATTGGAAGTAATATACATGAAAGTAATCATTATTGCATTTTTCGAATTGGGTGAGATACAAGTGTATACTACAGAGTAATCACAAAAACGAATTTAAGGGTAACCCTATAAACTTGTGTGGAGTAAATTTAGTGATATTGATATCGTCTTATACAGCAGGAGTCGTTGACAAAACGGTTTCTCTAACCGTTAAGGCTGTTGCAGTAGGCATTGCTAAATGTGTCATCAGAATTTTACTAGTATCATTGTGTATAAAAGATCTTAATTTTTCTAAAGTTGGATTTTTATATACAGTGGTGGGTAAATATTTTCTTCGTATTTCTCCATATAGCGGACAAGCATTATTATTATTATTATTATTATTATTATTATTATTATTATTATTATTTTTATTATTATTATTTAAAGGTTGAAAACATCTAATTGCACGTCGTAAAGTTTACAAAGAAAGATATGCGTACTAAGCTCAGACATTTTTCAACGAACAAATGTGCTTACACAGTTGAGATCGGAATAAACGAAGAAATAGACATACAAAGGTAATGGCAATTTAAAACCCTAAGATCCAGTATTGCGCACTTCCCCCTCCCTTTGCCACTGATGGCCCCCATCTTTTCTCCCCACTCTTTTAAAATGCATTTTAATAATTAAATTTGAATACAAGTACAAGATTATTAGTTCAAGTTGTTTTATTTTATGTCGATTATTGTATACTCTCCCACAACCACGTGATACGAACAATTAATTCGACGGCATTGTTATTGCTGTAAATTCAGTATGGAAACTAATATTTCAATATACGACAGAAAAGGTTTCACTTTATTTTTTCTTTTGATAACTTTTAATATTTGCAAATTCAAGTCTATCGCAACTGTTATTTCCATCCCGCTATTGTTGATATGTCGAATAGCAACTTAAGCAGATAGAAATATCACCAGATTTCACTTTTAGAGGGTACACTCGAAATGTCAAATCAGCCTTACATTCAGAGCGTAGTTATGATCCGGGTACTTTGCATCACGTGATTTGTCTGAGGCATAACATCTTACTTGACCTTTTTTAATTTTTTTCTCAAGCTGGTAAGAAGATATAGAAGCTTATCGTACCGTATTTGTTAAGCTCTTTTTACTCGATGTTCAAACGTAAGTGAGACTGACGCTTTCATGACTCGTTTTCTACAGATTTAATTACCTTAATAGAGTTTTCTATGGTTTGTAAATTGGTAGCCGATTTCGAACTTTACGATTAAATGGAAAATAAACAGTAGAGTTGTCGAATCCGCGCGGTCGGACAATAGCGGTTCTGTGAAGTGTTTGATTCGTGTTTAAGAGCATTTCCTTCGGTTGATCATTTGTTTATCTTCTTTTGAATTTAACCTTTACCTTGTAATAGATCTTGTGTGTCCTTAAGGAGTGATCGGAGTTTTATTGCGGAGTAATCCCAAAAGGACCTAATTACACCCCGATCGACTTCACCAAAAGTTTACACAAGTGGGAAAGTAGAATTTGAGAGCTCATGGGAAACCTTCAAAGAACCATCTGACCATCGCGAGTGCCCGTAAACTGACCAATACATCTCTTTGTCATGTCAGCATTGGTCAGTGGTGCAAGCTGTTTAATGGATGATCGCTAAAATTGTATACTTTCACACGAGCATATGATTCTCGAAATTCAAAATCAGTGTTTATTTTAGTGAATTCAATATGCAAGAAGATATTAGAAATATGACGAAAATAAGCTTGAACTTATATTTAAGGGTACGCATTGCCGAAACAAAATTTCACGCAGGCGGTAAATGGGTGTCTCGCATTTCATCTTTGAAAATATTAACCTGAATAGGATTCCCATTAAAAACACATAAACCATCAAACATGTCTTCTAGATACTGATAAATAAATGTTTCCCTCTTTATTATCACAAACTAAATAAAGGTTGGAAAATTTTGACACAACCACTCAAAGTAATTTCAATACTGAATCGCGTACCGTAAAATTCTTACATTTTTACAAGAACATATATCAATACAAGTAGAAGTATCCCATTATGAGAAAGTATCGATATTCATCTGTAGCCGAGTTAAGTATCGATATTCGTCTGTAATGAGAAAGTATCGATATTCGTCTGTAGCCGAGTTAAGACCGGTAAGTTTCAATGACAATGCATTTTAAATACGAGTGAGAAGAAAAAAAAAGGATAATCGAGGCCCTCATAAATACAAGGATAATTGAGGGCCTTGTATATGTAATAATATTTGAAGACGTCATAAATACAATGATAATATATATAAATTCAGGGATGATTAAGAATCTCGTAGCAGTCTGAGCAGCCTTTACACATAATAATTTCAAAACAATTTTTTGTTAACAGATGAGAAAAATAAGTATAAAAAATTTCTAAGAAGGAAAAATATTACACATTTGCAAATAAACTAATTATTGATTCAGTATGCAAGTCTCAAAGTCTCCTTCATCCCCTATATGTCATAGCCTGGAGAGGTAATACGCGTTCGGACGTAAAATAAATTATAATTTTGCGGAAATAAAAAAGTAATATTTAAAAAGGCAATTTAAAAAAACAGATTCGATTTCAAACTGTACAATGAAATATAAAGCATGTAAGGAGTGATGTAGGCGAGTGGGTTGGCAAGTTAGTAAATACAAGCAAGTCCAGATGGTACTCTATAACAACACGAGACCAACATTTAATTATGAATTAAAATTTATATATATATTTATATACATGAACATGTTCATGTCCATGTATGTATGTATATATGTATGTATGTATGTATGTATGTATCTATGTATGTATCTATGTATGTACGCGTTTATGCATATATTAAATATTTTATACTTAATTCCTGCTATAAATCATGTATAAAATATTTCCAAATTTTACTAATTATCCGCATAAATAACTGTTAAAAATAAAACGCTCTCTCTCTCTCTCTCTCTCTCTCTCTCTCTCTCTCTCTCTCTCTATATATATATATATATATATATATATATATATATATATATATATATATATATATATATATATATATCATCATCATCATCATCATCTCTGATGTGTGTAACGTCATAGGTTTTATGAAATCTTACCATCAAATCGTCACGTTGCATAGCTATCACGGTACATAGATTTGTTTCGTTTTGCACATTTGTTTGTAAATCATAAAAATTGTTTACAAGATTTATGTAAACTTTGCTTTGCCAATGTAACAGCTAAATAGTTTTTTTTTTTTTATATAACAAACTTAGCCAGCCAACCAACCAGTTAATCGGTCTATTCATCTCTATATTTCTGTATTTCTGTATTTTGTTGTAGATTGTTTGATTGAATAAATTATAATTAAACGCTATCTATCTATCTATCTATCTATCTATCTATCTATCTATCTATCTATCTATCTATCTATCATCGCTATAGCTGCTATATCTTGAGAAATGGGAGCTAAGTGCCTTTCCACGGACTCACAGAGGCAGCCGACTCGGACTGACCTGGACGGTTTTCGGATTTACCAATTCAGCAAATTCTACGGGGTTCATGTTATTCTATTTTCCATCGGAAAGTTAGAATACTAAGACTGCAAGTAATATCTTATTCTTTTTTATTTAAAAAATTCAATAAAGTTAATAAATTACCAGTAATGAAACAAACAGGTAAACCAAGCAAGCAAAGAAGCCGTGATTGTGAATTTAAGTAATTTTGTTACATTAGTTCTTTTTCCACCTCACCGAATATATGCGTAATAATTGCGAGTAACTATTACGATTTTTTCCCCCTGAAATGATGGATCATTAATAAAGTGTTGTCCTATATCGCATTTAATTGCCGTATCAAGTACTAATTTGTACGCGGAGCGTGTGGCGGTAGCCAGGTTGCCATTTTATTAGGCGGAGTGACATCGTCCACACCCCGGGTTAACCTTCTTGCTTTAATATGCCCTATAATAGACTCAATATCACCCTCTCCTCGCGCCCGGTCTATCACTATCAGCCTTATTATACAGACGCATCAATCAATAATAAATATCCAATTTGCCAGTGTTTCGCCTCTGTTCACAGTCCATTATCCCCTCAATGCGTCTTAATAGTATCTAATTTCCTCCTGCCTGTTGTCAATTACACCCGCAGCCAATTAGATTGCGATGGGAAATAGACTTGTCACTCATTTGCCAGTTTGTAGTAGCAATCATTCGCACAAAATCGAATTTCATTGCGCATGCGTCAATGTTAGAACCTCCCCCGTATGCGCGCGTTAAGCGAAAGTCTCACGTTTAAAAATGTATTCCTTTATTTGTTTGTGTACTGAGTATTACCAAGGCGTTAGAAGGATTATAGTTAAACACACAGCTGTTGGAGTTAAATTAGCTCTGTATAAAAATTCATTTTGGGCTTTGAAATGCATAGATTGGCAAGAGACACAAATGGATTCTGAATGATATTTTAACGGATTATGTTCCTTTCACCTGAATTTCAAAAATAATATAGTAAAGATTTTGTAGGAAGTATTGTATTATTATTATTATTAGTGTGGGAGCCTTGATAACATGTCACGAAAAATGGAGCATCCGTTTGATCTAACAGACTCACTGCAACGTTCAAAATGCGAAACAATGAAGGACGAAGTGAAAAAGATACTATCAGCCTACAGTATGAAAAGTTTCAAAAACGAAGACAATTCATCCGAAAGTGAAGAAAGAAGTTTAAACACAGTAGCAGAAGTTTCAAAGAAGAAAGATACAGATAATATTGAAGGTAAAAGAGCTGAAATGAAACAAGATACAAAAGTCGATAATGACAATTATGATAAAGAATTTTCAACAAACTGTTCTCAAAGAAGTGCAAATACGTCACACAAAGACGAGAACGAAGAAGATTGTCAACCTAGCTCTAAAAGACAGAGGGTTGAAACCCCACCTAAGTGTCAGTCCACCTCGTTTTTTGTCGCAGATATTCTAGATCCAAGTAAATTTGTAGGGACAAATTCAAGTTCTCAGAGAGTCTGGCATCCCTGGTTGACAAGACCGACGACAAAAGATTTCAGCACAGATTCGGATGGAGACTGTGACGCTGAAGATTCAGGTTGGTAGTTGTCGTCTATATGTACCGCATGTTAGTAATTTTAAAATGTCATCTACACGTACCGTATATCAGTCTTTTCAACACGTCGTTTGCACGTGCCAGATGTCAGTCTTTTCGAAAAGAAAACTAATAGCATCAAAAAACATTTTCAAATGAAACAGTCTTTTGTAAAAGAAATTTTAGGAAACAAATATTCAGCATATGAATGCACGTGCGGCATTTCTTTGCTGGCACTTATATGGGAATGATTTAGCAGTGATTTGAAAACAAAAGTTTCTTACGAACACAAATGACCGAAGTCAATCAGTAACAAGATACTCACGCCAACATCAGCTAAATCCTTACAAATATTGTGTTGTTTCTCGACCATCAATTTTAAAATCTTAAATTGCTGCACACTTCTGATTTTTTTTGTGTTGATTTTAAGACGCAAAACAAAATGCTACTAAAATCCTACAGTCGACTGCACAAAAGCGAGATAGATTGACTTAATATATAAAGTTATTTGAAACCTAAAACAAAGATGGATAAAAAAATGAATATATATCAGACTATAGATAGAAGGAAAAATATATATTGCAAAGAGATTTCATATTAGATAGAAGGAAAAATATATTTTGCAAAGAGATTTCATATTAGATAGAAGGAAAAATATATTTTGCAAAGAGATTTCATATTAGCATAATCTTACAGTGTTCTATCTGATTTGATTTGTCTTGGAAAATTAAACATTGGAAACGAGTTTCTCTCACCAGTACCAACCACAATGATACAGTGATAATAAATTATTTTCTTACCATACTTGAACCAATTAAAAAGAAACATCATTAACGCGTTATATTTTTTCCATACTTCGAACCAATTAAAATGAAACATCATTATTGGGTTATATTCTTTCCAAACTTGGAACCAATTAAAGTGAAACACCATTAATGGGTTGTATTCTTTCCATACTTGGAACCAATTAACATAAAAGATCATTATTGGTCTAGATTCTTTCCGAACTTAGAACAAATAGACGTACCACTAAGTTCAGTATATAAGTTTATAAAAGCATGGCAAAACACACCTAGTAAAGTATCAACTACTCTGTAGGTCAAAACTAAGACTTTTTGATTTTAAAATCATTGGCGCAAGATAGAGAATGTACAATCTATATACAGTCTATTCAGTTCTGAGGTTGAATTTCTTACAGTTATTACAGTATGGTCGTCTGCACTTGAATATGAGGAAAGAACATTGCATGAGGAAATAATCCACTACCACCACCCTCCACCCCACCCCAAAAGTAAAGACCGTCCATATTCCATATTAATCAACCTGAATACATTGTTTTACGCATGACGACGACAACATTTAAATATACCATGTGAAAGTACGTGATGTCTTGATCGTGCTAAACATCTGTTTGTTTTACACTTGATATAGTTTAAATGGGGCACCAGAGCTACATATTTCTTTGCACTTTAGTTAATATATACATTACCTATTATAGCTCTCGAAAAATCTTTAAACAGAATAGGTGTTCATAAACATGTATAGGTTTTAGAACAGGCTTATTTAGTGTTGATAAACATATATAGGTTTCAGAACAGGGCGATCGAAGATTAAGGTAATGATAGTTATCTAATGGAAAATCTAACTGACAAAGATATATTTTTTTAGGCATTATTCATTGGGTATCTAAACCACCAAAATAAAATAAAATAAAATAAAATAAAATAAAATAAATAAAGTAAAACGTTAGAAATATTGGTTATAAAAAGCCTAATGGGCACGTGCATTTATTGTACGAGAAGATTGCAGTTGAAGTTTAGGTCATCACGTTCTTGTTGATCATACTTGGTCTGAGCTGCGCCTGTCTACAAATCGCTGGAGAGCTAAGATTGTTTTTTTTTTCCCTCTCTTTAACTGGGTTTGATATTCTATTTTAAAATATCAGATGAATTGTCAATGTTGAACGTTTCAAACAGCATATTCTTACAATAATTATTGATGTTTCTGTAAGGATTAGGACCAAAAATAATTATTGATGTTTCTGTAAGGATTAGGACCCAAAAATAATTATTGATGTTTCTGTAAGGATTAGGACCCAAAAATAAGTGAAGTGGCTAAAAACAAAATCAACAAACTCAATTAAAATCAATAAAGTATGAAAGACTGTGTACTAATTATTAATTTTATTTCATTTAATTATTATAAATCAAAAACCAAACAAACAAAACAAACAAAATTAAACCACCCACCCCAAACAAACCAAAACAAAGCAACAAACAGTTTACAAACAATTGTCGTTAATATTCAACTTTGAATTTTATATTACCAATTTGTGTTAGATGATATCCGTAACATTTGTTTAACTTCTAACCCCATCCACTCACTTCAGCGATGTTCATATTTGATAAGGTTACCTGTTAATACTATTTGTAAGAAAAATCGATATATATGAGCCTACGAATGATATTCATCTTCACACACTAGGGAGTATCAAATATTTATAGAACTTAATACAGATGTAAGACGACAGGATGCAAAACAAATTATCACTTTGAATCGAAAATTAGATTTTGAAGATGCTGATTGACTCAGAAAGCAGAACCAAGAATCTGAAATTTTTAGTGCCGTGGGGAAAGTTTTAAAATGTTGTATCTTCAGACAGATGTATTGATTACACACGAAAACATGAATTTAAAATCTAAAACTGTCCAGTTATTGAAGAAGAAAAAAAACAAAACAACTAAAAAAGCCAGCAGAGATCGTACTTTATCCGGCGCAAGCGTCAAAAGATGTAGGAAAACTAACTTGGCTTTTTCTAAACTGACTAATACATAATATGTAATAATTATCGTTTTATTTACCAAGGACGAGTTGTACTAAGCAAATTAGTTACGTACGATGTTCCATTCATTTTTATCATTATTAGACGCTGTTAAACACATATATGACGTTGTTAAGCAATTGCAGGAACCACGGTCTTCCTTTGTAAGATGACGTTACAGCAGGTCTACCAGGAGGTAAAATCACCTCATGTCATACTGTACACAGAGAGAAAAAAAATAAAGAGTTTATCCCACGCAGGTCACATGTATTAACCTCAAACTCGGCAGAACTGTGTTCCTAAACACATAGACGTCACAAAGGAATAAATATAATTAGTTTATATCTATTTTGCCGGTCTGATTTTTTTTACGTTAGCATAGAACAGATCTCGTATCCATATTGTAACAGCTGGTTTTCGACTACTAAACCATTTGTATATTTTTAAATGCTTGATACAAAACAGTTGTAATTTTTTTGTTGGCCACCAGCAGTATTAGAAGTTGAATTTAATGGGTGTAAACAGTCACGCACCACGCAACCGTGCATTTCTAGAAAATGGTTTTAATGAATAATTCTTCTTTGAAACTGACACCTAAACGGTTTCTTGGAGTCTTTCTATTTTGCTAAGAGGAATTTAATTGAGTGTACCATATATTCATGTTTGCAATATTTATTCGAGGCAATGGTTCATTTGAAAACTTAATTGGACGGATATAATACTGGTTTCAGAAGAAGAAAAAAAACTGGTTTGCTGTGGCAAAAATAAATGAGTTGTACAAAGAATATAGAAACACATGTTTGAAGACCTAATGAAAATGTAATGGTGTGCTATTTTAACTTGTACAAAGAACTAATTTACTACATGATTTAGCCCTGCGCAATTTAAAAAAAAAGAACTCAGTAGTGAGAACATAATATAGTTTCAGTTTTTTGTTATACAGTTCTTCATTTGCCAAAGAAAATTTACATGACACTGTATAATGGATCGGTTAAATGTTTGTCTAAAACTTGACGTTTAAACAAAAAAATCTCATATATCTATCTACATATCTATCTATCTATCTATCTATCTATCTATCTATCTATCTATCTATCTACCTACCTACCTACCTACCTACCTATCTATCTATCTGTATGTCTGCATATATATATATATATATATATATATATATATATATATATATATATATATATATATATATATATATATATATATATATGAATCAATTGCCAAATCAACAAAGAGTTTAAAATTATCGTAACATGTAAATCATGTTATCTGCAATCTTTTGAAAGAACGAAGCGACTCAGAATTGGTAATCAATCATTATGTAATTTGTAAATGTCAAGGACTGTTTCGTCCTTTATTTCGTCCAATATTAAGGACTATGCGTTTAATGAAGCCTAAGATACACCGCTAATTAGGATACCTTTGCAAAATGGGTACCAACTTGACTGGCCGACTTGACACTTAAATCTACACATTCTCAACTTCTTTGACTGTCTGTATAGCACGTTTGGAAAAACAAACAAACTAACAAACAAACAAAAAGCAAAACAAAACAAACTTTATAATAAACGTCAATGCAACAGTTTTTTTCTTCTTTTGATTATGACGAGAGATATATATTTATTAAACTAAATTTAAAATATATTTTTGTATCTAGATCAGATATAAAAATCTCCTTTGATCGCCGCATACACTTAACCAGGTAAGCCTACAAGAGTTAAGGGCTATTTCATGTTATTGTAATATTGGTTGACGAAGGATGATAAACCTGTATAAAGAGCCATACTGTATTTCGATGCGTATAGGCAACACAAAAGATAGACCCCCGTTGAAAAATATATAATGATTAAATTACTGTTTGAAAAAAATAATGTTTACTGTGATATAAACACGTGACCCTTGACGAATTGGGGGAAAGATAGATAAATAAGTATAGATGTTGAAGAGGTATATTCCCCAGTGAACTTAAACATCGATTAAGTGAAGGGCAGGTATAAAAAAAACGTGCGTTTGTTTAGGAAGCAAATTAACGATAAGTGGTTCATGCATGGCATGTTGATTGATGAAAAACATGGTTTCCAGCAGAATTAAATCAAGCGCGCATGGCTCAATAACTTTTGTTTCTGTGACCCTCAAAATCGATATAAATTTACAGCTATATTTTCGATTTATTTCTAAAGAGGAAGATGAAATTCATCATATAACATAAGACAGTTTGGTTTTTAAGAACAAATTTCCGCATTAAAAAGGAATTCTTACTTCGCTTGTCACTTACGTATTTTTTTTAGATTTTCTTTCAAAGCCATTATCTAACGAGTCCTTGTGCAGCGGCGTGCTCTGCATTGTCTAAAATGTTATTTTTATTTCAAGAAAACTCCAGATTTTACCTAAAATATTGAAACTTGCCTTGCTGTTGTTTGTCAGACTTCTACACGTACCATTAATGATGACATGCAACTCCAAGAAGAGGAATCACATGAATCTTCTCAGAAAATATTAAAAGAGAATATTCCTCGAATTTATTATTTTTCTTTTCACGGTCTATCTTACAGATTACTCCACACGTTACCACGACATACACACATACCTATACATAATTCGAGATTTAGATAATCTGATATGAAATGAGCGGCGAATTAAGGATTCCAGCAAATGTTGAGATAGGGTATTGAACCTTACGAAATCTATGAAACTATATGTTAGAATATTTAAGAACGTTAAATATATGGAAAAATGATAGTCATTAAAATAAATTAAAATATCGCAATCACTAGTGAAGTACTATGTAATGTACACACTTGGAAATCGACTGATAAAGATTAAGTCTAAATGAAAACGTCACAATGTCAAGGCCGAATGTTTGCAGTCCTGAAGCTTGTGCTATGTTGATTGCCATCAAGCAAACTTGATCCTGTCAGGTTGCAAATTCCTTATGTTTGCCGTAATTTGTCAGGCAAGTGTTAAGCAATCATCTCATGTTATTGGTGACGGAGGGTAAAACTCATTCTGTAGCTTATAATTAGCTTCGTCTTGTCTTTAATTACGTAAATATGATGGCGTAGGAAATCATTCGTTAGTTTTAACGAGCTAATCGAATTAGGCAGACATGAAATGGCGTGCGACACTTTGCCTTTGTCTTTCATGATTAGCAAGTGCACTTTGCGATAAACGATGATAAATGTTTCATAGATAATTTACTTCTACTTTAACGATAATTTTCCGCAATTAAGATTCGGAAGCAGGTTCGCTTAGCACACTTTTTATAAGTAGAATCACGCAATTGATAGAGGAGATGAAGGAAGAATGTGAGAAACTAGTCATGAATTTGATCACAGATACCTTATCAATAGCTCGTCTAACAGCTAATTGATAAACCTTTTATGTGGGGGCCTAATTACCTTTAATTATTTGGACACAAACAGATTTATATCACAAGGGAGTTACATAGAAGGAGCCGGAGATGACTGAGACATTAAAAGAAATCGGAACAATCTCACGTGTCTCCGGAGTGTACATCCCTGCTGCTACTTTAGCGAAGACTAATTCATTGCCAAGATTACAGTGATTAAGAAAAGCCATCATGCGAGTTTCGCGGCATGAAATTATCAGTGGCTACAACGTAAAAGCAATATTTCGCGAGTCTGGAGTTACGGCAATTCAGCATAGAGAATATATGATTAAAGGTTAATACACATGTAGCCTTTCTGTTTTGCCTGGCCTCTTAACATGCTAAGTTCCTAAAAGCAAAAGTCTCGTACACTGTTTCTTGTCTCCTAGTAAGGTCGTGTTACTGATTTATATACAAAACGTACACCATTTTGAAGCAAAGGAAGAATTAAGACGTTGACACTATCGATGAGAACTTTTATTTTGTATGTAAAGCCATTGAGTCGTATGCAGTTCATATTCTACAGCATACAATACAGAAACGGATTCATATACACAAAATGAAACCATTTCACTAATAAATTACATTTTGATGTCCTATATCATTCTTAGCAAAACACCGCACATGAAAGCTACGAATAAAATAACATCAAAGTTGTAACTTAAAATTTAATAAGTATCAAGAGCTTTATTTTAAAATTATTTTTAAAGAAAGTAGGATGTAATTCCAATAATGTTACCCGTCTTGCATTGTCATTGTGAATAATTGTGTATAATAAAGGACACTATTTATTAATTAGGATAAAAGGGAATGGAAGGCATTAAATAAGGGTTAGTAAAGCGATTCATTCTTACGAACTTTCCAGCTGACACACGTGACAAAGTGTATTTTCATCAGGAAAAAAAAAACTCAAAGATACCAAAGGTAATAAGTAAAGCCACGCATGTGGACAGGCAAATCTACAATTACGCAAAGCACGTTGCAAATCTGAGTGTTTCTAATGTGTTATAAATATGTATGTATATATATATATATATATATATATATATATATATATATATATATATATATATATATATATATATATATATATATATATATATATATATATATATATATATATATATATATATATATATATATATATATACCTTAATTACACAGGTAAGCATGTTTCATCATCATAAAGGTCACATTCACGTAAGCTGATCGTATGATAATTACAGTAAATTCCAAAATTCTGTTCTTTCAGATTCCAATCTGGAGGTCGAAAGCTGCAGCGACCATGATGATAGTGGACAAAGTTTCGAAGTAGAGGAAAACGACGACAGTCACAGCATGGACAGCAAGAAAGAAGAAGATAAAGGCAACGAAGACAAGTCATTGACAGATTCGAATAAGGCCCATGGGAAACCGAGACGGGCAAGAACAGCTTTTACCTATGAACAGTTGGTTGCGTTGGAGAATAAGTTCAAGACAACGAGGTATCTTTCAGTTTGTGAGCGGCTTAACTTGGCACTTGCACTAAATCTGACGGAGACACAGGTGAAAATATGGTTTCAAAATCGTCGGACAAAATGGAAGAAGCAAAATCCCGGCATGGATGTAAATAGTCCCACACTTCCAACGTCAGCCGGAAGTTTGACGTCATTTGGTTCCGCATATCCGCCTGGAATCTTATATGGACAAACCCTGCATCCGTATCTTTCAAATCAGAACATTTCCAGTGCTCTTGGTCTTTTGAAGGCCCACCCTGCCTATTTTGAACACAAGCATCCAATGTTTTACCCGTATTTTTCTCAAGCGAGGTGACATGAAAATAGACACCCAATCCAACTCCTTTCTTAAGATTTTTTTTTTCTTTCTAAAACGAAGTCTGATACGCACTGCTTGAAATTCATCAACGGATACAAATTGAATTATGCCGTATTAGCTTGTCTGCTAACATGGATCTCTAGTACGTAATATTGAATTTCTAGACGACCTTTCAAAACCCATCGAATACTTTATACATTTTAAATTTTAATGCGAACAATATACCAATATTTGTGGAAGCAGGGACGAGGGATTTAAATTCTGGAAGGGAAAATTTATTAAGAATTATGAAGATAATTTTGCTTTATGTCGCATCATTTGCGCTCTGTATAGTAGGTTTTGCTTGCGGCAGTCGTTTTCGCAGCCATTGAAGGTCTAATGAAGTCATGCTAATGGACGATTTTATACAATAACAATCTGCATTAGCATGCCGAGAATATAAAATTAAACCCGAAACAATCTAGTCTTTAAAGAATGTCATATGCTTTTAAGTATAGTATCTAATCTAGAAATATCTGAGTTTAGTTAATTCACTAAAATGTTTGCATCTTGACCACGCAGTATTTTGATTCTGAAAATCAAGTGGAATTCTTTCCAACATCAATTAGCAGTCCCCTAATCAACATAAATTACGAGTCCCCCACTTCCTAATATATGCAGTTACTTTTGTATTGTATCTATTTATCTGTCAATGATTCCGTCCGTCCATCCATCTATTTATCAATGTCCATCTCATAATTTTTGTGCTCAGCCATCTCTCTCTCTCTCTCTCTCTCTCTCTCTCTCTCTCGTGTACGAGTCTGTCTGACGTTATATCTCCATCTCAGTCTATCTAGCAACCTAGACCCCTATTTATCTACCTATATATCAGAACATTTCGGACTTTAAAAAACCGGACGAGAAGAGCAGTGACTATATATATACATAAATACTTATTGCAAAATGTGCGTTATTATTGTTTAATAATTTAATGATATATTTGGGTGCAATAAAGGAGAATCGTATCGATTTTGCTCGAAAAAAATAAACGGCAGCGTTATCATTTTTATTCCCCATCTTTGTTAGTACAATCAATTTTTTCGGTAGTTTTCGTTTCCAAAATATCTTCTAAATTTAGGACTATCAAAACTGACTTTTACCAGGTAGTTCTTACTGTCGTTATATTTTAAGAGGACGGCTGTCCAAAAATATTAAAAGTGTCTGTTTAATTTCAGATATATAGTGGTATTTAACGTGGTTGTGGCATGATTTCTTTTTCATTCTTTAATAGTATTAGTGTCACACTTGCAATAAGGAAATGCTATTTAGCCTGAGAAAACTTACAAGAATTGACCAGTTTTAATTGGCTGCTTTCTGTTGAATATGCACAATATAATTCGCAAAGTTGTTAATTTGCCATTTGTATAACAAATGCATACTTTATCTACATAAATTATGAATAAAACTAAAATGATTTAGACACTATTGTTGATATATATATATATATATATATATATATATATATATATATATATATATATATATATATATATATATATATATTCTCTATCTTTCTGTTTATACATTTGACTATTCCGTTTATGTTTGTCATACTCACTTCATGGTTTTGGAGTAACTTAAAGGAGAATTAGAAATGATCAAACTCAAATGATTAACTTAATTATTTTTAAAAATGATTTATTTATGAAAATATTGAGAACATTTTCAGCTCTTATCCGACATAATTCAAATTTTACCTCAGTAGCTTCGTTTGCACTTTTGCAATTTATGTAAGGTAAAAGGTGACCACTGCTAACAAACTACCCTTTTCCCTGCAATTTTGGAACTATATTCCAGTACATTAAAGAATTAAAGTATCCACGAAAATAAATTATATTGGTAGAAGTGTTTAATTTATACGGGATATTTCAATATTGAATACCTTATTACAAACCTTTCTGACATTATTATAAAACAAACAAACAATGTATCTGAGATACTCGAGTTACGATTTTGAGGTAGAAACTGCATACTTGATTCGAATGGTCTTGTATAGGAATTTAACTTCCTATTCTATATGATTCATGAAGTCATGAACCTTCAGAATCGATTTGGACTCCGGATGGTGGAGTGGATAAATTCGCTAGCCGTAGGTGATGCTCTACAGTTTCATATTTTGCATTTTAGAGTTTTAGAGAAAAATAATTTTCCGGTTTTCCTCACTGGTTATACTAGCTATTTAAAAGATATATTGTATATCTTAGATCTTGTTAAAAGAACATTTAATTCCTTTTATTCTGGTGTATGATTAATGGGTGTAATTTGGGTTATAGACTAAACAGCTTGGCCTTACTTCTGACGTGCTCCTTTCCAAATACTGCTAGCTCCTCTTGGTCATTTTCACTTCCTGGGCTTCAGACGTCGATTGTAAAACTATGAGCAGTTATAAATTTATATATATTTTAAATTCATTTATTACACCTTCAGAAGCTAGCTGGTATGTCTACTCTGGTAAAATTCAGTTCCTTTTTTAATAACTGCTGAAAAAAGGTGTCCTTTAGACTAATGCAGACTGATTTTTCGAATACATGGGAAGAGTCGTTTTGGTTACCTGTAAGCTTAGATCATGTACAGTTTGCACGAGTACAATACCCAAAGACATGTCAGCCACAGTACACAAAAGCTACATAAAGGTAAACAAATATTCTCTCCAATGTGGAGGTTGAAAAATGAAAACGGCTACATCTTACATCTCTCTCTCTCTCTCTCTCTCTCTCTCTCTCTCTCTCTCTCTCAGAAGTGCATACTAAATGTAGATCGCCCACTTTACAGCGCACTGACTTCTTATCTCTGTCTGCATGGGTTCGAGTCTTGGGTTCGGCCAACGTGAGCATGTGAGAAAACTTGACAATAACTTTCTGCAGTGAGGATTCTTCCTAGGGTTTCCTGGGTTCTTCCTCCACCAAATATAGCCTATCAAGTACTGAAAAATGACGTTAATCCTGCAACAACAACAACATCAGAATTGATAATGTACTGCATGAACTTAAAATCATCCATGCGGAGTATATAATAGATTATCAAACTTCACGACTTTGGAATCCAGTGAAACATGAAGATCAGTTCTTACCAGTTCTTACACAAATATCAAGTGAAATATAGAAACATTAAGGTTACCTGCATTTTTTTTATTTCTCTCTCACCTTGATCAAATTACTACAAATCTTTTATATTGAATCAAGTAAGAATTAATACCTCTGTTGATGACATTATCTACTACTCAAAGAATTATCATCTGCTCTGAAATGTGAAGCATGCGACTTGTGTGTTGAATGAAGTTCTGTTGTTAGTATTGGTCATTTCTGGAATAATCATGTTGCACATCAAGAATTCAAATTTTGCTGATATGTCAATTTCAAATTCAGTCTTGGTTTTTATAAGTGTTTGAAAGGAGAAATATATACATAGAAGTTGTCTCCCTTCCTCTGATACGATGTCCGATGATGCAAGTTTCCAGATACAGTTAAAATATATTTGGCTGACAATGCACTCAGTATTCTATTTAAATTATTTCACCTCGTTGCATATTCAAGGTTTTAGTGAACGTTGTCCATTTCATTTTCACTAATGACATTCTTTGCTTAGCAATGACGTTATTATCCCAAACATCACATCATTTGATTACCATTTCAAATTTAGCACGATTGCACATTTTCCTTCTTAACAGAATAACATTTATTTGCACAGCCATTTTTATATTGAGAACTACACTTGCTTTAATGGTCTTACCGGTTTAAAAAAAATATGTTATAAGTGTGTCAATGCGTGTCTAAATGACTGCAAAATAGCTTTATCAATTTTATGATGATAACTTGTTAAATCACCTAGTACTATTTGCACTCAACACCATCCCAATCTGACATACTCCAATAATATCATACCTAATTAAGGGGTGGGGCTTGATTTAACACGAAGCTGAACCTATTGCACCTAAAGTTTTGGACTTAATTAGTTTAGGAACTCACAGTTTCCTAAATTACGGATAATTGTTTATATAATCGAAGAATGTATTTTCTTTTCAAAGGAAACTATACCTTCAAGATCATTTAAAGATAAGAGAATTATTGTAGCTTTTATTTTCATTTCGAAAAATGTCTGGTT